>VXBO01006291.1:206782-273636 GCA_013400135.1 Rhinoptilus africanus
CCGGGCCTTTTGTTCGGCGCGGTGGGCTGCCCGCCGGCCGGGCGGGGGCCTGTCACGGCGCCGGGCGGCCGCGGCGCCCCTCGGCAGCCGGGGAGAGACGCTTCCCCGCCGGGTTGGGTCGTTCTCCCCCCTCCGGCCTCGTCCGGGCGGGAGCAGAAGCCGCAGCGGGGCAGTGCCCGAGCCCCCCGGGAGGCCGCGGCGGCGCCCCCGGCACCCGGGGCAGCTCCTGGGCTGGGCC
Source organism: Rhinoptilus africanus (assembly GCA_013400135.1). Lineage (NCBI taxonomy): Eukaryota > Metazoa > Chordata > Aves > Charadriiformes > Glareolidae > Rhinoptilus > Rhinoptilus africanus. The sequence continues at coordinate 207,021 of VXBO01006291.1, forward strand.
TGGGTCCCTGCCCTCACCCTCACAGGTGCCGTGGCGAGGCCTCCCCTCGGCGGAGAGGTGCACCTGCCCCCCCGCCTCACCCCGGCTGGGAATGCGGCGGGGGAGACCATCCCCCCCTGCCCCGCTTGCCCTCGGCCTTGTGTTTGGTGGCAGGAGGGGACCCCTCCATCGGCCTCCTCCCGCTGGGCTCCGAAAGGGACCCTGCGGCAGCATCGCTCCTGCCGGCACAGCGGCTATGTCAGGAAGCAAGAAACTCGTCTCTCAAAGGGTACAAAATGGGTGAGGAGGAGTTGCGTCCTCCCCCGTGGCCGGCGTTAGCCTCGTGGTGTGTGTTGTCAAGCAGCTACGTGTGCCATCTGGGGTGGGAGGTGGTACCTGGCTGTGGGTCGGCGGCGTCCTTCCCGCTGCCGTGGGGTGGAAGTACGCTCCGTGCTGTTTCCTGTAGGCTTTCCTGTCTCGCGCGTCAGTAAGAATCAGTAAGCGATGCTTGCCGCAAGAAGGAAAACATTAAAAGTAACCTTTTTGGCCTCTCTTTCACGGTTGTATTTGTGGTATGCTAAGTAAGATCTAGGTGGGCCTGTGCTTTCATACTGAGCGTTCAAAAGATACTGGCATCTTGTAGCAAAACCTACCACGCTAGGCAATCTGACGTCAAATCTAATGTCAGATTCTGCCTTATTAAGGACAAAACAACAGCAATTCTGGAATAAGAAGTACTAAACTGTAACTCAAACACCAGTAAACTCAGGACTATACTGAGATTATTGATAAACTAAGGTTGGACAGGGATTTGAGCAGCCTGGTCTAGTGGGAGGTATCCCTGCCCATGGCAGGAGCGTTGGAACTAGATGATCTTTAAGATCCCTTCCAACTCAAACCATTCTATGATTCTATGATAAGAGTGCCAGAAAAAAAGAGCTGTGTTCATCCTTTGAAGCTAGCACTTGAGATACCAAGGCAATATCAAAATCTATTGTAATTTCTGTACCATAGGGAAAATCTCTTTCATATATGTGATCCAAGTGGTGAGGTATTGGCAAAATTAGTGTCTTTCAATTGCCCTGTTGATTTCATCTTCTATTGAGAAGCTCAGTTCATGGTATGTGAAAAGGCTTGTCTCAGTATCTGCTGCATCCACATCAAGTCTGATAGCTGATTATTTAAGTAATAGCAGTTATGTCAGTGAGTAGAGAGCATTTCTGTCTAAATAGAATGGTCTAATTTTGTCTTCCATGTAAGAACATCTTGAGTTTTCATGGATAACATCATTTTCCGAAGTCTAATTATGGGCTCAATCTTTACTCTTTGAGCATGTACATTGGTAAGTGGATATGCAGAGCTAATCTCCTATAGAAGTGTATTCAGCTGACTAGTTACCAGCTACTTGCCATAAGTCTTTTTTTTGGAATTATTTGTGATACCAGCTTGTAGCCTTGAATAAGTTCCTGATCATCAGGGGTGAATATCTTCTGGGGAAGAGTTTTAGTACCAGGCACGTTCCTTGTTTGTATACAGAGCACAGTAAGTGCCTAAAAGGTTGTAAAACCTAAACCCTCCTGCCCTTTTAGCACCATGGTGATAGTTGTAGCTACAGGTGAAGGACCGTTGCCAAAGTTCAGGGATGTTTGCAGATGACTGGCTTTCCCCTTGTACCTGGGAAAAGACTAGTGAGAATCCAAGGGACTGGTGAGAAAGCCAGAGGATGCCATCAGGGAGTAATGGCTTCAGCTGCACAACTGGACAGGTTACAAGAGACTAGGGCAGAGAGCCCTCCTGGTGGTGGGACAGGTTAGATGAGACTCAGTTAAGATGTTCCATGCCTTGATCCAAATAGGTCTTGGATTTGGAGCTATTTGAAGGTGGGATTTGTAGTCAGTGTTCTGGTTAAGGAAGGGATGAGGAGCGATGCTCTGCATCGAGCGTTTCTTTCTTTTGCTGCTCTCAACCGTATGTTCAGACAGTCCCAGCTTCAGATTCTGCTCGGACAGACTGATTACGCAAGTTCTGAGTACGGTGCTGGTAATTAAGCTCTGCATTTAGCACCCTATTTAGAAAATTGGATGCCTTTGGCAGACTGTTACATTACTTGATTCATTATGCAGATCTGCTGGGGCCTCTGAAGGTCACAGAGGTACCCTCTAAGTTTCAGTAACTTGTTTTCTTTAATATGGTAAAATCCAAAAGGATGAGTTGTTTGTTTTTGTCGGTGTTGATGCTTAGAGCTTCAGCAATGAAGTTGTTAGAAGTCCATGAAGGTGCACTCTAGAATTGGTAAGGGTTTACCTCTTCAACTTCTCTTCAACTTAAAACCTGACAATTGTTTTGAATAAGAACTAAATTAGGGTTTTGAGGGGTTTTGGTGTTTTTTTTGTTTGGTTGCTTTTAATTGTTCTATCAGGTATTCCAGAACTTAAATTGGTTCAAATGCTGAAATTAATGTGTAGAAATTTTAATTGAAACAAAAAACAAGCCACCCCTTAAGATGCATTCCTATTGGGAATTGATGATTTGCCTGAGACAAAACACAGTTTCCTTCATGTGGACAGATCCCTTATAAAGTTAGGGAGCTTTGGCAAAGAGGAATTTAAGATTTGTATGAAGAGGTAATGCTAGTCCAGCGAGAATGAAAGCAAAACCAGTGTAATTTGAGAAGGGATTAAATTTCTTTGTCACCTATAAATTTTGCTCCACAGTAGAAGATGAGGATGATTCATTTGTAGATGCTAGGGACACTCTTTTTAAGAGAAATCCTAGAATATTGTATTGCAAAAGTCCAGTATGACTTTTGTCTGCTGCAGTGCGTACGGGTTTTATTTGGTCTTCATGTTCTGTTAGTTTTCAAAACTAAAAAGTTATGGATAATAAATAGCACCCACTTCAAGGACTAGCCTACTAGTAGGTGAATATGCTCAGGATATCCCACCTTTGTAATCCCAGAGTGAGATCGGACAGATACTTTTTTTCCTAGTGTGATGGTGAATAAAAGTTCAGCTGTTGCTGCTTAGTCAGAATCCACAGTGTCTTCTCCCCCTGTGAGTGTGGAGGACAGGGGGTGAGTGCTGCTGTTTGGAATTGCCTGCCTGTCTGCGAACAGCCATTATGTTACTTGACATTGTGAAAGCTCATTTCACAACCATTTCAGCTGGACATTTTTTAAAGGCTTCTTTTCTGGACAGCACAGTAACAGCTGTGAGGAGACCCTCAAGTTCTTGGCTTTTTTTTTTTTTAAAGCCAGTTATCCCAAGCTTGCAGTTTTAGCCATGAGAATAAAGTTTAGATGATGCAGAAATAAAGTCTCTCTCTCATCTTGTGCTGCCATGCCATCTCTCCTCAGCAAGCTGCGAATTACTAATGACCTTCAAACGCAAACATTTATTTCATTGAGACCACAAATGTACTCATAAGAGCAGAAGCTAAATTGCTCTAAAGCAGTACAAAAGATGTTGTTTTATTTTAATGGAGGAGCAAATTGTTTACTTAGTACTAGATAGAATTGTAAAATCTTAATGAGGATGAGGTATTCGCTGGTTTTATCGGTTATCAGATCCAGGTAAGCACTAGATTTATTTTTCTTTCATGTTTACCTTGAACTACTAATGCCTGTAAATGCCTAGTAACAGATTTCTCTCAGGCAGATGAGCAAGTTATCTAGGTGAGCTGAGGGTTTAAAGCTGCAGTCTTTTTCTGCTAAACATTTGCGTTCGCCTTTTTGCTTGTAATACCTTGCAGTAAGTGATTCAACTTACCTTAAATGATGTGTGTGTGCACTTGTCAAGTGACAACAAATTCACATGCTGGCTTTCCCTGTGGTCGTTTGTCTGCTTCTGTCTTGAGACAGTGTTAATTGCTGTGTGTTACCTAACACAAAGGTTAAAACAACATTCTCCCTCCCCCCTCTCGTCTTTTTTTTCTTCAAACCTCACACTGACACCTCTTACTGCTTGAGACTAGAACCTGGTTCATGAAATTTTTAGGGACGGCTGCTTTCTGTGCCAACTTCTGGCCAAGTGAATGGTTTCAAATAGCAGCCCCCTCTCTACAGGAGAGGTTTCTGGTGGCAATGAAATGCAGTTTTACCATGTGATTGTTAATTTAACAGAAGCCTGGGTATATGTACTTGTGTGCTGGGGAGGAAGAAGGACTGTACTTTTGGGTTTGCTAGAAAGCTTAAGAAACCTCCAATGGTTTTGGTGTATGGTGGAGCAGAAATGTCACTGCCTCCTGTTAGTATAACTTCAGATTAGTTTTTCACTCTTGTCTTCTATGGACAATGGCTGTCCACAGAATTGGTGTGTGAAGAAAGCGGAGGAAAATGCATGTCAAGGAAACTCGATGTATAGGTTGTGCTAGTATAGGTATGCACAGTACCTGTCAGCTTGGTGGTTTAAGCTGTAATGGTATTTCTTAACAACGCTGCTTGAAGTTTGGCTCTTGGATAGCAGTATGGTTAGGAATAACGCTTCTTTTCTAGTACATTTGATCAGTACAATTGCATCGTGTACCTTGAGCTTAAAATTTAGGTAGATAGTTATTTTTCCAGTCAGCCAAAGGCAAGCTAAATAATCTCTCCAAAATATCTGAAACTTGAAATCAAAGTGTGCACTTTCAGTATTTCTGTTACCTTGTATGCTCATCACCTTATGCAAGCTGCATTTTTTGTAGGATTAATTTCCCTTTGCTCCAGTATATATCAGTTCTGCCTTTAGATACGAAGAAAGGTAACATCCCAGAGGAATGCAGTGTTGGTATTCTGCCTCTCTCATGGGTCTCAGTGGTTTTACCTGTCAGGGAGCACAAGTAAGGGAGGCAAGATGCCTATGTAAAGGGTTGTATTTATTAGAACAAATTAGTTTAATAATACTAAACATAGCACAAGATAATAATATACACTAAAACATTTTGTTTGGGAAATACCAGAGTACTGCTTTTTTTTTTTGCCTTTTTTTTTTTTTTTTTATCCTTCAGGAATTCCAGAAACATTTTCCTCTAAGCTGGTTTACATTAAGTTTTCAGTTAATGTAATATCTGGCTTGTTGTGCATGGGCAATCAGCATTACACAAATGCTTTTTACAAACACCATATTTAGTTTTATTGGAAACCAGAAAGATACGTATGTATTTGTTAACACAGAGCCATAAGAATGTGAACATACTGTAATTTCTTGTTGCTTTTAATAAATGCGTTGAATCTTTAAAATATTAAGACACAATCATATTTGACATAATGGCGAGTCTGAGCCTTTGAAAGTAATATTTAAGTGTATTTCAACATAGAGCTACGTTTTTTTCATGTAAAATGCCAGTGTTCTGGTTCAGGTATACCCGTGTCACTTTTTCGCTAGCTTAAAGCTGATCTTGAGGTGCTCCGAAGGGAAAAAAAACATTTATGTACAGTATAGTCTGTACATTTGGCTCCCTCACTAGCTACTTGGGGGATTTGGGTATATTTAAACAGAACTGCTGTGGGTTTAAAGTGTGTTTTGAATAGAAACAGTCTCTGCAGGCAGGGCACAAAAGTCCCTGGAAATCCAGCACTGAAGCTGTCTTTTAATTGTTCCTGCTCTTAGCTTTTGCAGTTCTGTGAGCTGTCACTGCCTGTGCTGTACTGTGGAGGCACGCTAGGGAGTGAAATCCTGTCTTTATCCATTATCTGTACACCTCGCGCACCAGAAGGTGAAGCCTCCCTGTCCCTGTGAGTAGGAGCATGTGCTGTGGAAAACCCTGCTATGCTGCTGGAACGGTTGTTTTTCAGATGAGGAGGCAAGAGCACGTAATGGTAGAGGGGACCCAACATAATAACGTTGTTGGACTTGGGGTGACCCTTATAGGGGCCACGCTCAGCCTCTCTGCCCCGTGGGAACCAGGCTTGGAGGAGACGCGGCAGCAACTGCAGTTAGCAGGGAGGAAACAGGGCGCGGGGGGAAGCCAAGGGGAAGGAAGTAGCAGCATCCTTTTGGCTTGAGGGCAGCAAAGGAGCTGAATCCAATAAGGTGCAAAATGCTTCCAGTTTTCTTAAGTTCTAGCTGCAGAAGTGCTGGGAACTACTGTACTGTGTGGTAGGTGTGAGTCATGGAATAGTAATGCTTAACAGTAAAGGGGAGCTTTCCTTGACAGTCAGTAAATGCTGAGACAAATAAGAGGTAGAGGCATAAGGTACTCCTGGTTTGTTTAAAAAAAACACAACAACCACAAAGAGGCCTTTCTTCTTCATGCAGTAATGAACAGAGGTGATATCTTGGGAGCCCCCATTTGTTTCATCCCACCTTTGTGATTGTCATCACTGGAAAAAGGCATCTTTCATCCTTTATGAGTAAGGGCATATACTGATACAGCAACAGGTATTTCTCAAATGATGTTGTGAGACTTGCTTGATAATAAAGCAACAACAAATTAAGCTAAATGCTGTATCTGGACTGCTGCTGGTGGGAAATTAATGTATCAGCAGTTTTGTCCAGCCCCCTCGCTCTTTGCCATACTGTGAACAGTTGTGCAAAGTGAAAGGCTAAGATCCAATCATCTCATCTCTCAGTTTGTGCTTGATAATTGAAAGTAAGATGTAAGAATGTGAGGGATATGCAATTGTCATCCAGGGTAGGAGGCATCTTGCCTAACTCAGGTGTCTAGATCTTAGCTAGTGCTCCATGGTCCTTTTACAGACATTAGATCTAATCTTTTCAGCTAGTGGAGCCGAGTGCTATTCCTGTCACCTGGAGTAAGCACTTTTGGTCAGATGAGTTGTGCTGTGTGCATCTCCACTGACTAGCATGGCAGCCTGGACAACACTGTTTGTACTCCCATTTAGTCAGATGAATTCTCCCTCAAATAATGTAACTGGAGTTGTCATCAGTGCGGTTGTTGCCCTCTGGCTCAGCCTGAGAGCTACTGAATATATACCGTGTACTAAGCTATGTGAAGAAACACACACTCTTGGATTACCTGGCTGGTGGGTTATCTTGCATTTATCAAGACTCAAGCTTGTATTTACATTTCTAAACCATTTGTCTTTGTAGCATTATGCTTATGAGCCTAAGTGTTTCACTCCTAAAAGGAAATAAATAAAAAGAAAAGTTTAGAAACAAGTTAGGAGGCTTGCAGAGTTGTTTGGGCTTGTCTATGTGGTTTTTTTCCATGTTTTTAATTAGCTTTGTATGCCCAAGAGTTGATTTATTTTGGATTAAGCTGCATTGTTACTCTCACCTTTGTCTGTTTTCTCTTACTGACATTTGTGTAGCAATGTGGTAAACCAGATCGAGGAAGTTATCCAACTGAAAACTCCTGTATGCGTCAGTTCAGTCTTCACCTGGATCACTTCCCTAGTTGGATTCATCGGGAATTACCCAAATGCTGTTGCTGGTGCTGAGGAAAGGGCTGAGAGGAGCTGATAAGGGAAAACAAGGACTTCATGACAGCAGTGCCAGTTGATGCAGGATTAAATTGTTTGTAGAACTACAACATACGATGTAGGGCACAACGTCTAGCAAGTTAACTGTTGTAAAAGTTCCTGCTCAAAGGAGACGGCTGTCGTCTGAAAAATATGATACCACCCCATTCCTCAAATGAAAAACATAAATCATTTATTGAAAACTAATTTGCCTACAGTAGATGGAAAAACCGCATTAGAGCGGTGAATACTGGCAGACCTAGACCTGGGTACTGGTAGGCGATTTGAGAGGCTTTCAGCTGTGCCTCTGTGTCTCCATCAGGACAGGTTTTTGTCCATGCCTGTGATACTCCGTTTTGTACCCTTCATGGTAGTTTAAGCAGACCTACATGCACAGTTTCAGCTCAAGTGAACTGTGAGATGTAGTGCTCATGAGTGTCACTCCCACTTGTAGGGTAATGGGCGGATTACTGCCTGAGTCATCTTTTCTCTGTTCTTTAGATGTCCCAAGTCACTCCAGAAGAAATGATGCACTTTGGCCGGTTTAAATGCTGAAGAAAAGTGGAGGGCAGTACTGGGCATTTATCATAGCATTCTGGTAGAGAAACTTTTGTCAGCTAGCTGTGAATGTACGATTTAGCGTAATTAAGCGCATGACGCCTGATCGTGTCTGATTGCTCCTCTCTGAACTGTCTGTCAGCCAGAGCGATTCCCACTTCCCTCCAGATAATTGCCTTGCTTTCCTTAGTTACTGCACTTCTACATTGATGTCTCCTAGATTAGGGTGTCTGCTGCGAGATAAGAAGTTTTGCTCCTTATCCTACCCTTCCTCCTTCTGTCCCTGTGCTGGCCCTCTCATATCTTGAAAGCCTTGGAGTCCTTTTGCTGCGGAGTGGCAGGAAAGTCTGCTAGGGATTGTTCATGGCTGTTTCTTATTTCTGTTTGAGTTGGGCGAGCATTGCTAGGGAAATAAATGGGTCCAGGAGCTCTGGAGAGGACTGATGGTCTGCAGGGGGTGAGGCGGAGGAGGATGGGAACATGCCGCTGGGCTGCAGGGTGATAAACTTGTCCAGGCGCCGCATTGTGTTTGCAGAATGGGTGGCATCAGCTCAAGATGGGAGCAACAGTTGCTCTCTCTGCTTCCCTCTGAATTGTGCTCCTGGCAAGTTCTGAAACCTGCTGAGTAGCATGCTGACCTGGACAAATATTACAGTAGTTTAAAAAGCTACCTGTGGTAATAACGTTGACAGACACAGTGAAGCACAGCAATATACTTGCTCTTTTAGCTTTACTGCTAGTACCCAGAGTATTCTTGCAACTCAGCTTATTTCAGCATGTGGTGCTGCAGTTGAGGTCCTGGCAAATAACTTAACTTTGAGCCAGTCTTGAGGTTCATGATGGATGATTTACAGGAGCCAGGAACACAGATGTTTGAAATGAGAGCTGTTTTTTCGTTGTTTTGCACGGTGCCTGTGTGGGAGGACTGTTACTTTTTCCCTTACTATTAAAACTTTAATATGAAGAAGGTTGTTTTCTTCAAAAGTTAAAATTTCCTTTGTTCTTACAGGGTAGTTATTTCATTCTTCAGTATACTGCTAGTTAAAACTTTTTAGAGGGAACTATGGCATTAAACTTACTCGATGTAAATATTATTGTTAGCAGTCTACGTGAAAATTAAAAATACACTTGCTTCAAGCAGCCTGAAGCAGCAGGAGCAAGAGCTTCTAATGGGATGAATTTCAAGTTTTCTTATTGCTGCAAGCTATTGAGTTGTCAGTGCAGCAGGCTTTGGAATATTAAACTAGTAAAAGTACTTTAAAAAAATCAGTTGTTGAAGGCAGAGAACCTGCTGTACTAAAATTAATGTTGAAAACTATTAATTTTTCCAGACACTTGATTAGATAAGGACTTCGTTCTTTAAATCAGATATGAGTAGCTGTCTGTTCTGTGAAGCTTTCCCTCGGCGAAAACTACTTGGCACTCTTCAGCTATGTTCAAAATCTTGCTGGAGATCTTGTTTTAATTAGTAATTTTACCTGTGAGTATGTAGTTAATCTTTCAGTAACAGTTTGTTGTTTTTTTTTTTAAGCATGGTTTACTATGGCTGCTGAAAGAGCTGAGTGAGCCCTCTCAGCAGATGTTGTCATTAGAAAGGGGATTGACGCAGTGTCACGTCACAAGCTAACTTTCTGCACAGAAAAAATCCTTGGGTTTTGAGGGGTGAGGGGCTAGGTAACAGGCAGTAGAGCTATTTTCATGGTGGTGTCCTAGACGGGTAATGGTTATTCCCATGTGCAATTTAATGCATGCTTTTAAGTGAATACTCCAGACTTTCGTAAATTCTTTTGCGGTGAAGAAAAATCAAAAAAGAGTGTATATAAGCTCTCAAGATCAAACTCTTATTTAGAAGCGGTAGCCCTGTAGAGTCCTTCAGAGCAGTAGAGAATCTTTGTTTCCCATGGGTGATTGCACAGAAACAAGGATGCTTTTTAATATCTGATGCGTTCAAGTAGCAAGTCTTGCATCAGTTAGCCACTCGGAATGATCAAGTGTTTTTTCCCTTATCCCTAGCCTAATTGCACAGTGAAAGATACTAAAGCTCAAATTCTTATGGCCAAACTCTCTTAGGTGTTTCTTCAGCCAGGTATTATTTAATCTATATGCCTGTTGCCTTACAACACTGTGGTGATTTTAGCGTTTCCAAGAAGGAATATATTGAATTGGAGGAAGAGTAAATGCACTGCAGTGTTTCCTGACCACGATGCTGATGTGGGGCAGAAATTTCCTTGCCTCACTCTATGCCATCCTGTCTACTGCTATACAGATTAACAGCTAGTAAGGATATACTCAAAGCAGTCCATCGTCAAAGCGCTTTGGTACATCTGGGGGCTGTCTATAAACAAATAGTATCTGACAGTAGTGGGTTGCAGGGCTTATGATTGCTTACTTTCTGATATGTCTTTGTGGAGATAGTAAAGTGCAGCCTTCATTACTCCAAATCTTGTTAAAATTCATAAGAACCTTCAAGAGCACAAGGGCTTTGAGGAAGATGCATAAGTTTGCCAAAAGGAATAATGCTTTCTCTTGCTGAGTTGCATCTCTAAGTTGTTCTTATAGCATCTTGAGTATATAATAAACGTTAGTATTAATAAAATGGTGTATCTTCCTTGGAGAGGAAACACTCATTGCTTACTCTCTAGTCACAGGGTGAGGAAGATACTTCTACTGTGCAGAAGATAAGGTAAAGAGAAAGTGCAGTGACCAAGATGGCACACTGGCAAGGTCAGGGCTGGGAGGTAAACCAAGGCCACACAACAGTTGGGTCTTAATTCATGCCTTTTTTACTTTAATGATTAGGGAGCTTTTAACAAATTTACTGATACTTGGTCATGACAGTTTCTTCCCTTGTGGAATTGTTTTCAGGTTTAGATTTCAGATTCACCCTTTTCTTGCCATGCTTTTCTGTGTTACACTTGTATGAGTGTGAAGGGTGAAGCCAGAAAGCTGCCTGGAAGCGGGATACGCCGTGGGGCATCAGCAGCCTGGGCTGGCTTTCTGCCTCCAGAGAAGACAGACAGCCCCGACCCCATATTGTTGTGGAAGTAGATACACAGCCACTTGTCCCCAAAATGGATGGCAGGCTTGGTTTTGGAAAAAATATATATAGGGATTGTAAAAAAAAAATAAATATATATATATCATTACATTATTAATATATATGTTATGAAAGGAAGGAGAGGGGAAAAAAGGCAAAAAGGAAAAGCATAAAGATGACAGGATGGCATGTTAAAGTTCCTATGTAGGAAACAAAGTTTGAATGGGTTCCAGCTATAAGTTACTAAGAAGCTTCTTCCTTTTCCCCTTCCTCTTTCTCTTTCCCTCACCTTCCCTTCCCTATTGAGTTGATCTTAGTTTTTAAATTTATTTCAGTCTGACAGAAGACAACCTACATTTTCAAAAGTAGTCATGTAAACAAATCGGTATTTCAAACATACTAGCAAACTTGATGTTGCTAGTAACATCAAAATCTCATTTCATGTTCTTAAGCAGCAGGAGGATAAAACACTTGAAATCCAAGGTGCTGTTAAAAAATCAGTACTTGTCTATAGTTCCAATGCAGAAAATACCATGCCACTATTTTAATTCAAAATATTGAAGAAATGCAGATGAATGTTGATTTCGGAGAAGTTTTCTGATAACTAATTGAACTTGTAAATAATGTTCTGCATGCTGCTGGTCTAATACTTGGTTTAGCTTTTTTTTTATTTTATTTTAAGCCCAAACTGATGACCTGTGATTTTATGAGGTAGCCATGTATTGCATTCAGTGGACCTCTTTGCCTTATTGGGAAATACAAATACTGTATGTTTTATACCACATTAAACAGAATAGGGGAGAAGAAAAGAAGTTAACGATACGCCCATTGATCCCTTTCCTTGTCATGAATCATTCAGATAGTAGTATGATTGGATTTGTTAGGTTTTAGGGGTTTATTTAAGCCTTGTAAAAAGAGCAAATACAAATATTACTAGGTATTATATTGATGCTAGGTATTATCTTCACACCTTAATTTATCTCAGTTTGTGTTAATTACCCTGTTTCTAAGACAAAAATAGTGAGTCAGTATGTTTAGCTTTCCTGAATGACTCTGGAAAACTATGAATTTAGTGTTCACTGGAATCCTCCTGTCTTCTCCTTACTTCTGCTGGAAAAACTGGGATGGATACAGTTGGGGGTTGGAGATCTCAGTGTTTGTGCACACATGTGCAGATGTGCACACATGCTTGTCTTGTAGAGCCATATGGTATGAATCAAAGCTTACCTCACAGCAGTAAAACTGTAATGCATTTTCCACCATTTTCAGTTATGCGTTCATGGCATGATATTCTGTACTTTGAACAACTTACAGCAATTGTCCTTTGTAAATGGTCATTATTCTATGAAATTAATGTGTTATCCAGGATACTTGGCTTCAGTTTTGTCCTTGGATTGCTGTGGCTATTTCAATAACACCAGAAGTTGCGTTGTCTTTTCTGCTCACTTGCTTTGTTCAAAGCAGCTTCGGCTTGCAAACTTATACAGATGTGTTTGTTCTTTTTTGTTCATGGCAATAGATTTGAAATAAACTCTTGCTAGCAGATAGAAGGCATGTGAATTAATTGAGTGTATATGTACTTCCTTGTTCAAGACTTTTAAACAATCTGTTGAGAAATCTAATTAAGCACCACTGTCTTCTGGTCTTTTTTTTCTTGCAGCTTTCATGGTATTTGCATACTGTTACTAGGAGTTCTTACAAAATTTCCAACTTTCTTAGAAAAAGTGGATTTTAATACTAGACTTTTGAATCTTTTATGTAAACCTATATTGCTTAGAATTTTTTTTCTCTCATGCTAGCTCAAGACAATTCAGCAGTTAGTCTGTGGTAGAGCCTTCAATACTATTAAAAATTATCCTTTCTAAAACCACAAATATGCTTAATATTAAAATGGAGAGCTGAGCTACTTTGTCTTTTATCTGTATTAAGATAAGTAGGGTTTCAGAGGTAGGTAAGATACCCTAAGAACTGACCAGGTGTTGAATCAGATGTATTTACTCAGAACTGGTGAATTCCACGTATTTCTCTTTCTTTTTCCCAACTCAGTGGTGCTTTGTGCTAAAGCCTGTGTGGTTCTGTGTGGCCAAAGGAAAAAAATATAATATACTTCCAAGATTATATTATCCCAATGTAGGTAAGACACTCAATTAAAGCCACAATACCTCATAACAAGACAATGGGAATTTTGTAGATTTTCTTAATACAGGTAAAGGAACAGAATAATGTCTTATTCTCCAAGTTACATGAGTGAAAATAATACTGGTACATCCTTGGCTTCTATCCGTTCCTGTACTCTCAGCATACCTGTTTGGAACTGATATACTGTCATTTTTCTTTGTCAGAAATATGAAGTATCAAATAAAATTATGCATATTTAGATAACATAATGTGTCTTCTACATTGATCTTTTTGTACAGTTTGTAAACACTGATCCATCTCTTCAGAGCATGAGAAGTGTGGCAGAAGATTCAGCCACTAAACGTTTTTGATAAGAGGGCTTCTGTTACCAGGAGCTGTGGTGTAGAAGTTGGCTTTGGTGGAGTGGCCAGTAACTTCTTCATACAGGCATGACCACCTTGGCTTTCAGAGGAGCTGAACATATGTCCTCTTCAGCGTGCTCCTATAGTTCCCTTGGAGCAAGGAGCATGATCAGGCCAAAGTATGAAGGAGATGAATAGTTCATCAGGGAATTGTTCTAATTAGTTGTTTCCTGATTCTTGGTTCTGGAGGCTGTCCATCCTTGTGGTGGTTCTGGAGGCATTTTATACTTTGTCAGATTCACTTGAAGTTGTCTCTGATGAGTGTTTCCAACTGTGCGTTATAAAATTTGTATTACCGGGGTGTTTACTCATGAGTTAGTTGTCCCTACTTGGCAAAGTTTCAACCTGTCCTTCCACTTGCTTTAAATACAGCTGCATTTCAGCTTCTGAAATACTCTTATCCATGTGTCCTGTTCTTCTCCCAGATTCTTAATCCCCATCAGAAGTGATTGAGAAGGATTTGATTGCTCGCTGGTTCCTGGACAGAGATGCTGAATGTGTGGGTGGAATAAAGCATTTTGCTGGCTTTTCTACCACACAGGGATGTGCATAGACGAGGCTGTAGCAAGAACAGTGTGTTTCTGTATGTGTTTTCCCTACTTGAGGGAAGCTTGGTTAGCTTGATAGCCATGGCAGTATCTCATGGCTACTAACTGTTGTGATGTTGGCTAGTCCTTTGCGTTCTTTTTGACACACTGCATCTAGACTTGTCATGAATTGTCATGAATGAACATGAGGTCTGTCATGTTGGCTTTCGGCCAACTGAGGATCCAAAACTGCAGCTTTGTTGGCGTGGGCTGGTGTGGCAGAACATCGAGCCACGAGCAGGCTGTGCTCCTGCTCTTCACACTCATCCCAGCCACACTGCTGCTTCTTTTTGAGTAACTGCATCCAAATCACATGGATCTGTGCAATAATTGAAATAAAAAGATGATTCTTATGAAAATTTTGTGAGCTCATTGGGGAAAATGGAAAAAAAACCCCAAGTCATCTTACTGGCTTTTGTTCAGAAGAACAGTGGCTGCTGTGCAGTTGTTTTTGCCTTGCTGTGTGAGCTTGGAACAAATGTCTCATTGTTTTGCTCCCAGTACTTGCAAGAGGCATATGCTGGGCTTGCACTGCCTACACTGGTGTGACTTCTGCTTGGCTGTTATATCTGTAAATAGCGGTAGTGCATGAGGGCTCCAGCTTGTGGCTGGGGTTCTAGTGGGCTGTAACCTGTCAAGTTGTTGCATTTTTCTCCCTTTTCCATTGCCAGGGAGCTAAATTGCAGTAGTTCTGCTTTGTGACCCCTTCCAATGCTGTAAGCTGTGCCGTAGGGGAAAGGCAAATGGGGTAGAACGGCGGAAAAAAGTTCATGTGAAAATGCAGGTAGTTGGAAGAGGTAAACAAAATCGAAGAGGGTACATAAAAGGTACTCATCTGTGACTTACTGGCTTTGGCTGCTTGTTCTAAATGGGTAAGAGAAGAATGTGTCCACCCTTACTTGCCAATGGCTGACGTGCCCAGGACTGCTTCAGAGCTACTATCCTGCAGTACTGAGGAGGAGCCGGAGGGTAGTTTACTGTTCATTAGTTCTTGCTGACAGTTTGGGCTTGATGGAAGTGGGTACTTCTAGAAGTAGTAAATTTCGTGCAAGGTTGTGAAATGATGGGCTAGCAGTTTATCTTTAGATGTTAGCTTCTCTATCCGTGTTGGGTTTCTCTGCTTTAAGGGAATTCTTACTGCCCAGATATAGGGGCTTGATGTAATGATGTGTGATGTTCGTATGATGGAATAGCCTTTCTCCATTGGTGCAGAAAAGACGAGCTTATGGGAAAAAGGGCATTTATTTGAAGATTTATAAACAAGCACTTCTTTTTCTTACTCACTTGAGCAAAAGCTTCTGCCCTAGGTGTTCTCTTCAAAGACAGTCTCTGATTGCTATGTGGTGCTTGCCGTTCAGGTCTTGCAATCCTGACCTTGTCTGTCATCTGATTTTGCTATGGCGGGGTTTTAGTACTATATGTTGGTCTTTATTTTCTCAGCATTGTTAACAAGAAACCAGTGTGGTGTGTGCTTGAATACCGCCTCAAACTGCTCCTTTTTAATAAGTGCTCAAGGTTCTATGCTCTTGTTTGTCCCTTTCACTGTAGGGAACTATTTGGCTCTGTCCTTGTCTCTTCTCTCTGCGTATCTTCTCCCTCTAAGAAATCATACTGCTCTCTTCAGCCTTACCCATCACTTCTATATAGGTCATGTTCCACTCTACAGACTCTTTTAATGTGATTTTTCTGTCTGTCTGGTCTCAGTCAGCTCCTGGCTACACCACAATTTATTACAAGTGACAGATTTGGAGGAGGAGGTCCTCTGCTGTGTCATATCTCTGACTATTGTACTGATAGCAGATGATCCTGCTGTGACATTCCGCTGCTCGAGTGTTTTAAAAAAGTTCCAGGGTGGAGGAACTGACATGCTCTGCAAATAATAAAACCCAAAGGAGTTTAAAGTAACAGCTGCCAAACAGCTTTAACTCTTCACTTTCTGTCTTGGTTTATATTATGAGTGAGGAATAAAGTTAATATTTTTTTTATGAAAAAAAATTTGGACTGTATAGTGAGCTGATGAGAATCAGATGCTAACTTTTTATTGTGTGATTCTTTAAAGAGTTAAAACATGATAGCAAGGGTGTTAATCTAGCAAATGTCTTCTGTTCGTGTTTTAAACACAGCATGAAAACACATGGATGTTTTTAATAAAAAGACAGATATTTAATTCCAAGAAATATACAGGTCTTATGCCAGAATAAATGCATTTTCTGATTTCTGGTTAATTTTTTATTATTATTATTTTACAATTATTTCCTTGGGGGCCATTTGTAGTTTTTGGAGCACTTTATAACTTTTGCTGATAGTCTCAAGATCTTGTGTATTACATAAACTTCAGATATTCTTGCTAGTAATCTGTGTTTATTTGACTTTCTGAAAGCTACTATAGGCATCAGCAATAGGCTGTACTTGATTTTTGGATTACTGATTTTTTTAATTATTATTATTTTTTAATTTTTTCCTCAACTTCTTGTGTCTCCTTTGCTTTCAGCCTAGAGTGGGATGATTGTTAACTGCAGAACATGGAAAGCAAATATTTGCCAGCTGAAAGTAAAGGGAGGCTGTCTCATCTCTCCTTTTTGGTGTGCAAAATGGTTTTCAGAGTGAGTAGCTTGGTCTGCATGGTTGCAGTTGGTGCTTGTTTTGCAGAACAGAAGTGGGGACTGGGTGAAATTTCATGGTGTTATATTGTGGATCATACCAAATGGCCCTTCTGCCATCCAATCTGCAAACATATTACTGCAGAAATTACAGGTGGTGTGCAAGATGTGACCACAACTCTCTTTGTAGATGGGGAGAGGTAATGAAGTGCAGCAATATGTTAACTTCCATGTTTGACCTAAATATGTTTGGAACGCAGTTTTGATCGCAGTTTTGAATATGAATCGATTTTTAATATGAGCCCGATGAAAGTTAGGAGCAGGGGACTGGAGCAGACTGGATTGTCTCTCTATAGCAGGCGCCATGTGAGCTTTTCTTAAACCTGACCTCATGCTAAAACTGAGTTCTGCTTGATTCTACTCTTTGTCAGTCAGAGGATGTTTCAAAGCATTTCACTGTTACTAGTAATATTGTAGTATCCAGTGAAAAATTTTCAGTAGTTTTTATCTGCAACAGCAACTAAAATAGTTAAGTCATAGCTCATGAGTGACTCAACAGCTTGATCCATCTGGTTGAGTTCAGTGAAAGCTGCAGTTGTACAAATGCCCTCATGGTGCTTTTTTGTTTGGCTGGGTTTTTTGTGTTTTTTGGTTTCATTTGTTTTAAAAAGGTTAAAAAAATATATATTTACAAACTAAAGATTGGGCCCATGAAGCCACTGCCAACAGAGGTGCTGAAAACCCTTAGCAGTAGAGAACCACAAGTATTCAGAAAAGAAAGCAATTCTTATCCAGTTGGTATTCAGGAGAATTTAGGTAACTGAACTGTGGTGGTAAACTAGTCTGAACCTGGTAATCCCTTATACTTTCCTTCTCCAGTCTTACTGAAATGAATGTAGCTTGCACATGCTCCTGTTTCTTAGAACGATAATATTTTAGACTGGCTTGTGGAATAGAAAAACAGCAGACAAGCTTGCAGGCATAAAGATTTTATCCGTGTCCCAAAGTTGGTTTTCCAACTTGTATATGCCTCAGTACAATTGCTCTGACTTTAATTTGGTTAAGTTAATAGCAAGACAGATTGAAGGGGAGGTGAAAAAGCATGGTTAACATCCACCAAACTGGGGAAAGACAGGCATTGAAATAGTGGGAGGCTAGAATCGCAGAAGGGTTGAGGTTGGCAGGAACCTATGGAGGTCATCTGGTCCAACCCCTCTGCTCAAGCAGGGCCACCTAGAGCCAGTGGCCCAGGATTGCTTCCAGATGGCTTTTGAGTATCTCCATGCATGGAGACTCCACAGCGTCTTTGAGTAACCTGTGCCAGGGCTCAGTCACCCTCACAGTGAAGAAGTGTTTCCTGATGTTCAGAGGGGGAACCTCCTGTGTTTGTGGCCATTGCTTCTGGTCCTGTCACTGGGTGCCACTGAGAAGAGCCTCGCTCTGTCATCTTTACAATGAAGTAGGAAGTGAGGAAAACTGACGTACTGTACGAGCATAATTATGTCACATTCAAAGCTGTTGTTTCCAAGTGGAACTTGGCTGGAAGGTGGTGCTACTGATAAGACCAGAATGGGTGGAAAGGCTTTTGTGTTTGAAAGATTATCAAACTTTTACTACCTATTCATTCAGTAGAAGATATCTGTCTTGGAAATCAAGCCTTGCATGTTCCCTCAAAATTATTAATTCCATCCTAGAGCCAAGAAGTTGCCAGTATGCCAGGTTATTTTCAGTGGAGTTGTGTTGCTTTCATAATGTTTGTTGTTGAAACATGAACAGTAACAGTACAAGGTGGGCTGTCAGAAATTTTGGATGTTTAACAGTTGCCTGTGATGTAAAATGTCTCAAGGACAATGTTTTCACACTGCATCTGTCTATCCAGAGCTCTGGCTATGTAGAATTTAATATACAGGGAGTTGTGCTAGTACCCTGCTTGTATGTTTTTTAGTGCCATATGTGATGGCATCTGTATCTTACTTGATAAGCAGTTTTATAACATACTCCTTATACTGTTTTCTCCTTATAGCTAAGGTGTGATCATTTTGGCCTTCCAGATCAAGTAGAATCAGTTTTGGATGTTGCAGCTGTTAGCAAGAGATTGCTATTCTGCAGTTTGGATAACTTAAATCGATTTTCACCAAAAAACTGTCAGCAGTATTGGTAGGTGGAGTCACCGCCTGGCTGCTTTTGCACTGAGGTGGGTGAGGTGTACTCGGGTAATGCTCTGCAATCCTTCAGCTGTTGGAGTAGTAACATGCAGACGAGGGATGGTGCTAGGTGGCTTGGATATGAGCATCTTCATGTGCTACTGATGTTTGTGATTATGCCGTTTCATACACCTTTGGTGTCCATGGTGAGTAGCTGTTACAACAGTGTGTGATCCCATTCAAAAAGCAGACTTCTCATTTGGCTAATCGGAAGTGGATGTTATTTACTTATACAGAAAAGATTGCTGTTGCTAGCCTGAGCTCACGGCTTTGTGAAGCCACGTGAGACTGTGTTTATTCTCTTGATGTCAGTTTGTGCCACCTGGCACAGCTCCATTACATTCAATTCTTTCTACTTTCCCAGAAAGGAGGAAACAGGCGCTTCAGCCCTTGAATAATCATCTAAACATCAGTATGTGGTGATTTGAGATAATAGATGAATTATTAAGCTTTTTTCTTGTTTGTATAATGTTCGTTACTACCTACCTTTTGAACTATAGATGAACTTGCTCAATAACACTTTTTTTTCCTCATGGTGTAATTAACTTAGTTCTCCCCTAGTACAGATTGCTCACATAAATAATTTTATATGATGAATAGTGTCAGCATTTCAGAGTATATCACTGCTTTCATTTTTGACTTCTAGCTTTCTGTGACCTAATGCTGCATCCCAGTACTTGCAAAACTCTTATCTGTCTATCCCTCAAAAACTAAAAAGTGGGGGGACACGCAGATGACAGGGGAAGATTTCTTAATTGAGCTGGTCGTCTGAAGGCCAGACCCTGCCATCCCCAGGTTAATTCATATGACCTGCTGCCTTTATTCAAGACTTCTGGAAAAATTTTTGAATCGTAGCAAGTGCCTGAGCTCCTGAGCGTAGTAGGAATTATTGTCACTGCCTCTGTTCAAGAGCAGGCGGGGTAGCTGGGCATTGCTCATCTTGGGTGCTGGGCATGGAGCCAGGAACTTTGGCAGTCGGTGTCCCAACTGCTGATGGCCTTGCACAGGGAGCTTCTCTCAGGGTTGCACACTGCTTTTGTGGTTCTTGACACCAGACCATGCTTAAAAAGCACTTTTTTTCCTTTTTTGTTATCAGTTGTAAATCCTTAAGACTTGTATTCATGGAAACATCACCGTTCAACCAATTTATAGCGTTTATTTCTGTAATGCTGTACTTTCAGTTGTTACAAATAGGAAGCAAATTCTCATATAAACTTTCCTAAATCTTTTTATCCCAAGATCTTTGTATTCTTTTGCTGACCTTACTGTCCTTCACATCCTGTGGTTTTAGTCACACAGTTTTGCTTTTCTTACGGAGCTGAAATGCTCTTTTCGAAGTTGATTACCAGAAAAGTGTGCGCTTGCTTTATGCTGTTGTTTTGTTAATGGTAGTCACAAAACCACCCTCATAATATTAAACAACATAAATACATCCAATGATACCCCTATCCTCCATTTAGCATATACATTGAGGGTCTTGAAATAAATGGTTTCATGGTATGTGCAGTAACCCGCTAACATGGGAAAGCATCATATTTATCAGGGTAACATTTTAGCAAAGTTTGAATCTTAAATTGCTATTTGCAATCTTCTGTCTAACTTTTGCCTTGATAAAGGCTTTACCATGTCATCAGATTGTGTTTGAATTTAGACTTTGGGTTTCGGCATGGGTTTTTTTTTTGTTTTTTTTAAAGGAAATTGTCTGCCAGTTTGTACTGCTTTTGATCTCTTATTTGTAGGAGTTGGAAGATGACTGTGACAAAGAACATTCATGACTGTTTTCCGGTTGTTTTCAACTCAGCTGAAATTTTGATAGACTCTTGTAAAAGCTATTTTAGATCTTTCTCTCTAACATGTTAACATTACACATAAGGTTCTACTGCTATTGAATGGGATCATAGTGCTGTTCCTCTTGAGCTTATGGAACCCAAACTTTACTGTATGTGCAGTGACAAAGCTGTTAGTGATGTTTCGTAAGGATTTTATGTTCCATTTGGGATTGTGAAAGTGTTCCTTTGAGATCAAACAGACTAGCCTATGAATAGATACTGAATATTTTTACTAGTGTTTTTTTTATTCACACTTCTAATATAACATTTATAAAGCTTTAATTTTGTAACAATCTTTACCACATGAAGCAACTATATTACAGTACGAATTTGTGTACTTTGGGACCAATAACAAGAATTTCTAAGTTGGAGGCTTATCAGTTGTTAGTACCAGAGGAAGACACAGATACAAGAGAATTATTGGTCAGTCAGAGTATTTTGTGAGCCACCAAAGTGCTTCTGCTATGGAAAAGCAGATGTGATTGCAGATTGTGTTGTGTGAGTTCTTCTCAACAGAAAGGGTGATATTAATGCAAAAAAGGGTCTTAGTAAAATGGAGAGTGAAATGTGATTGCTGTCGGTAGGTATAGAAAGGGCCTGTTTAAGGAAAGAGTAACACTTGGCAGTTTGGCCATGAGAAAAGTATGCAGGTAAAAGAACCTGAGGAATTGAGGAATGGGGTTCTGGCAAAGCAGCCAACTGTGTAGGAGTGGAAGATGTGTAATTACCTTTTTAAGATCGAACTAGAAAAGCTTGAGCCTTTTTTATGTACGTATGTTTCTTGTGGTGACACAGGCCTGGATTTGACTACCCACAAGATTCCTTTATGTCCTTCATTCTAATTTAAAACATTCCTACGAAGAACAAGTGAAAAGAATAGAAACACAGAAAAGATGTAATAGTACAGTGAAGACCCGGCTAAAATATTTTTCCTTTGTTTTTCATTTTTGTCTTTCAGTGGAATAACAAAAAAATTCCTTTCCTAAAAATGGCCTGAGGTGACTCAATATTTAAATAAAAAACTAAAACCAACACAGGAAGTTGAAGAAGTGACTCTCTAATTTCTTGAGATTTACACTCCCTTTTGTACTTGTATTGTGGTTTATTAGGGATTGTATGTTACTATTTCTAGGTAATTTCTGTACAGATTGCTCTTTTTTGAAAGTGTCTCTTTTGTCCCTCTTACTGCAAAAGAACTCATAGTCTGAAAATAGGGTTTATTCTCAGTGCCTATGGAAAGTCATTAGTTTGTGGATAAGAGACTAAAAGGAAAAATATTGTAACTGCATTTCAGTGCTGATTTGAATGACTATTGAATATGGAAGAATTCGCTTTCTTGTTTGTGGTGGGTTTGGTTGTTGTTAATCACGAATACAAAAACTACCACTGGATAACAAGAGGAATATGAGAAACAAACCAAACTTGTAAATGCAGTTCCTAATTTTGGGAAAAGTGAAATGGCTGTTAAATGCCTATTCTATGGTCACACAAAGGTGTGACTACTGCTGATGTTATCTTAATGAGTTGATGGAATGAAATTTATATAATAGTGGCTGTGTTCTTCAGCAAACCTGCTTGCAGGACATCAGTATCTGAGTTTCTTTGTGTGCTCATTTGTAGTGCAAAAGACTTGAGTGATAAAGTAACAAAGGTTGAAGCTTTAAATAGACTATCCAAGTATTCTCAACACTTGGATAAGAACAGAGAGCTACTCTAAGTTTAAGGAGCTAATTGATGTGGTATTTAGCTATAGTTCCATGTTATCATGAGCAACCAAGGTAATTCAGAATTTTAGAAACATTAGATTTATTTTTAATGCAAAATGTAAAAAGTTTTATTAAAGCTCAGCTCATTTATTGTACAAATCAAATTGCTTTTGAGAGAAAGTGGTCTGATTTGTTTCAAGAAGCTTTGGAAGGTAATTTGTTCTTTGCCATTCATAGTGCCAAAGATGGGAACCTGAGAGAGGTATTGACTTGGGAACGGTGCGTTACTGAGTTTCGTGGAAAGGCAAGAAGTCTCTAGCTTCTGTTTATGGAAAACCATGATCTCAGAAGTAACTAATGTCAGTCTTTCCCTCTGAAATGCTGTACTTTGTCCTGGGAAATTCAGTCTACTCTATGTGCTCCTTTGCCTTTACTTCACATCCACTTTTAAAATTTAATCATGTTTTGTTTTAGCGCAACTTTTCTGCATGGTTCTTGGTGGGAATTGTACTTGTGGTATTTTGTGAGAATGCTTTGGGTTATGGAATACCCTTCTTCATGAAGTCCCCCACACAGCTATGTCTGGCCAAGTTTACTGTAAATAACTATTTAACTATTTTCAATAATAATTAAAGTTTTAACTATTTTTCAGCCAAAGAATGTTATGTTTCTACATTTGGTTTGACAAAATTGGTTATTAGTTGAAAACCACTCACAAGTGACATTGCAATAAAAGTAGATACCAGGAACGAGTCCTTTTCCGCTGTGTGTCCTTCTCTGGTGCCTTGCTTACTGCTCCAGTGTGGTACATACAGTCCACTAGGGCTTGCCTGCAAATTCATCTTTTCCTGGATAGTTCTCTCAAGCAGTTTCCTAGTTTTTTCTTTTTTTGGACCTCAACAGAACATACAATGCAATCCCATGGCCACTGTATCTATCTACAAGAAAGCAAGAAAGGTAGATTTTTAACCGAGTTGAGTCTGAACCGAGCAGTACTTTGGGTAAAAAATATTATGTTTTTTTAAACCTAATAAAATGGGTGTGGGAATTATTTCCTGATTATCCAGGTAACACTCCCATGGGGAGTTTCTTGATAACTATGAGGCATCTTATGCATCATATGTTGTGAGCAACTCTTCTCATCTCCCAAAATGTAAAACCGAGTAAGAAAAATGAATATACTGGTATTCCTGCATATGTGAAAATCAGGGTATAACTCCACTGTTCTTAACCCCAGTCACTCACTTGTTCTTTTCTACCACCTTTCTCCTGTACTGCCACCACCACCACCCACGACACCAGGTCAGTCACTTCATCTGGGTTAAAAACAAATCCTCCACTTGTTCGTTAAGTTTTTTAACTAGGGTCTGTTTAACCATCCTATATATATATGGGGAGTGGAGGGAATCGAAGACCTACAGAGTTTTTCCCTCCAAAACTCCCAAGTGTACTGTGCCCTGGTAAGTCCCTTCTGGAACCACATCCGAAGAAGATCTCTCATTGCACCCACTGCAAAATTTTTTTCCCCTTATCAGTTCTTTTAAAATTCCTTTATCAAATATAAGTGCTTGACAGATACAGCCCCATCTGTCATGGTACCATTATTTGTTGTATTTCTAAATTTGGTCTCTCTTGCAGTTCTAGTGAGAGTATTTTGGCATTGTTCTTTATTGTTCCTTGGACTGCTTGCAGAGTTGTAACCTGGAACAGTGAGTTAAATCTTGGGAAAACGCATAATTTATTACATGATTTTATGTAAGACAATACACTTTCCCCTATCTCTTTCTCTTTCATTTTCATGTGTGTATGTTACGCAACTTTTTTTTTAATTAGGCTTTGTCACTTTCTTGCCAATCCGTGGTATCGAGCCAATGCCAAAGGCAAATACCATGTTAGATCCAGTAGTGACGTGATCTGGTGTGGCAAATCCTATTTCCATTCTTTAATGAATATTTTTTTTAAATTGTATCTGTTAACGTAAAGCGAAATATTGCTAATCATTTTGTAATAATTGTGTATTTTGAATCTGAGTGTAGATTAAGCTGTGTCTAAAAGCATAAAGGAGTGTATGGCCTTTGGGAGCATCAATATAATGGTTTTATCAGGTGAATAGGTTTAATTACTTCAGTAGTCACACCAGTAAATTGCAGAACCCAGCAAACGATAACGCAGTTTATAGGATCAGTGGTTTGAGTTCAGCCTGTATACATCACTTGGGAGTGCCTGATCTGTAAAGTAGTATTTGTTGCTATCATTAAAAAAACACAAACCGCCCAGACTGCCTGACGGCACATTCTAGTGGTTCAGCCTCATTTCCCAGCTTTGGTACTTGGTTTTAGTCAAAGCAGTGAGTGAGTTCTGTCACAGAGGATCCATCAGGTGGACTGTACATACCCTCTGGCTCTGGATAACCCTGAATTTGTATGGCTAAACCCCATCTCAAACACAAGAACAGAAATCAATGGATTCATCAATTCTCTGCCTTGCTTGTTGTCAGTTAAAGGACACTGTACCCTGCGTTGTAGTAGGGGAATAATTGTCAAATGCTTGCTTTGTTGAGGGCAATACAGTTGTGGTTTAACCCCAGCCAGCAACTAAGCACCACGCAGCCGCTCACTCACACCCCCATCCCCAGTGGGGTGGGGAGGAGAATGGGGAAAAGTGGAATTCATGGGTTGAGATAGACGGTTTAATAGGGACAACAAAGGAAAAAAGAATAATAATAATAGTAAAAGAATACGTAAAAGGAGTGATGCACAGTACACTTGCTCACCACCTGCTGACTAATGCCCACCCCGTCCCCAAGCAGCAGTTGCCCCCCAGCCAATTCTCCCCAGTTTCTATACTGAGCATGACGTTATATGGTGTGGAATCTCTGGCCAGTTTGGGTCGGCTGTCCTGGCTGTGCTCCCTCCCAGCTTCTTGAGCGCCTCCTTGCTCTCAGAGCATGGGAAGCTGAAAAGTCCTTGGCTTAGAATAAGCACTATTTAGCAACAACTAAAAACATCAGCGTGTTATCAACGTTATTCTCATGTTAAATCCAAAACACAGCACTGTAACAGCTACCAGGAAGAAAATTAACTCTATCCCAGCCAAGACCAGGACAACAGTCTGATTTTTCAAAAAGTTCATTCAGTAGTTGGTTTACTTTTAATGTTTTGCATAATTTTTGTTAATACCTTGAAAAATGTAAAACACCTGACCAGTTAAGAGGATATCTGGTTTGAAGTGGTTAGTTGTGGAAGCTGATGATAATTCATGCTCCATTGTAGATACTGCTTTTGCTGTCAAGATATAACTTATGATGCTTGACAATGACTTACATCAAATTTGACTTCATACACTGCTAGAACTGCCTGGGGGATAGTTTTCTTATTAGATAGTTTTCTCATCTCGAGAAAAAGCCCTTTTCAAACATCTTCTGGATCGAGAGGCTACCAGGCTCATCTGGTTCAGTGACTGGAACTGGGATGTCCAGTTATCTCCTTATAACAGCAAATGTGTTGATTTTATGTTCTTTCTAACCTGCTGAAAATACATTCCCTGGCAAGATAAGGACATGTGGAATATGGAAAAGTTGATATTTAAAGTCACTAAATCGGATATCGTGACTCATAATAGGGACATGAATATTGAGTAGATATGGGAGAACTATTGATACACTTTTTTTCTGTATAACTCAGCAAAGGTGCAGTCCATCACACACTTTTTGAGACTCTTCTCTGTCTGATACCCAGACAAAAATGTGAGTTGAAAGTTACTGAAGTTAATTGCACTGACAGTTCATCTGTTCATCCTTGCAATCTCTGGTGGGTACACTATCGATAGTGAAGTAATACTGAGCCCCATCTTGTCTCTTGGTAGTATATATGTGCCTAAAGTACAGAAATTAGGCTTTGTAGAATCAACATGAGGGAACCTGCAATTTGAGTAAAACCAAGCAAGAGCTCGACTCTTTGCTGCTTTTTTATGTAAATGATATTGCTAAGAAGGAGGGAAAAAGTAGCTTGTAGTTGGACATAAGAAGAGAGAAAATAGATCTTTCTATCTGAAAAAAATGAAGGATCTTTAGACTCAGAATCTCATCTGGAACTTCATGAGGGTCGTCATACATCAGTATTCATAGCAGGTCTCCCTCCCTCTTTCCACCCTTACACACACTCTCACTCTCTCTTTTTAGTAGCAAGCCAGGGCTTGGAAAAAGTAACAACCGTCATTCCTGAATCCAAGATGTAGAGCTATCCCAGTAGCGTTACTTCCTGTAAAGTTGTAGAGTCACTTCACAGGATTATGAGGCTACTAAAAGGATAAATGTCTTGATTTAAATTACCTATGAATATTAACATTCTAAATAGAGTTTTTCTCCTCCTATCCAGACAGCATAGCCATATTCAGAGAGCACTGATAAAGTTACAGAGCAAGACAGGGGCTGAATGGATGGACCTGCAGACCCTCAAGACCTTTCTATCCAAACTTCCTTTAGAGAAAAGGACTTAATGGTTCATTTCCTTGATGTTCATCCTTTTTGTGGTGTGTGTTGCCTGATCTGGAGTCCCAAACTGGAGGGCATCTGTGTGCTCTTTTAGAAGGAACTCAGAACAGTTCTGATGCAGCCAAATACGGGGTTCTGTCCATTACAAGGTAACTTGCTTGAAATACTAATTGGATTTACCTGTCATCCATATCTTGGGGAGAAAAATGTGACCAGTTTAAAAAATGAGAAAGTAATTGCAGCATACCTCAAAATCCTGTGTGCTTTGCTCCATGTGATAATTGCATCAATGCCGTTTTCCAGTGGTGCGTGCCCAGAGGAGGTTTCTGACCTCAGGAGGCAGAAACTCTGCACGTTCCCTCCTTTTGTCCCTTTCCCCAACACAACACACAAAGGCAGATGAGGGATAAGGGGTTGAGAGCTGCAGTATTCTTGTATGTTGTATACCCAGGAATAAACATCCTTTCAGTCAAGTGTTTGTGCAGATCGTTGAAGATGTTTGCTGAAGGTTTAATTTGCTCTTTCTTCATTCGTGTAGTTGCTTCCCCCCCTGTAAAAAGTAGGTTGTCTGAAGTCACATGTACTGTGTAGCTTATAAACACAGGCTAATGTGGTTAGTGAGTCTTTTCTTCATTCAGTAAGAAAATCTAATTGAAGGCATCCATCCAGTAACTTTCCGAAATATTTACCAAAGCTGTGGAAGTTTTGGTCATTTACCATAATGCTTAAATCAGCTAATAGCCTTAAAAAAACTTCTAAAAAAGCCCACAAAAAACCCAAGGTAATGATCTAAGCCAATTTAAGTTGGCTAAATGTGAAACATTATAGGCAGTATTTTGAAAAAATACAATTAAGGAATGTGGGTTTGATTTATGTTATTCTTGGCAGGTAAGTGATGTTGCTTTTACATCACCATATTGTGTTTTCGCTTGCTTGTATCATGTTGACTTGTGAGCAACCATATTAACTTTACTTTAAAGTTAACATTTCATTTCTCTTTAAGCCCTGTTTGTGCAAAACATGCTTTTAATGAGCACGTGCATTTAACTGTAACAGATTGAAAACAGGAGGACTCTCACAGTAGAAAAACTTGTATTTTGAAAGCTTGCCCACTACTATCCTTTGTTTCCGACGCTATGGAAAACTAATGCAGTGTTACAGCTCTGGCTTCTGCTTGTGGTTGGGCTCTCTTTTTTTGTGTGTTTGTTTGGGAGAGTTTGGCTGTAATTAATGTGATATATCCATTATATTCACATATAGGAACCGTTAAGTAAGGTACTTTTACCTTCAACTAACATTTAATGTGTACGTTAACTCTAATGTCAAATGAAATTGAGGTGCAAATGCTGTCATTATTGAAAAGGTCTTGAGGAGGCATCAGGAGTGAAAGCACTCCAAGGAGAAATGGAATCCAATTGATTTTAAAAAGTGGCTTGATGAGGATAATGTTCTCTGTTAAGCATGGAGGAAAAACAGATTGCTTTTTAAACCAGTTTCCAGGCTGCTTTAGTGTTATGTCTTTTCCATACTACTCTTTCACTGTATTTTCTCAAAGGACATCTTTCAGCAAGATTGCTTTCAAGATGGTTTAGAATAAGATAATTTATTGCAGCACAGTTTGAGTGAGGAGTGTTTCTTGCTGTATAAAATCATTCAGCCTCCACTTCGCTTGCTCTCTTAAACACCGTGGACAGCAGGCAAAAAACATATGGTTGCTAGATATGGGACATATCAACTAAAATGTCAACACTGTTCTTTACTAGGTGTAACTCAAAGGAGAGGGGAACGTATCAAGTGCAGGAGTCCTAATTTTGGAGGCATGCTCATTTGTTGTCGCTATGTTTGTGGGTTGACTTAATGAAGATTCTAGGAAAGCTGGAATTAGACCATTTGAAAACTAGAATATCACTTAATTTCATTGCCTCAGTGTATTCTCTTAATTAGGAGATCACTTTCATGGAAAACCGTGTTCCTATTATGCATTGCTTTCACCCTCATAGTGGTATCAGTATTGGTAACAGGCTGATTAACTACATTTTTGGCAACTTTGTAGCAATCAGGAAGCAAAGGGAGGTAATACCACTGAGGGTTAAAGATTGCTTTGTGAAATTGCTTTAAACTGACAAATAATGGTTTGCTCTCTTTAACATCTGTTAAATAAATGAATACAGCTGAATTTAAGTCAACTAAAGGGAACGCTGCTCTGTTAATCAGTCTCCCTCTGCTTACCAAATACTTCTTGGAGAGACAGTTTGGCTACAAACACTTTTTCTTTTCCCATTGCCACACAGTTTTACTGCATAAATCTTCATGTAGATACATGGAATATTTTTCCATATCAGTTTTAGGCTGGTATGGGCCTTGACCTCCTTGCAAATCAAAGTGCCAAAATAAGCATATGGGATTCTTTGCATTGTCACTGTAGAAATGTTGACCTTCCCTGGAGGTGTTGGATTTGAATGCTTCTGGCAGACTAAACCCCCCTCATTATATCTCCAGTGCAGGATTTTTACACTCTTAAAGCTTTATCTGATTATTTCTGCACTCTTGATCTGCAAAGAAAAGAAGTCGGAATAAGATACAAGATCTAAAAGGCAAGTCAAATGCCAGGGAGTAGCAGTCCTGCACTGGATAGTCCTGTTGCTTTCTTGTGGTGATGAAACCTCCAGAGCCTCTGGTTTTAGGGGAACACTCTCAGTAAACATGGAGGATACTTGAAGACCGCTGTGGTACAGTCGTCCTGTTCACGGCACTATCACCTGCCAGTACACCGTGTCTAGTTGACAGGGGGGAGCGGTGGATCTTCAGAGTTCTGCTTTTGGCTGTGTTGCTGTAGGATCTTACGTTGAGGTCATTTTTTATCAGTAGGCATGCTGTGCGTGGATGGTGTGATTCAAGCAGCCACATCACATCGCTGGATCCATCCTGAGGTGTGACGTATTTCAATTCTTAAACATATTGTGTTCATATGGTACTGAATAAATATTCCAGCTTTTAAGCTACAATACTGAGAACCTTCCAGTCCTCCAAATGTCAGATACAGTAAGTTTTGGCTTGCCACTTACAATTAAACAACTGCCAGACTGAATGGTGCTGAATTAATGCTTGTCTAAAATTGTAGTATGATTAAGGCCTTTCTGGTTGGGTTTTTAGCTCTGTATTGATACCATATGATGAAGTGTTCTAGCCCTGAAACAAAGCCCACGTGAAGTGGAAACTGTGGTTTCTTGATTTAACTGCAGGGAAGTTAGTTCTCACTCTCCTTTATGCATCTGAGCCAATACTTCTATTAAAGATGTAATATATAAGGAGTGTAATGTATGAAACCTACGAAGTTTTGTAGGAGAATAATCTCCTAATTAAGAGAATACATTGAGGCGCTGAAATTAAGTGATATTCTGATTTTCAGTTGTTTCAATTCTACCTTTTCTAGGCTGAAGGAAATTATAAGCTTCCCATTTAATTGTTTCCTTTTTATTAAATGACTCATCTTAAACATTTTTTTCCTTCTCCTGCATGAAAATATAATTTTAAGATAGGCAATGTAGTATTGTCATTGCTGTAAACTGTATGAGGATGCACACTAATAAAATAGGTTGAATTCCTGTGGTGGCCAGGTTTTGCTCCGCTGCTGGCATAGAGCATGACAAAAGCACTTGGTGTGCAGCAGTGGGCTGTTAGTGCCGGTCCTGCTGTGGTGAGCTGTTGCCTTCTCCTCCCTGTAACCACAGATGCCATAGTAACCTTCTCAGAAGGGAAACTGCTACTTTTAAAGTACCACCCACAGATTGAATTTTCTACGTTGCAAAATCTCAGCAAGGTATTATCTGTTTCGCTAGCTGTCAAGGTACTGACTGTGAAAGTTTTATAATGCAAAATTGAAAACTCTGTATCCCTGTAGACCTGTCAGAAAGCTGCAAATCTATTACAGGTTAAGAAAGCAAAGCATAATTAGATGTCTCAGTGATCTGTACAGCCTTTCTTTTCCCTCTACCATTTCTTTTTTTTTTTTTTTTTAAGTAAAAAGAGGCAGCAGCATCTCTGTGCAAAGTTACACCAATAGCAACTTGTTTTCCATTGAGGTGCTGTGTAAGTTTATAGGTCTTGCAGTTGGCTTAAGGCCCTACTGAGAAAGCGATGATCTCCTCAAAGGAGAAAACGACTATTTTTCTTGTCTGGTATGGCCATACCTTCAGGATGGCTGTTTCCTTTTACCTCGTTCTGCATTGTAACCTGAGGCTCCATGTACTACTGAAGCTGATTCATTGATAAGATTTGCATAAATAAATGTTTGTTTCTGTTTGTCATAAACTCAGAATAATCCCTTTATTACCCTCTTGATATCTTTGCCCAGTTAAATTAAAAAAAAAAAAAGGGAGATAGTCAGCAACTCATCCTTTCCCACAAATCAGACAATAATCACTGATCAAAAAGAACACAGTCTAAAACTGGGTTTCCATGTAGAAATCAACTTAGTGGATTTTTCACATGGGGAGGGGGGTGTGTCAGGAGTGTGTGTGGTTGTTTTAAGGCTGAGTAAGAGGAGCCTTAAACTGTGTCTTTGGGACTTGAGTGTGGTGAGCCCATGAGGTGGTAGAAGAGTGGTTCTTGTTTCCCTGCCTGATGCTGGCTCTCTTGGTTCCAGTAATGCAAGGAAATCAGTGTTCAGCACTCCCACGTGATGGTTTCTGCGTTGCTGCGGCAGCAAAGCAGGGTGAGAGCTGGCTTCCGAAACAGGCACACAAGGGGCTCTGCAGTGAAAAATGAGGGCAGCGATTAGTGCGTCACCAGATTCCTGCTTGTTCTCGCAAGGAGGTTGTCATCCTCAGCCCACTCGCCCCGTTGCGAGCCCTCTTGAACTAACTTTGAATAAAGAGACATTGTGAACGTACTTGCCAGGGAGGCAGTCTCCCCTTCAGCACAATGAAGAAATACTTCCATGTGCTCACTAAGCAGTTCTCAAAATATCAAGCCGATATCAATCTTTCTTTATGAAAAACTAAAAAAAAAAAAAAAAAAAAAAAGGGAAATTAATAAAAACATGTGTGCCTCTGCAGTCACCTGGTTCTCTGCTGGTCCTGCACGTCATGCTGTAGCATCTCTGTCACACTTCCTTGGAGGAGCAATATGGGAAAGAGCATGTTGGCTAGACATGCAGTACAGCCAGGCTCCTTGGCATTAGGAATGTCTACAACTGAGAAACTTCTCCCATGGCTACCCCTGGTCTATTCCCTCAAACCCTAGGGGTGCTTGTCATCTTTTCTTCCTTATAAAACTTTAGCCAGTCACCTTCCTACCTGGCTTTGTCTCCAAGCCTGGGCAGAACCCAGACTGGAAACTGGATGGGTCTGGTCACTTGGTGAGCTTCACAGCTGGTTTCCTACATCAAAACTACTGTTTAAGTGGTATCCTTGGAATTAAGTTTCTTACACATCAGATGACTTAGGGTTTTTGTTATTTTTTAAAAATCAAGTTCTGTGAAGAAAGGACTCTTCTTTTTACTCAATTTGAATTTTAAATATGAATTTATGATTTTGCAGACCAGCTGTAAGGAAGAATAATTTTAAATACACTATTTTGTGTGTTTTTTCTTAAGCTCTGTTGTAAACTATGAATTTATTGTGTATGTTCTATTTAAAAACACAACTTGATTAAATGTTCATACAGTAGTGTATAAGGCTTGAATTACATCTCTGTTTATTAATAAGCTGTCCTCACTAATGGTGCTTTTAAATCTCTCAAAAATCCCAGTACAGCAAAAGCCAAAATACTGCAAATAAAGTCTCTGAGTCTGTAGAACATAGGTATGATAGGCCATGCTACTCACTTTTCTAATGCTGATGACCTTGGTGGTAGTGTCCGTGTGCGTGGCACCTTAAAAGCTTGCTTTCCTGACTGCTTATTTATGGCAGCCTGGCAACTGCCTGGTAAACGCTTTCTATATTGTGTATGGTCTCTGCCACTTCAAAGTAAAAGTGGATTAGTGTTAAGAACTAACGATTTTCTCCATATACTAACTATTGGAGCAATTCAGAACTAGTTTGTTAGATGTATACAGGCCAGAGCATTCAAAAATAGGAGCCTAACCTTACACTCCAAACATTGCTTTATTTTTTTTCCCAAAGGTATGCTGGTGACATAGGAGCGTGAATCCTGACAGCCTCTGGAATCCTGGAGGTGTATACAGACTACTTGGAAAACTTCATTTTCCAGACTTGCTAAAGCTTGAGGTTTCTGAAGTAGTTTAACCTGGAAGTGTGAGTCCTGCAGTTGTCCTTTGTAGTGCCAGTGAGCATTTAAAATAAAACAGTAGCAGAAAATTTCTGTGTAAAGGGTAGCAAAAATCTTATTGGCCATGAGGAACATAATTAAACTAATTAAAAAAAAAAATCCTCATGTGTAGTCATTTAACATCCAGAAAACCACAGCAACTTTTGGAATTAAGGTGGGATAGAAAGAGCAGTGGCACACATTTTGCGTTTAAGCATACTATTTTCACTAGTTTTCACTTTAGGTGTTGCCTCATATCTGATTTCTAATGTGTTTCAAAGATCTATAGATGTCCTCCACCACTGTTCTTCCTTGCAGGTGACAAATCTGTTCCGTTTGACTTTTTTTTTTTCTTTTTCCCTGTAAAGCAGTGTGCAGATCATCTTCTAGCACTTACTTAGCAGTTTAACCTATGGTTTATTTAAGAGTCATGCTAGATGCCTTTCTCGTTGCAACTTGCTCTGGTTTTATCTTGCAAACTTCAGCAAGTGCCCCAGATGCCGAGTGCTGTCACACAAGCTATGCCAAAGCTTCGGGGGGGTGGGAAGAGGAGGTCTATCATGTGCCTTGCAGTTCTGGCCAGGGTGGGACCCAGATGGTTTACAGCTATTCCAAAATTTCATCTTGTGGAAAGGGGAGGGCAGTACTCCCGGCTCTCCTCCCAGCACAGGACTGGGATCAGCTGAAGCAGTGCACACAGACCCGAGAGCCAAGTTTCCTGTTGCAGAAGGCTGGATTTGGTGGTTTTGCACAACTCTGGTGGTTTCAGGGCACAGTGTTTGATATACCTCCCCCACCCCCGGATACCCTGCTGCTGGTTTTGACACTTGCGTGATGCGATGTCAGCGTGAGTCACTCTGTGCCCCTGGAGGGAAGGAGGGAGGGAGGGATGAGGAGAGGGGGGTAATATTCCTGCAGTCCTTGAGCAGCATCAGAGCACAAGTGTGGGTAGAGAAGTGTTTCTGCCTCTTAGAGGGTGTCTTGACTGCTGTGAAGGGAGGAGGCAGAGTTATTTTCTTTTCCCCTCTCCACCTCAGTCCCTCAGTGAGGGTGGTATCTGTGGGAGACAGGAGGCCAAAAAGACCTGGTCGGCCTGAAGGAGAGTGTGCTGGCTTGTGAGCAGAGCTGCCTTGTTCTGCTGCCTGGCTCCACGACAGCAAGGCTGCGTATGGCCCTTGGACCACAGTGTCTTGGGACACAGCAGTAATGTAGTCATCTGCAAATCAAAGGAGGGAGCAGCCTGAAATACTCAACTAACTTTTTTTTTTGTCCCAACACTCCCACATCCAGGGGGAGATGATACTTTGCATATACAAACCCCACATGTGTAGGAGGATCTTAAACTTGGGAGAGCCAGCTGCTGCAATAAATAAAACGTAGCAAATGATCCCAAAGAGAAAGGGGAAATGGGAGTCAAAAGGCCACAGTGTTCTGGCCCAAAGCAGATGTTGGCAGTATCTGGGATGGACGTGCTGGAAGAGGAGTGAGCCTTGGATGATGTCAATGAAATGTGTAGGTGCAGCGATGGGGGATGGGGCAAACCCCTCCCCAGCAGAGCACTGAGGAAGCCCAGCTGGGCTTTGCTTTCTGTGGGGAACGTAGCTGTGTGCTGCCTCTGCTGCCTTACACCTTGGTCCTGAAGAACCTGGCCAGTACGGAAAGCGAAGCAATGGATTTATCAGCGAGCAGGGCCTGTGGCAGGGTGTAGGTGTTATTCTCTCACTACTGCACCAAGAAAAAGTTTTCTCTGCATCTTGCTTCTCTTAATGCTTTTGGATCAATTTTAAGGCAAGTCAAAGTAAGTGCAAATTGCAACAGTCAGTCCAGAGCTGATGGGAGTTACTGGAATATGATAAGGACTTGTAAAGGAAGGAGAGACCAGTATTCAGGGAGAAAACCCTTTTTTTTTTTTAAATACTGCAGCAAGACACAGGACAGCATCTGCAGACCTATGATTTTCCCATAAGTATTTCTCCTTGTTCTCAATTCCTTGTTGCAGTGGATGGAGAATGTCTACCTCTTCTCCTGTCTTCCTGTCCCCTCCCATCCTACCCGAGCTGACAGACATGGCAGGTAACCAAGCGGGCTCCCAGCTCTGCCTGCGGTGTTGAAGCCTGTTTCCCAGTCCCTCCACCACAACTTGCCCAGAAGGCCTTTCCCTTCACAAGGATTCATTCACTCACCTTTTTTTATCTAATATGAGGTGAAAGTCCCAGTGAACACAAAACGTTGCGTAGATCCTCTGCAAGCTAACAAACTGTTAGAATAAATTTATTCATAGGCTTTAATTTAATTCATGTGAAAGATAGGTGCTGCCCTGTCTTCATTACATTTTCACTTTCTGTCATTGCGTTATTTTTCTTTCTCATAGTTTGGAGTTCCTTTTTCTAAAAAGAGTCTGTGAGTATCTGCTTCTTAAGAACCCCAAACCAAGAAGCAGCCCTACTGCCATCTTAATAGACTTCCTTCATAATTCTGCAATAGTTTTTAGCCTTTTTGCTTTTATGGATCCTATAAAAATATAAGACATTCCAGTCAACAGTAAAAATGCCAGTATACCACTGGTAAGCCTCATAGCTTGCTTTTTAAAGACTTGTTCTTTTTCAGGTGATATTCCTGAATCTGTTGTAATCTGCATGTTCAAGGGCCTTGTACAGAGCCTGAAAAACACTGCTGTGAAAACCAAAATACACTGGTAGGTGATTGCTTTCCTCGAAAGGGAGTAGGTCAAGTACCCATCTGTTAAATGTTGCAGATGAGTGATATTGCAGGAGTTATTAGGGCTGCCCACACAAAATGAGAGGAAGATGCTGCTCTTGTTCTGAGTCTGCTGGAGCCTGTGTTTCGTTACCTGTGGTGGGTTGCCCCTGGCTGGGTGCCGGGTGCCCACCAAAGCAGCTCCATCACTCCCCCTCCTCAGCTGGACAAGGGAGAGAAAATATAATGAAAGTCCTGTGGGTCGAGATAAGGACAGAGTGAGATCATTCAGCAATTACCGTCATGGGCAAAACAGACTGGACTTGGGGAAAATCAGTTTAATTTTTTACCAGTCAAATCAAAGGGATAATGAAAAATAAAAACTAAATTTTAAAACACTTTTGGCCTACCTCTCCCTTTTTCCTGGGCTCAACTTTACTCCTGATTTTCTCCGAGTGGTGCAGGGGAGTGAGGAATGGGGGGTTCTGGTGAGTTCATTACACGTTTTCACTGCTGCTCCTTCCTCCTCAGGGGGAGGACTCTTCTCACTCTTCCCCTGCTCCAGCGTGGAGTCCCTCATGTAGCAGACAGTTCTTCATGAACTGCTCCAGCATGGGTTCCTTCCACGCGGTGCAGTCCTTCAGGAACAGGCTGCTCCAGTGTGGGNCTCATCCAGGTCATTGATGAATATATTGAAAAGCACTGGGCCCTCCTTCTTCCCTGACCTCGGTGTCTGCAGAGTTGTGGCTCTCACATGTTCTCAAGCTTCCCTTCTGACTGCTGCCACACAGTGTTTCTCCCCCCTTCTTAAGTATGTTATTCCAGAGGTGCTACCACCATTGCTGATGGTCTCAGCCTTGGCCAGTGACGGATACATCCTGTAGCTGGCTGGCATTGGCTTTATTGGACATGGTGTAAGCTTCTAGCAGCTTCTCACAGAACCCACTCCTGTAGCCCCCCCTACTACCAAAACCTTGCCATGCAAACCCAATACATCACCCTAGATGTGGGAGCTCTAGGACTCTGGTGTACCAAGGGGCCTTCCCACTGCTCTGAACTTGATGGTCATACCATGTTTCAATTATTCAAAATACTGAGCTCCATGATTTTCTGAGCTTCTTTTAACTCTGGATTTCATTGCTTTGGGAAAAACATTTGGTAACTTCAGAAGTGAGCTGCCACACTTGCTGGAATCGGCGTGCCTGCAGTCACTGAAGTAAGCGATCTAAAAAGGATGGATGTTTTCAAGAGGACTCTTTTTGGGAACAAAGTAGCAAGGGTTGCAGTTAAACTGTTGAAAAAGTGAGGAGTCTTAATTTTAAAAGGAATTTTCAAATTTCTGTGCACTTTGTAGGATGAACTTCTGAAACCTGTTTTTCTGGGCAGATTGGTACAATCTCATGTGAAACTTTGGATAGGTTCTCTCAAACTTTTGCAAAGAGAGCCAGAAGTGAAAGATATGTGTTTTGTTTTTGTTTTTTTTTTTTTTTAAACTGGCTGGACTGCTATTCAAACATATTGGCTATAATTGCTATAGCTGCTTTTTAAATAAAATTAAGGTTAAACAAGACATACTGCTCTAGTGTAAATGCATTTATTTCAGATTTTTAATTTTAATCACTTGTTTGAATTCACTTTTAGCAGAGCTTTCTCTTTTTCCTTTTAAAATGTGTATATTGGTAAGCGATGGAGTTTTGGAGTGTGAGGACAGCAGGGCAAAGGCACCTAAATATGAAGCGAGGTGTTTGAAAGACAGCTATAAAAATTCAGAGCTGAGGTACTAACCGTGTCTGTCGTCTTGTCCGCATTATTTCAGCAGTAACTCTCCAGGTCAAAGCGGTGGTTGTTTTAAGCTGAGGTTGTTCTAAGACTTCAGTACAAGAATGGAAAACAACTCAGGCTGGAATTCTGCACCTTGAGCACCTTCTTACACTACAGCAGGAACCTGGGCTGGGAAAGATGCTCTGCCTCCTGGAGAGGATTCGTGGCACCGAGTACAGCTGCCGCTGGCAGGCCCTCTCCTCATGCCCTGTCATAGCCTGGCCAGCAGAAACAAGAGAACTATTAAGGCCAAGGCCACAACTTGAGAGTCCAGGCTCTGTTATGGCAGGTGTAACAGGCAGTCCCTAGGGCGTTTTGCCAGGAAACTTCTCTTAATTTGCCAAAAAGGATAGGCAAGGTGCAAAAGTAGTTTATGGCCCGCAAAGCCATCTGCTCCTACCGCTGTCTGTGTTGATGGCAAGTTTAGCACTGCGTCCCTGTGCTTCACGGGAACCTATTTGGTTTTCTAAAAGTCTGTTCTACCAAAGGGGATTGAGCGATGGCTCTAGAAAATACATTCACTAAGGTTCCTGGTTGAAAAGAGATTTGAAGAAACTCCACCCTCCTCTCTGCAGTCTTAACGTGGCAGTAACAAATATGAATTTCAAAAGCAACCTGCAAAGTGGACAGCAGTGTTTTATGTAGAAGCATAGCCATTTAAAAACAATAAGAAATGTATTTTGCTTGGCTTTGGTACTGAAGGTAACATAAGAATCACCACGTTTTAAATTAATATCTATATGCTATGAGAGTCTATATACTTAGGTGAGTGTTTATCTTGCATATTATGTGCTACTTATGATCGCAAGGATTTTGTAATCCTTGTGAATATAACCACAAAATAAATTTCAGCTCAATTTTAATATTTCTTTAATGGCCAGGAAGATGAACCTAAAGTTCAAATGTTAAAGGTTGTTTCATTCACATGAGCTATATGTGATTGTCACTTGCCACCCTTTAACGACTTACTCAGATGGGAGTATCTGATTGAACGGTCCAAAGACAAAGTTGAAGTCCTTCTTGCTTGCATTGCACATTTTGGCATTAGTGTAACTTAACCATTTCTGGGAGAAACTTGAGTCTCAGATATGCTGTTTTACATTGCCATTTAAGGCAATTTGAAATTGATTTTTAATTATTTGATCTCTCCTATACTGCATCCCACATGTATGTGGGTAGAGGATGCTAATGTGCCTATATAATTTTGTTGTAACTACGTAGAATCAGAACTGTCACTGTTTTGCTGCACTGTGTTGGCTGGTACCGTACTAGGGCAGTGGACCTAAAGTCCTTTTCGTAAATTTAAGGCAACTCGGCTGATCGTCAGCATCATTGGAGTAGACACCCAGTTCCTACTGGATGAGTGGTGCCAGCTTTTCTAGCCTCTTTGCTTTGAAAGCTCTTTAAAATGATGCATACCGTGCTCTGCCAGCTGATGGCTACAAGTCCCTGTAGTGCTAGGATGGTAGGACGAGGCTGCCTGGGAATTCGGGCTGGCTTTGAGCAATAATAGCAATCTCCTGTCCTTTCACGCTTCTTGTAAGTAATTTTGTAACCTCAAGAGAACAACTGACCGCTTGGGTTATCAGACCAGTTGTTCAAAAGCAGTGAAACTGCTTGCTGTGGATTGTGAGTGTGCGTACGCACACACACATACAGTGGGGTATGTGTTCGGGGTTTTTTTTCCCCAGGGCCTAATGTGAAGAGAGGGAAAAAAAGTGAAGAGCAATTTTGATTTAGAACATATGCTCAGTAAAGCAGGAAGAATACCTCATTTTTGAATTGTGGAATGTTAATATTCCAAATGCCAAGACATGTTGAAATTATCTGAACTTTAGAATTAAGTGTATAGTAGCTCAGAGAAGTGGATGTCAATGATACTGCTAAAATTTGGTATTTTTAGGTTTCCTAAAGCTATTACATTTCAGAAGGAAAGATGAGGATTCTGTTTTCTCTGTTTTACGTATTTTCAAGGTTGTTAGCATTCCCGTAGTACTCACTGGAATTGTTATTTATGACTAAATATGGTAGAACAGGTTTTAAATTTATTGGGCTGGGTCCTTTAAAATATTGGTTAGTTGTTCTATATTGGTATTTTCTGTAGCAGTTCCTTTGTAAGTGTGAGAACAGAATTAAATTGGAAAAAAAATTAATAGAGATTATATCCCTGAATGAAATATATATTTTCTTAACTTTAAGAAAGTATCTGTAAACTTTTTAGAATGAGTTTTTGGGCAGTGATACAGACTGATAGTGTCGAGGAACCTTTTAAGTAAATGCTGTCATTTTTCGTGTACCTTGCATTCTCAGTTTAGTTTAGCATACGTACATGTGTGCATGTATGTGTAACATACAGGAACCCTTCCTCTGCTCACCATATCTTCATCTTAGGCACAACATAATAGAGCATATTTGGTCCTTTCAGAAGTTGATTATTACTCTTGTATATGTACTTTCTCATTTGCTTCCCAGCAAATTTCTCCAGCACATCCTGTTCATGCAGCTTCTGTATATAAGTTTAGCGTCTGTATGATTTGGTTATTTAGAAATTCTTTCCTCCTGCTTCCCCCTTAAACGTTGCTTGTACGCAGTAGAACACTTTGCAAACATACAGCTGTTTGTTTAAACCACTATAATACTTTAAAATGCTTGCTTAATGCTTAGGCTAAATCGCCTACAAAATATTAATGTTGCTGTCTGTGCCAAGGAAGCAGAGAGCGCTGCTGGAATGTTTTCAGTTCTATGTATCTGCTTGTTAATGGGAAAGTGGATGTATTTGTCAAACAAAGAATGCCAGCAGCCCTTCCTGATAGTGTTAACTTTTTAAAGATGTGTGTTTTGCAGCACAGGTCTAAGAAACAGGAGAGGTAAATTGAAAGAATCTGAGGGATTCTTGTGCTGTGGGAGAGAGCTTAAGCACAGTGATATTTACAGCTATAAATATCTAAAATGGGTTTATGACAGAGTCTAAGCAAATAACCCCTTTCTGTTGTCAAACAAACTAGGAAATAATATGAGCATTTGTCAGAGTCCTGTACTATAGACTAGGCTCTTCTAGGTAGGCCACATGGGGAGGGTGTGATGTTTAATATGCAGTATACTTATTTGAAATACTTAACATTACATGGGATTTTTTATTTACCACAGTGATAGAAAATTTACTGAAATCCCAATACCAATGTAATCTGCACTTAGCAAATAGGAAATAGGGCAATGGCAATAGCAGTTCAGTCACAACACCAATGTGTGATACCTCTTGTTGGTTTCTCTAGTATGCTCACCAGCCACTGAGAAGTTGTAGGGTTGAAACCAGCTCAAGCCTGTGGCTTTCTTCAAATTTATTTATTTATGTTGTTAGTTGTTCAGTTCTTCTACTCTATAGCTGGGCTGAGTCATGTATACACAGGCTCCCCATGCTGGTCTGGGAGACATCCTCGCTGTTTTAATGAACTCGAGAGAAAGATGTGATCCATTCACAGTAGTCAGTTGATCCACTCAACTGACATAACTGTTCATCTAAAACAAAGGCCACCCATTTGTGTTGAGATAAAGTCAGCTCTGTTTGCAGCAGCTGTATCAGTCACTCCCTGCATAATTCCCTGTTGTCCTTACCCATCTCCTCTCAGCCTTTTTCCATCCTTTATTGGCCAGGCACAGCATTTTAGGTGGAGATTTATCTCTAAAGAGAACAGATGATTCACTGGTTTGTTTGATCAGCCATTTCTGCTCTGGTTCCTTGGGTTTCAACATTCTGATTTGTGAACCCAAGAGTCCTTCAGCGGAGTCCCCACCTCTCCAGGTCCCCCCTAGGCAGGCAATTACACAACCTAAATGAACGTGCTTCTCCAAGTCACTTCCACACATTCCCAAAGCCTGGACCATGGATCTCCAGGTTGAAAACCTTTGTGTCCTACCTGCAGTGGTAGTCATGGGACTGACAAGCACCACAGGGAATCAAAGCTGCAAGGTGACCAAGAAATATGCAGGTATGCTCCAGTGCTCTTCCCAGTCATGGGAAGCCGTATAAGCTGGATGAGCAGCATATCAAAACCCTGGTTGTTGGCACTTTGTGTTTTTTTATAAAATGAGTCTGTAAGAAAGATGAGTGTTGCAAGTGTAACTGTAACTGTACTTTCCAGTTATGATTGTGAATTTGTGGAACAGCCAATAACTTCTTATTTACATAATTGACTTCCAGTGTAGGAGAACAGAAAGTACTTTTTTAAAATTCACAATTTTAGTCTGATGAGAAATTTTATTTCTCATGCAATCTTAACAGCCCTAAAATTAATCCCCTGCCAAGAATTAAGATCACCATGGCTGTTATGATAATTTAAACTGAAGCCAGTTTTGGTTGCTGAGTCAGTTGTTCTGCTCTGCATATATATGCAGTCATCACAGCTGAAACATACATACTACAGCAGCCTGGTTCAAAGAAATTAATTGAAAAATTAATTGACTTGGATGAAAAGGCTTCTTCTGAGTGAGTGGTATTAGATGAAGGAGTAAACAAAGGGTAATGACAAATGGCCATGTGTCAAGCTGGGGGTGCTTTACAGTGTTAGGATGAAGGGAACTGTAGTGGGTCCTATTTTATTTAAAGTCTTCATTCATTATCTAGAAGAAGACCCAGATCACAGGTTAGTTAATTTTTTTAGTTAGGGTTTCCAGGTGAGGAAATATAAACATGGTTTTGAAGAGAAAAACCTCAAAAACTTGGAATTATGGTAAATATTTTTGACGGATAAGAAAGTTTTAATATAGGCAAGTTGGGTGTTGGTTAATCCTAGTTCTAGAGAGAGGAGAAAACAGAAGTCACAGCAGCTGGGATACAGAGACGCTAATGAAAGCATGTTTTTTAGGGCCAGGAGGAATCAACAACAACCTCCACCCAGACAGAAATGCCACCTGTGGCTTTAGAGGCTTTTGGATGTTCAAGAGCAGTTGTGACTCCTGCATAGTGCCCGTGTGAAAGCTCTCACTGCTCCACATCAAACCCTTCCCTGGCATTGTCACAAGCATCCTATCCTTATGGAGCCGGGAGATTTTACTGCTGCGGTGCCGGTATGCAGTGGTAGAGGTACCCTAGTTGGGATGTTATTTGGGATTCAGTTTGGGTTTTAGGACTAATGCAGAAGAAAGGTCTACTGCAACTGTTCTTGTCAAATACTGACCTAAAGCTTGTCTAAGTCAGGAGAGGGACAGGCAGCCTTCCAAAGTGACGTTAGGCGTGCAGTTACCTGAGGAGGACTCTCGGGCTATGGTTGGGTGGTGCAGCTGAGCTGACCTAATGGCCCGTGAACCAGCAGGGCTGGTCCCGATTCCCATCTTTTCCTCCGCCACTGTTGCATTTGGCCAGAAGACTTCATGCCTCGCCACCCTCGCACTTGCTCGTTTGGCTGATTTTGGCACTTGGGGCCGCATTGCTTCAGCAGTTCAACCTGATAACCTGGCAACAAGCCATTCATTTTGTTAGGCTGGTGCTGTGCTGGGTTGGGAAATGGAACCGACACGGTGACGGGTCCAAGGAGCAGCCCAAGAGAAGGAGCAGGAGTTCACAGCCAGGCCACAGAGGTGGGAGGGGAAGGGATGCTCCTGGTTCTGCCCTGGAGGAGCTGAGGAGCAGTGCCAAGCCCCTCATCACCCTGCAGAGCTCTCTGCTTGGGCTGCCTGGGATGGAGGACTGAGCTTATTGCCGTGTGTAACTTCAACTGTGCTTAATTTTCCTGTCTGCCAGCTGGGGATAACCTCTTCAAGGAATGAAGCGAATATAAATTGACTATCTAGTTATTTGGAAAAAAGAGAACATGCAAGTGCCTAGATAAAATTTTAGCGCAAGAATTTGCCTCTGTACTTGTATTAGCTTACGTCAGTGGAGAACTGAGATGAAAGTGGAAGTCTGCGCTGCAGACTGCAATGGGAATGTAAAGAGTCACTCGAATTGTGTTTGTTTGAATTGTTACAGTGGATTGTTTAAAAAAAAAAAGACAAACAAGTAAAAATACACCCTTCCAAAGTGACATCTAGGTTTGCTTTCAGGACAGGTTTTGGAAATAAGTGGAGATTAAACCTAAGATTAAAACTACTTGGAAATAAGCAAAAAAAAAAAAAAAAAGCTTGTCTCCTCCCTGCCCCATTGCACATATAATGGTTCACTTAAACATAGAATGCATCTGCTTTAAATTTTTTTCATCAGATGTATACTGTTATTAATAGAGTTAGGAAAAAGTTGTTCCAAGAAAATGTAATCCGTCCATTCGTGGCTAAGCAAATCCAAGCTTTCCCTTTCTGCCCTCCCCCAGACTAGACCCGTGATGCAGTAGGTATACAGTTGGCTTAAAATCCCCGCGAGCTGCGCAGCGGCTGAGCTCGATGTGGTGTTATCCTCACAGCTGATGTTGCAAAATCAGCTGTGGTCTTGAGTCAGTGGAGAACTCTAATGCTCAGCAACTGAAAAATATCAGTGCATTAACTTTTCATTCCATATTGATTTCCAAACAGAGTTTCAAAGGACTCTATTTGAAAAAAAAGAGGGGTCTAAACAAGGATTACTTTTTCATGGCTTGTAAAGAATGCATTATGCGTGTGGCAAGCTAAAGCTTTGAGACTTAACTTCCATCTGCATTCCATGACAGTATCTTTATATAATTCCATGTCTAAAAGACAAGGTTTGGAAATGAAATTAGTTTATGTCTTGCACAGTTCCTGTAGAGATCAAAGGCAGACCTGTTAATGCAACTATTGCTATTCATGAGTTTCATAGCTGTGTGAGTTT
The DNA here is from genome assembly GCA_013400135.1 of Rhinoptilus africanus. Taxonomy (NCBI): domain Eukaryota; kingdom Metazoa; phylum Chordata; class Aves; order Charadriiformes; family Glareolidae; genus Rhinoptilus; species Rhinoptilus africanus. The sequence goes on from VXBO01006291.1 coordinate 251,518, forward strand.
CAAGTTAATTATAAATGCTTGTTTAATCACTTAACAATATGGTATCAGAGTCTCATCTGGGCATTATGCATATAGCTCTCACTTTTTTAATTAAAGCAAATTCCTACCTTTTTTCCAAGAAATTAATTTTGGTGGTAATGCTCCAGGCTCTAGCAGGTCAGGATATGCAAATCCTCTTTTAAATGTTGGACAGTTGCGTGATGAATGCATTTATTTTATTATTCTTTAACTGCCCCTCCCTCCCCCTTGAGTACATGGTTGTGTAGTAGCCTGGTTGTCATTGGAGATGGCATAAAATGCTCCAGTTCTTATACTGGAGTTCCTTTGGTGACATCCTATTAGAATTTGTGTGCATTATCACTAGGAAATAATATATTTTGAGATAAACTAATGTATTTATCATTTTCGTTTCCAAGTGCTTTGTTTAGTAGATTTTTAAACATGAAGAGGCAAGTAGGGCACCTGTCTGACCTTCGTATCACAGACCACTGTGTTTTATTTGAATATTGAGGGTTGAGTCTAATTATTTTAGTTACGATAAACCATTTCAGACCCATGGAAATTAAATTCTTGTGCACTAGGGAAACCAGCCACGGTGCCAGCAATGCCTGAGGCTCTTCGCAGTGGCAAGGAATGTTAGATGAGAAACACAGATGAATCAAACTGTGCTACAGAGAAGGGCAAAAAAGCCTCAAGTGCCACCCGAGAGCAGCCTCCTCAGCAGCCCCAGATCCTGCTTGTCCGCTGAGATAAGATGAGCAAAATGCATTGATGGGGCATCACAGAGGGGCTTCTCTGGGCCAGCAACTCCCGTTGTATCAAATTTCTGCTGTTTCTGAGGAAGAACAAGGGACAGGAATAAAGGGAAAACTGAGTAATCACAGTCAGTTGTGCATTTGGGGAAGAAAGTTCCCTCTTGACTTCTGAGGTGGGAGAGTTAATTATAGTCATCACACTACAAGTGCTCAGAGGACCATGCTGATAGTCTGCCCCATGACCTGCAAAGCAGAGAAGTGTTTAACAAATTTAGATTGAGGTGCTAAAAGAAGCATCACAGACAAACATTTGGGCTGACTTTATGAATGTTCTAGAATCAAATATCAATTCTCTTAACTCCAGAATGAAACATTAATTGTAAGCCTTAATTAAACACCTCGAACTAAGATTAAAGCTATTTAAATAAATAAATAAATATAAGAATAAGAATTTCCTGTAGTCTGTCAGTGTGAGACAATCTGCCATCTAGTAAGCCGTTCTCTTGTAAGCTTGTTCATCTAGTGAGCTGTTCTCTTGTTCCTCCAGCCTTCTCTTTCAGTAACTGAAGAGGTGGCCGGTCCCAAGGCTGCTCCCCTGTCCCCTTGAAGCCTGGGCCTGAGAGACAAGCCCTGTTAACAGTGTGGTCTTTACGAGAGTTCTGGCCCGTGCTGTGGACAGAAGTGAGGATCTTCCTGCTTGATGCCGGGGACTGCAGCAGCCCTGATGTAATATGGAGTCACTGAACAGGCACCGAGCAGAAGCAGACCTCCCGCACCCCGCTGTCTGCCTGGTCGGGTGCACTGCACACCAGTGGCAGGCCCTCACCCCAGTGGAAACCTTGGGCAGCTGTGGTGGAAGGGAAGGCTGAATAGCACCACTGGTTCTCCTGCGACAGGGACCAGAGCCTGTTCTGAACAGAGGACGTCACCGTCTTTGCTGTGACTCTTCTACAAATGGTGCCTAGTTTGCCATTTGAGGCAGTACTCGTGAACTTACTTTTCAGGTGACAACATCGATGAAGATCAGAGTCTGTGTGCTTTGGGAGGGATTTTACATGCACGTTTCCTTTTTCTTCATGCAAACACACTGTGCTACTATTTTGAAGCGTGGTTGTCAGTAGAGCCTTCTTGATGCAGTACATTAGAAAGATACGACGATACGTAAACGCTTGAGTTGGCAGCTGTGGCTAGGGGACGGGGAGCGCTCCTTTTTCTAGGAAAGTTTTTTCCGTTAGATAAATGAAAATCCTATTGTTTGGCTGAGGAGTGACCTTGCACATGGGCAAAAGGTTGAGAGGCAGAAAGGCTTATCCATTTGGCATGTAGGATTCAAAGCCAGGCATGTTGCCAGTAAGCTCAATCAGTGCGGACGACACAATTTTAAATAAAGGTCATAATGGCATTTTTTAAAATGAGCAGGAAGTTTTCTTTCTCTAATCAAAACCTAGATAATTTAAATATCTCTTTCTTTGGTAACATCCTGACATTGTCCATGGATAGGGGACCCCCAGAGGAAAAGATAAGTGATAACGGCTGCCTGTGTCACCCTGTTCCCAAAAGAGATCATCTGTCCAGCAGACGTCAGTGGGAGTGTGCCTTACAGAGGGGTGTGTGCACAGAAATGAAGTTGCAGGATTGGGATCTAAATAAGATTGTGATCTTTGACTTTCAATCTGTGTTGTAACTTTTCTCTGTTTATTTCGGTATTTGAGATCTGACAGTGTGCCATCATTCAGATCGCTTAGGATTTTTCTTTCTGTGTAACATTACTGGCTTTAAAAAAACCCAAAACCAAAAAAAACCCCCAGTGCTTTTCACTTTTCAGGAGTTTTGTTGTAGAAGATAGCAGTGGTGATACCAGTTCTGAAGGAAACCATTCCCAAACTGGGAGTTCACAGAACATGAAGAGCAGTTGTGAGTCTAAGAGGGGTTGCAACTGCAAGGTTACTTGTATTTCAGAGGAGGCTGTATGGTTCATAAAGCAGATGGCACAGGAAGGATTGCTCAGAGAAAGTTTAGACTTAGTAAAATCTCAAAAATCAGATTAAGAAGACAGATGGGATTCTGGATTGGAATGCTAACATGTAAGGGGTTTTTTTTTTGTCTTTTTTTATTTCACTTTCTCAAATTATAACCTTGGAGATTCTGGGTTTTTTTATATAGCTGACAATAAACAGCACTAGAAAACTGGGAGGGAGTTACACTTAAGCAGCTGTTTTCTCTGTAACTACTAGTTTTGGTTTCTGCCTGTTTGAAAAACAAGACAGACGTGATTGCTGAAAGAAGACAAAGGAATCTAACTATAGGAAAGCAGAGTTAGGCTAGACTGACCTGCTTGAGCATACACATACAGCAACCTTGATCTTTTTGTGGAGTGTAACCCGTATTTGCTGTTTTCCCACTAACATCCTTTTCCCACTTTGCTTTGGGATTCTTGAAGCAGAGTTGCAGGGTGTCCCAGGTGGCTTGTGCTATTTAACATTTGCAAGCGGCCCTTTCCTGGCCACACTTTTAGACAGGAAAACACAGTCTTTTTGCCCATCCAGACAAGTTATCTTTGCCTGTGGTTTATCTCCTGAAAAAGAACAGCTCTTATTTTGGACATGAAATGGGGATATAATAGCAGGGCATGTGCAGGCAAATTATTATGGCTCTACCTCTGCCCACCTGCGTTGTGTTGCAAGCCAACAGGGAACCACGGGCCAGACAGCCCAGGTCTGGAAGAGTCACATTGGCACCAGACTGGTCAGGAGCCAGGTATGTTAGACAGGGCTATAGGCTGAGGCGTAGTCTGTCTGGGGAGGTGAGGGGGGTCACAGCTGCCCTGGGGGAATTCATCAGCCCGGGGTCTGTCACCTCAGCCATCTGGGCTTTGCTCTGCAGTGAGGAAACATCAGCACTGTGCACCTTTATGTCCCCTTCCTTCCTCCAGCACCTCACCAGTAGCACTGGGCAAAGCTCTTTCAGACCTCAGTAACTGAATAGTCCCACTGTAGTGAATAATAGAAAGCACAGTAGTGTCAGGAATCTGTGAAAGAATGAAGCACAATTCTCTTCAGCAGTTCGCGTTCTCGGAGTTCATCTTCTGCAGTGCTTTTGGTTCCCTGCCTCCATCGTGTTCCCCACTTACTGCAGATGCCCTTCCTTCTCTGAGTCCATGTGTCTTTAATTCTGTGTGAGCTCCTTTCTGTGGCAGGCTGTAAAACTCAAGAATAATGTTTCTGCTTTATCCCTGCTGTTTTGCTGAGAGTACCAACTAAAAAGTTTGCCAGGTATTTTAAAGACTCTATTCCTTAGCTAATAAGGAGTCTTCTAAGCAGCTTTTTCTAATTAAATACTTCTTTTAGTATACCTAATGCTTTGATCTAAGACCTCCCTATTAATTTGAAGTCAGACTAATCTTGGTTCGCTTGCTTTCCTTATTCTAGTCTCTTCTTTCCCTTCTTCAGTCCTCATATTCTTCAAGAAATGCCTGAATACCTCCTAACAATGCTGAAACTTACTGTATAGCTCTAAGTTTTCATAATAGTGTCTCTTTATAGATTGTTCTCATCACTCTCACTGTTTGAGAAGAGGTTTTCTTCAACAATTTCTCTCCAGTTTAAAGCTTGTAATAATTCTGTTGCTGTGGAAATTACTGTGATAATGCAGGTTTAGTGTTCATGACATCACTGCTGTATTAGATAAGAGGAGAAAGGAGCTGTTGCGTGGGAGAAAGCCCTGAATTAAGCAAGTTGTATGCGTTTCGCACGTATGTCAGGGAAGATAACACATGAGAAGGAATTAGGGTTGTTCAGGCTGCTAGGATTTTCTCTGTCCTCTCAGGAAAAAACAAGTCTAAATATTAAAAAGGAGGAGGAAGAAAAAGCCCAGTGTCCGATCTAGGGGGACTGTGGTTTGTAACAGCAGTTCCAGTCTGTTGCATTTCGGGACATCAGTCTTCCATCTTGGGTGATGACCTTTGTCATTTCCGTTTCGAAACAGGACTTTGGAAACCCTTATCCTTCCTTATCAGAAAGAGAGAAGGACGCAGACAGAAGCCCTTATATAGCTACACAGTGAAGGATAAAGGAACTTCCTACAGGAGATACCCATGGCTAGCTCTCTTGCTTGGGAAGAGAGAGCTGGATTTGAATGTACATGAAAATTTTTCTTCATTTTCTTAAATTTTTCTTTATTTTCTTTGTCTCTTGATCAATATTGGTAGTAATATCTATTCTAGAATTTTGTGTGTCTATAAGGAATTAGTAGATTTGATACTTCTGTTGTTTTCTTATCTTCTTCCTTGATTAGTATTCAATATTCCAGAGCTCCTCGGTTCCTTCTTATATGTGGTTGTTTTAGAGAAGGCTAAACTTTCAAGTTACTGAAATTGCTAACCACAATGTTCAGCTTGTCCTGTTTCCTTGCTCTTTCTTTAATGCATGACCCATTATTCTTAACCGCATCTGTTCTTCAGCATTCTTTGCTAGCAATTCAAAGTGGGAAGCATTAGCACAGCTATCTGGCTTTGGATCTAAGTGTATTGTTCCTGCATATTTTGAAAATAAAAACTTACATTGCTTTTTTTGCCCTCACGTTTGTAAATACGTTGACAGTTTGTAAATACATAAATACATATGTGTTTCTCCTTTGAATAATGTGGCTGCCTTTCACATGCACAAGATTTCACAAGTTGCTTGGTGGTCAAGGCAGTTTCTAAGGAGGCATTCTGTATGTGCACAGCAGTGTGTGTGGACACTGTTTTTTCAATATATGTTGTTTTCTTTGACTACTAAATGCAAAACTGGGAACAAGTCCAGAATCTTTAATAGCTAGAATGTGTTTCATGCTGATCCCCTCTCAACTGGCATCTTCCATTGCCAAGTTCTAAAGTGAGGGCTGCGATGATGATGAATTTCTCTAATGGGGTTTTAGTTCAGGGCTGCCTGATATTTATATTTTCTGTACTGTAGCATTCAGACAGAAGGTCTCCACTTATAAAAAGACCCGGTATCTTTCTGGCTGAAATGCCCTTAGGACAGAGGTGCTGATATTTTTGTATTACATCCTGACATCCTTTTGAAATTTTGTATTGTTACAGTATGTTTCTCAGCATACTCCACTGTGTCATTTCACTATCGCAATTCACAGCAGAGATTTTATTAAGTTCCTTGTTGTTCTTCTATGTGTTGTCTTGCTGGCTCAGGACTTACACCAGGATATGTTCTTAAAATCCTAATGCACAGTAGTAGTATAATAGAACTGTATTGCCGATACTGTTCTGTAGAAACTAGTGTATTGTTTTTATATAAACGTGAAGAGGAGATCATGATTTTTTCTGGGCAGCACATGGAGAAATGAGTTGCACATGGAGTGTGAGCATCTTGCTTGTTAGCGGCTGAATTCCCCTGACCCAAAAAGGGAGTTTGCAAAATATCCTCTGCTACACTGGGGGATGAAGTAAGCTGAGGGACAGGACTTCAGGCAAGAACAACGGAATTTCCAAAGATGAGGGTGCGAACGAGAGAAAGGGCAGAGCAGGAGAGAAGAGAGAAGCGGGAAGTAGGTATTCATTTAGGAGAATGAGGGGACTGTCAGTGGAAAAAACCCAAGGAGTTGCTTGGTCAAGGCATTGGACCGTTGCTGGGTCTTGTCAACACAGGATTGCCTTTAAGTCATAGTTACTGAAGAAAGGCAACAGCTGCTACTTTAGACCATGAGGCAGAGGAACTATTGGAGGGGCAGAAAAATAATCGTAGATAGAGAGGAATGCCTTCCTGAGGGACTGTCTTGCACAAGCCACTCCACTTTATGTAACAAAAGCCTGGTGACACAATGCATGGTTTAGTCATAGGAGTGCCCCAGAGTGGACAAGTATTGTACATCTGGAAACATTTAAACAAATAATTCATTTCTGGAAAAACGGCAAATTACTCAAGGAAAATGTAGTCCATTGTGTTAGCTCCTGACTGTATGTCTGCAAGATGTATGATTCTCCTGACTGCCCTAACCGTCACTTCTTTGCTTCTCATACCCACCAGTTGTACATGGGAAGGGGTAATACGGTGGTGCCAGGGTCGACCAGCAGATATCCCTAGGGGCTGTGACATTTTTGCCCCTTCGGAAAAAAGGACCAGTGAACAGGAAGGCAGGGAAGCGAGTGTTCCTCTCCTCCTTACTGATAGTGCTCTGCATCCCACCTGATCAGCCGGTGCTCAGAGGAGAAAGACCTGATCCGGTGGGATTTCACTGTCTTTGTCAGACATCACCAGGGGAGTCCTGTTTCAGCTGGGGCAGTCTCTCACACGGGTTCAAAATCTCTGACTATAGCACAGCCTGCTTTGTTGCCCACTTTCTTCCTGGGCTTCCATCACAGCAGATTTCCTCCGTTCCTTTGCTACACAGAGAGGGAAATATTTTGGGGAAGGGGTGAGGGAACACAGCCCACTTCCAGCCTTTCCCTCTCCCCGCTGTTGGTGGAGAAGTCTGGCTGGAGCCAGCCATAGGTGGAATATAGATGCTTCCACAGCTGGAGTTAGCAGTAGGGCAATAATCCATGACCTGGTCTGGCTTGTGGCAGAATCTGCAGTGTCTTCAAAGAGTGACTGCCCAAAATGGAGAACTGCAGGCCAGGGCAAGAGGTCATACTTGGCACCAAAGTGTCAGAGGTTAGCGCTGAACCCTGTGTCTTTTTGATCCTTGGTGTGCTAGTGTGTTATAACTGCTGCCTCCTGCGGAAGATTTTCGGACGATAATTGCTGTGGTTGTTTGTCATTGCAGAAGTAACGCTGAAGGTCCATGTAAGCGATGCCAGCACACATCAGCCAGTAACTGAAGCCTTCATTGAGATTTTTACCAACCAGATCTCCATTGCATCTGGAACCTCAGGAGTAGATGGCACTGCCTTCCTCAAGTTTCAGTATAAGTTGGGCAATCAGCTGATAGTGACTGCTAGTAAACATGCATATGTGCCAAATTCTGCACCATGGAAACCTGTAAGATTGCCTGGTAAGAGATCTTTATTTTTGTTCTGAGGTAAGATTTTGCATCTAAAGGAAGTTACACAATTTTATATGATGTATTTTAATGCTTGCAGTCCTGGGTGGGAGGAACAACATCTGCGCGTTTCAAAAAAAATCAAGGTTTCTTCCTCAGTTAAACTGTGGCATCAGGGCTGTGCAGAGATTCTCTCTACTTCTGTCTGCCCTTGATACAGTGCTACAGCAGTTTTCAAACAACTGTTGGTGCTCTTACAGCTCCACGGAAAATACAAAATCTCTTCCAGATCTTCTTCTTTATGGGAGCTCTGTTTCCAAGTGCTTTGTTTCAGCAGCTGTGATGTACTCATTCGTTTCTCTCCCAAGGTGTAGAGCAACTGTTGCACTGTAGGCTTTTGTGTACAAAAAAAGTCCTGGCCTTTCAGTTTCTTGGCCGTCTCCATAGGACAGTTTTAATCTACAGTTATGTTATCCAGATGTAAGGGTTTTTTCTAACTTAATTAGCATGGTTTGTTTCTTCCGCAGACAAACAATATAACAATAATACTTGCATGTTAGTTTTTTTATCAGAATGCCTCAAAAGTTTCTGGGAAGTGGTAGACTTTACATTTGTTGTACAGGAGAGGAAACAGAGACTATTTCTGTACTGCTAAATAGAACAGATTGAGGGTGGCTTTCAACCTTGAGACGTAACATCTAGATGAAGCTCACTTGTGGGGTGAGCTTCCCCTAATTAGGAGTGAGCCTTTCCTCCAATCATGAGCCACAATTAGGGTCCAAGTAGTTCGAGAACGGTCCCAGGCTTGTATCATACCCAAATCGCACCTAAATACCACCTCAGATTTGATAATTCCATCTAGGCTGAAGCCATGCCAGGTTTTAAATGCACTAATACTTAAATAGTATAAATGATCTCAGGGCAGTGTTCAATCCCATGCCTTGGCTCCATTTTATTTATTAATATCAACATAGCCAGAGGGACTGTGTGACTTGCCGCAAGGTCAAGCAGCAAATGTGTTTTCAGATGGAGGAAGGAGCTTGAATCTCTTCAAACCCAGAATTATGCTTTAGGCATTTCAACTTGCTGTTTACTTATCTGCATTTGCTTGCCTCAGATAAGATAGACTGACTTCTTCCACATTCCCTCTACTGTATTTTGCTACATTTTCCAGCTACTTAATGGAGCTGTAGCAAAGACTAAACCAGGCTCTGAGGTGCATAGTGAAAGAATAAGAAGCAACTGAAATTGGATGCAGCGAGGAGAGTTTCAAATAAATAAAAGGGAACAATTGTTTATCGCAACAATAGCCAAAGATTGGAACAGGTTGCCTAGAAAGGTTGTGAAATCTCCGTCTTAAAGATATTCAAAACTCAATTGCACACCTCCCTGCTTGGTTGAAGCTGGTGACCTCCAGAGGACCCTTCCAACCTTAATTGTTCTGTGACTCTGTTTAGAAATTCCCTTGATTATTTTTTTTTTCTATTTAAATAAGGTGAAGTGCAGCTTCTTCGGCATACTTCATGTACTTTCTTAAGGCACAGTCACATATGATTAAAGCATGCAATAATCTTTTCTTGCCTGAACCTTTTCTTGCCTCGTGTCTTGTATCTTTCTGACTCATACCCTAGATCTTTTGAATGCAACCTGCTCTTCCATGGCCTGGAGTTTGGTTAGGTTTTTTGCTTATTGCCTTTTCTTAATTACTGATTTTGAGGGAAGGGAAGTGAACATGGCATTATTGTTTTGACAAGTCATTGAGGTTTAAAGAGCAGTAATTATATACGGTTTCCACAAAATCTTTTTTTCCATGGCTGAAATGTGAGCTTAATGCGGAAAAGCGATTCCTTTCACCTCTGATCTTCCCCGACTGAAGCTAGTAGATAGTTTGCCATTGATTTAATTGGGAGAAGAATCCTTTCTTTGGCTTTCTGTACCTTGAACTTAATTCTTTCTTTGATTAAAGAAACAACAAGTTGCAACTTGATACGCCCCATGTAGTTTTAGTAGGGTTGTTCTTTGAATTCCTCCTTAAAAGGGACGTGACAAAAAAGTTCAGGCCCAAGATACTTAGGCTGTTATTTTTTGTATTGACTTAATATGCCTTTCGTCTTTAAAAAACTTTCCAAGAGCTGTTTGTATTTAAATGTCTCTCATGCTTCTAACCAGCACAGTATAGAAGTTTTGAAAACCATGGATATTTTCTTGTTGTTGTTATTTTTAATCTGGTTTGAATGATGGGAAACAGGCAGCATATTTACATCTTGATTCTGCAGTGTGCAGTCTGGGCACATGTGTACAGTGGGATCCTTATTTCCCAAAAATGCCTTTTAACAGTACTAGTAGTCTCACCCCACAGAGCAGGTATGCCATTCCGAGCAGCATTCCAACCACGGCAGTGGCGGAAGCTAATGTGCCGTCCTGTGTGCTGTGGTAAATGAACTATGGACACGTTTACTTCAAGTGTGGAAGTGATAACCACGAGCAGGGAGTAGCTTTGGGAACTATAGGGTGGTAATGCTTAAAATGCTGTAAGAGGACTTTGCTGAAGGATCAGGATTTTTCCAGCGCAGTCAATATGCATTAGTTATAGTCTTACCCTGAAAAACTGTGCAGCCACTGAACTTGTGGTATTGTAATAGCTTTAAGAGGTAAGCATCAAGGGTTTTTTTGTTCTTATAACTTGGCAGAAATTAACTTTTCTTATATTAACCAAAATAATTACTAGCTCTTTACCACTTAAGCAGGAGGATTATTTATTTACATAGTGATAAGTGGTAGGAGGAAAAGATTAAGATCTCTTTTTCCATTAAACTATTTATCAGCAGAGCCATGACTCCACTTATTAACAGTTCATTAATTTAACATCACTGGAGTTGTTGAAGTGTTCATGATGGAAGATGTGCTCGTCTCTCTGCTCTTAGCTATGCACAGGTTTTTCTTTGTAAATAATTTGGGTGAAAAAAATTTGTGGCTGGTAGTCTATATTTAAGAGGGTGTTTTTGGAGCAACGTGTGCAAACAAGAGAGGGAAGTTGTTGAGGCAGCGTGGTTCAGAGGAGCTGGGAGGGTCAGTCAAAGCAAACCATGCTATTCATTGTGGTGAAAGGTAGTTCTAGGAGCAGAGGATGCTCCTGGTATTTCTGGGAGAGGAGCGCTCATGTCGAAAGCGGTGACTCTGCAGAAGACGTGTGAGTCATGGTAGATGAACGGTTGAAAATAACCTCCCAATGCAGCACTGCAAGAAAGCAGAGAATAATCTGATCCTCAGCTGTGAAATAAGGTAAAGACTGAGAAGGCAGAGTACAGTATTTCAGAATTTGTCCTTAGTGCAGCCACTCACTCAGGGAAATGTGTGTCCAATTCTGGATCCACACTTCAAGAAAAAGGTATAAAACTGCAGGCTTACATCAGGAGTGATTAAAAGATTGGGAAATACAGTTTACAGGGAAAGACTTGGAAGTGTTTAATTTATTTTGTTCACCAGAAAGTTCATGGGGTAATTTGATCGTAGTCCATCAGTACCCGCATAGAGAACAGGAAACGGGTAAGAGAGAATTCTTCTGTCTAGCAGACTTGTATAAAAAGAAGATCAAATGTCTGGAAGTCTAACCTCAATAAATTTTGATGGGTGAAAAGGCACATAGTTTAACTGCCCTCATAATTATTTACTAGAACATTGATGTGGCGGTGTGTTCTTCACCACTGGACACCTTTAAAAGAAAATTGGGTAGTTTACCTACAACACGTTTTTGAGTTTAAGCACAGCTATTGGATCTGAAGCAGTAATTAATTCAGGGAATGCTGTAGTTATACAGGAGTAAGACTTGATCATCACAGTTATCCTTCTGGCCTTAAAAAACTATGACTTTCTGCCTTTGTCATGCTGAGAAAAGATTGTGCAGAAAATCCCAAGGGAAGTTTAGAAGTTATATATGCATTATAGTCTGGCATATATGGAAGAAGATGTTGGCATGGTTTATTGTATTGAGCTCCCCAGGGTGTCTAAATTATATTAGCTTTCTTCATACAAATTAAGTTATTGGAATAAAGACAAACAAATAGTGTAATTGTGTGGCCTTAGTGCTACTTACACTAGATTTTCTTTTGTTGCCTGATGTGTAGATCTGTTTCACATGTAGAGCACTGGAAAGGAAATTCTCAGCTGTACTTGTAATAACATGATTTTTTATTTTATTTTTTTAGTGTTTTTATATCTTGTTAAGATCTTTTAGATGGTGGTTCTTATCAGTGTGTTTCTCCTAGTTTCTTCTCCTTTCTCCTTTCTTCCTCCCAAACACTAAATTTCCTTTAAAAAGAGAATATATTTCTTAAAACAGAAATACTGTACAGTCTCCCTATTTGTAGCTAACATCTATATGGTCTCTTGGATTAAGTAATATATCTTAATTTAGAGGAAATGTATGAAGCTTCAGAAAATCAAAAAAGCTCACGCTTTTATTATTATTAATTGGCTCTTTGAAGGCCATTCACGGGCTGCAGACAGGTCTGCTTCTTACTCTTTTAATGGGTGTGCGAGTCAGGTGTGCTCGGTGGCTAATTCTGTACCTATTTCTGGTCTTCTGGGTCTGAAGAACTTGGCATGAAATTATATCATGATCTTTACTCTCCAGAGAGGTGTGTGCGTACAGACACAGCCACCTGGAAGGAATGTCAGTACCCAGTGGCGAAGGATGTCCTCGCAGGCAGATTTCTTGCAGCAAATACCATTTATCTGTCCCCTTTTGCACCACTGGGACAATGACAGTAGTTCTGCTATATATAGCACTTCTGTAGTGTAGGTGGTGACTCAGTAAAGACATGCTGTATTTTAAAGCAAATTTTTCTGACTTATTCATCACACTTTGCCTTTCTGAATGACTTTTTATGTAAGCATCTCAAACTATTTAAAAGTTAAGTTTCATTAAAATCTTCCTGAGGTAAGAAGTATAGCATAGAGTTTTTCATTCCTCTTTAGGTAATGACAAGTGTTTCTGTGAAGCTGGGAATTATAACCCAAACCCCTGCTTTACACTGCACTCTTCTGTACTTGGAGCTACCATGCAAGACTTGCAGGAGTCAAAGCGCAGAACACATTGTTTAGTTTGATAATAATTACCCTGACAATTTAATTACTTGGTTTAGAAAAGGCACGTGGTTTCTGTCATGTATACAGTATGATTTTAATAGTTTGGGTGGCCTGCTTTTTAAAAAAAATGTATAAGAAAGTAAGTGCTGTTGTTGTTTGGTAATGTTTATGAGAATTCAGATACATCCCACTTAAACCACTTCTCTCCCACAGTGTTCTCTTCACTGAGTCTCGGCCTTCTTCCCGAACGCTCTGCTACTCTAATGGTCTATGATGATGTAGTCCAGATAGTCTCAGGATTTCAAGGTATGCTGCTTTTTGGAAGTTGGAACTGAAATATGAGTGACATTAAACAAAAAGCCTGGCAGCCTCATACTTTCTGAACTCTGTCCTGTGGGTGAGACTGATATTTCATGGGGAGTTCTTCTGAGTTCCCTGAGGAACGCTCCTCTGTGGAATGGTTTTAGCAAATTGATTAATAGCTAAATTCACCCCTAACTGGTGTCTCTAGGGAATTTGAGTTACTTGGTAATAAACAAGTTTGGACTTTACTGTGCCATTTGAGAGCTAGAGATTGAATTTCTTTTACTCTCTGTTGGATGTTTTTTCATCTAGCCTCATGTAACTGTCCTTGCAGTAAACATTTTCTGATATTCTTATTGTGCAAGAATTTTCTGGGTTTACTTTGTTTCTTGCTTCCTACTGTGAATGCCTTAGAAATTTAGGGCATAGAAAAATTGAAAATTTCTCATATCTGCATTGTTGTATACCCTATATAAACTTGCTTTTCTTAAGTACTTCCTGTGGTCTTGTAATCAAACTGCGGGCAAACCCACATACTACAGGATGAAAACCACTGCATTAGAAGAATAAAGTTCAAATCACCTTTTTTGTAAGGCCAAACACAGAAGGTAAAGCAACTGTAGTATCAGTCAGATGAACATTGTGTTTCCTGAATTGCACAGTAAAGAATAAAATGTTCATCTGACCTAACTTAGCCCAATTGATGTGATAGCCGAGGTAAGTCTGTTAGCAAAAGAATAGAAGTTTTTAAAGATACCTTAGTAAGCCAAAACACAGAGACACCCTTCTTATAAGCACTCTAACTGTGCATAAATTGTGTCTTATTCACCTGTATTAGGATTACTGTCATTTTAAACTCTACCAGTGGATAGTTAATAAACAGGGGAATACTACCTTCAATAATATTCCAAGATAACCTTGTTTTATCTGAGGGAATATAATACAATTACGTCTTCCTGACTTCTTTTTTTACGGTTAGAAACCATCCAGACACAATAGGCTTTTCATTAATGATAGTACTAGATACGACTGGAGCTGAAAAAGCCCTAAACAAATTAGGTAGCTGCTGGAACGCTCAGAAGGAGCTGGAGAACAGCACAGCTGCCTACGTATATTCTGCAGTTGGAGAGCTGACATTATGTAGTGGGGTAAATGAGATGGACAGTGAACTGTGTTAAACCACAAGGGATTCTATTTGACAAAACACAAAACACTGTTTACTAAGAGTATTCCACAAGCATGGTGTATTAAATACTCTTATTCTTATGCAAATGTGCTAATATTATGCAATTACCTTTAAAAGAACAATCTTTTCATGTTTACAGGTTTCTTTCTTCAAAAAAGGGGGGTTTTAATGGGCTAGAGAGACCTTTAACAGCCGAGTGACGCTCATAAATATTTCCCCCGTAATCTCTCTCCCTTCACTGAATTGATCCAGGGTGCTTCCAATGTATTTAAATTAGTACAATATAACTGTTTCTGCTGGTATAGCTGAGAAAGAGAATAAAGTGGCACCCAGAGTATTCTAAGGGCTGGGATTTGAACTCGCAGTTTTACCCATTAAAACCTATTTTATGGGACCAGCCCACACTCCTTTTCTTGGTAATTCTCTTGTGGTGAAACCTAAATGAAAGACAGCCTAGACATTGTACCGGCGTTTGAATGAAGCCTCTCTAGTCTTGATCCAAAATCCTTGTGACCTAGTTTTTCTCTGTTACTTCTCCAGTTTATTTCCCAGTAACTTCACACTGTTTCAGAAGAGCTGATCAGGAGTTACCTTAGTGCAAAAACAAGAGCAAAACAGAACTTCTTATAGCAGAAACAGACTTGGTAGACTGGTGTTTGAAGCACCAGTCAAAGGGAAAGAAAGGCCCATCTAGCACAATAAGTTACCAGTTGCTTTTGAATAATTAATCAAGCAAGCAACTTATTATACAATTGAGAAGTTTGTCTGAGTCGATGCAGCCAGCTTCATTTTCATAATGGCGTTACAGTCCGCTGCTGTGCTCTGTCAGGAATCGCGAGGGATAGAGCTTGACAGCCATTGGGTCATGTAAGCTATTTAATACCGGCGCAGTGGCGAGCTGAACTTCAGCATTCAGTGAATGGGAGCTGTGTGGGTACCCTCTATCTGCCACTGACATATCATCAACCAGAGCATGAATTGAGGATACTTCAGATGTTACTTCACAGAGATCAAAGCTCAAGTGCTGGTGTAGTGCCATATGTCGCCTCCAGCCTGACAAGAGGTGCCTTAGAGGGACTCCTTGAGATGGTTACATCTTCAGGTGTGCACTGGCAAACTGGAACTGAGAGCATTTGAATCACGGCTGGTGTGCTGGCAAAAGGACGTTCAAAGAAGATGAGTTCTCGGCAATCCTTTACCTCATGGCACTCACCATGAGGGGAGTGGAGGGAGCTCACATGCCAATTTTATACTTGAATGCGTTTGGGTTTCGCTTGGGCTTTATAAGTCAAAACTAGATATCTTCAGTAATAGAAGCAATAATAATAATCCACTCCCAGTGATGTGTTGACTTGTTGAAAAATACTGTTAAGAGTCTGGTCAGCGCAAGTCTCTCTCCATTTTACCACTTCAGTTCCCTCAGTAAGTCTATTCCCAAACATATGTCCTCAAACCATCTATGACCTTTGCTAAAGGGTACCTTGGATTATCTTCTAGCAAGGTGGTGAAAGAAGGCAAAAGCCTTGGTAGCTGCTCCCCTCACAAGCCTTTCACTGATAGCTCCTGGTCTTCTGCCCCTTTGAAGTCTCTTACCCCAGGTTTGGAGAGACACAGCTGAGGAGCCGAGGGTCGGGTCGGGCTGAGCGTCAGGCTTCGGGTGAATATCAGTATCAAGGAGTTTGTTAATCTAGGGTGTGAATTAACTGCTCTGCACCGATCTACTATATGTATGTGCACCATTTACAGAGGAAGCTGTTTATTCCTCCTTAAAACTTACATCGGAGTTGATTGCTGTGCAGGTTTCTCCCGGGTTTGGGGCTCAGCCGTAGGAGCGCTTTGCATTGCCTGTAGGATTCCAAAAACTGAACTTGGCTTTCTGAGTCCTCCCTACCTAGTTAAAATTTGGCAGCCCATGGCTCTCCTGCTGCTACAAAACAACCATTTTTTTATGGAAAACCCTAGAGCTTCCGCATAAACCGTTGCGTTACAGACTTGACAGCAGTTTGGCTCTGGAAATATAATACCACTTCTTGGCAACTTGAATAATTAATCTTAACCAGCAATTTAGACAGCAGAAAATTCTACAATTTTACATTGAACTATTAGTGATAATCCTGATGCGCATTTCTTGGATGTGGAGGGTTTTTTCCCCTGGTTTGTTACTGTGGATGCTTATCTCTACGGGCCGTGGAGCCCACTCAGCAGAACAGTCAGAGGCCCCCCAGTGCTGTCCCTGAGGTACGGCAAACTACTGGGGTATTGCAGACCACTCGGGAGATGAGTCTTCCCCAAGTTCATTGAAGTCAATTTATTTAGTCTTTTATGTTCTTTTCCATTTAAGCCTAGAAGTTGGGCAAGGGAGATTTCTTCCCGTTTCATACAGATGTTGTTTAATGACTATCTTAAACACTTATGGATACTGCCAGTCTTGACAGACTGCTGTAAATCCTTAAATGTTTCAGAAGTTAAAGAAGAAAAGTGGTTTTATAGCTTTTTCTTGCAGAATTACCAAAGAAATGACAGCTAAACAATGATCAGCTCTTTGGAGATACTTGCTCAGCTACAAAGCAATTTTTGTTGGCCAATACAAAGTTCATTCTGTGCATTTTTTTGTTTTCACATAGCTAGAGCTCCTGCTAGAAAATAATGCCAGAAAAGATTCCAGTCTCCTGGTTAATGAAATTGGCAGTTAAAAAGCTTAGGAGTTGTGAGTCAAGCTCTTTAATCTTTCTCGCAGTGAACGTGTAACCTAAAAGTGCTGCCAGAGACTAATGGGGGAAAAGAAGCAAAATTGTTTGGAGCTGACATCTCTGAACCGCATCGTCAAATGTCAATTAAGAAAAAAACTGCTTGCCTCTTGATTTTGTGCTGTGCGGGGGATGTTCTGCGAGTATTCAAAATGAGCTCTGGAGAATACAATAGCTTTTGATTTAAAAATTAATTTGCATGTTGCACACACAAACTTGCAGATGGAGCCTTGCTGTGTGTTGCTAAACAGTAATAATGGTGAGCATCCACTGAAAAAGAGTATTGATTTTATAAATAGGGATTTAACTGAGACATGAAATGCAATAGTACATGACACAGTCTTAAATCATGTTGCAGCAAAGACCCTTCAATTAACACCTAGTGATCTTGAAAAAAAACCACTAAAACAGTACAAGACAGAGGAAAAAAGAGAAATCTTACATGCCAAGTGATCTATTTCTCTTTAGATGTGTTCTTTGCGTGGGAAAATATGGAAACTCTTCTCACCCAGGCTCTGTCAAGTGAATCTTTTTATCCAATGGTTTAAATAAAAAGTGACTGTTACCTCAGTTCTAGAGATGGTTAATGTGGCCAAAGCTTTATAAAAATTAAATAGGGAAATTACACAAGTTAATTGGCACTACAGGTAGAACGATAATCTCTTAGAAAATCACTTTAAAGAGTGTAAGCTAAATTTATCTTGCTATTTCAAAAAAAACCAAAATTTAAAGAAAAATGGTGAAATGAATGGTTTTCTAAGCTTTCACATGCCCCTACCTCTGAACTCAGTTTTTGTATTCACTGTAAGAAGCGTGTAATGAAATTTGAGGCAATCCTGGGAAATAACGTGGTGAGAAAAGCTTCTAATGTTCGATGCTTTCACAATTTTGCCCAGTGATACTTATGGAACAATAGTGGCAAGTGCTAAATAAACATAAAAATACTGATTTTCCTCCTCTTTGTTAATAGCCCTCTGATGTATGTGTCTTTCTCAAGCTATTTCAATTTACAATGAAAAAAAAATGTAAATGTTCTTCCATAAATATGAACACCAAAATATTCTACCTGCCTTGGATATAAATTCACTTTTAATTTTTTTAGGTGCACGGACTCAGCCACAAGTTCACTTTCAGAGAAGATCTGTGAAATTACCAGAGAACACTAGCTACAGCGATTTGACAGCATATCTAACTGCAGCCAGTTCACCCTGGGAGGTGGACAGTTTTCCTTATTTGCAGGGATTAGATGGAAATGGAACAGGTAACCCTCTACTTTGGTTTTGCTCTGATTTCATTTTTGTCCAGGGATCAACTTTTGACTGTGTCATTTTTTGCATTCCCTGTTCCAACAAACATTCTTTAAAATTCGGATGACATGATAGGTTCACCTGCCCTACCAAAATGCTGTTCCAGTAAGCAAGAGACCAAGATCTGCTATCCCTTAAATGGGGCTGCTGAATAGCAAAGATGAAGCCCCCTTGGCCTTGGGATATCAGAAAAGTTTGTTATATTTGTAGTTTAGAGTTAAGTCTCCAGATGTGTTGCATGTGCACAGACAAAAATGGAGATTAATGTGGTGGGACGGAAGAAAATTTAACTTGAGGATGCCATAAATTAGTGTCCCATTTTTTTTCCTAAAAATTAATGAAAAGCCTCTATATCAAGGATTTAATGCTCTGTTGTTTCAGCTAAGAGTTGTTTCAGTGGCTTTGTTAATACTTTTGAATCAAGCATCAGCCAAAAATGTGCAAGGGAGAACAATGAAAATTCATAGTAGAAACACAACCACTGTTAAATTCAAAGCTGCAGTACATTTTTATGACTGCAACTGCCTGTTACTCTTCTTCCACTTTTCATTTAGTCTTGATTGAAATAACTGGTGTTGTGTAGGCTATAAAAAAATAGAAGAATTGGGCACAAGTCTTCAAATTCTTAAAATGCTGCTGTGAAAAGGAGAATAATGTTTTCCTTGTGGACTTGGCAGTGCAGCTAGAGAGATTCAGACTAATGATTAGGAAAACCTTGCTGCGGTGAGAGTAGTTTAAGATGTAGAATCAATTGCTTGAGGGTGTTGGACAGAGTTAGACAATCTCCTGTGAGGATGGCATAGGCGTAGCTGAGCCTACTTTGAAGGTAAATAACCCCTCGAGGTCCCTCCCTGCTGTTTCTCAGGATGCGTTTACTTGTGATGTGTTGATCTAGGTGGCTTTGAATGTTAGGTCATGTGTGTAAATGGTACGTACTGAGATTGCTAGCTTTTCCATATAAAAAAATCAAAGGCAAAATAAACTTTCCCTTCCCTTTGTACAGATGTGAATATCTCCTTTTCTATTACAATTAGAAATGTGTCTGCTACCTTACTCCAATCCTTGTGTCTGCTCTGTTGACTACGTCTCACTCTATCTCATTCTGTCTCTGTTATTTCCCTATTCTCATCTTCAACCTACAGTTTTCTCTGTCTCTTCATACTCAGACATGATCAAATATCTCTTATCTTTTTCAAAACGAAGGAATGCACTTGATCTCACTCCCGTGTCTACTTCCTCATCTCCTTTCTTTTTATCTCTAATCCCACTGAAAAAACTGTTGACAACGTGTGTGGGATTCCTCTCCCAAATCTTTCCTTAGTGCTCCACAAGCCAGCTTCCCACCCTTGCATTTATTTAGTGAAAACAGGTCTTGCCAAGATTTCAGGTGATCACCTGTCATGGGAACTACACAACCAGGACATCATCTTTCTCCTGTTTCACTTCTAGCCTCCTACAAAACAGATGAACGCACCCTTGGTTTTTATTTCTGTACACTTGCATGACAGGAACTTTTCTACTTGAGTATGGATGCCCTGGATTTGACTTTTATAAGCCTTCAAGTAAAAGTATGTGACAAAAGACCAAAAATGACTGGCAAAGAAATGAGGTTTAAGAGACTGAGAAGAGCCTTGTTTTCTGAATACGGTAGTATTCAGTATGGTATGATACAGACTACAAATACAAAACATTTGTATATGTACTATAGTATAGATGAAATGTCCTCTGTTTTTAGAAGTTTATCCTGCTCTGGAAACTTCAAAACCCTAAACTTGGATTGACTTCCTTTTTTTCATCTCCAAGCAACTTGGTGAAGATTTCACCTGAAAAACTTTTGAAAGAATAAAATATGAGATCACCTCCTGATGAGGATTTTTGAATATTTCTGTAATCAACATAAAAAGAAAAATATGTACAAATTTTAGAATTCTGAAAAAAACAGTATTAATTTGCATGGGAAATTTTGGAATGATCCTGAACACTGCCCCGTCTCCCCTCTCTCCCACCTCTTCCCTCCCACCCTCCCCCAATTACTCTTCCATTCTTTCACAGTTTATTTACACGTCTGTAGTGTTTTGGAGAGGTCCTCCCATTTGTTTCAGTCAGCTCAGTTCTTTGGCTAGTGTTTATCCAGAGTGACTTTACAGTTGTTCTAACTAAAACCTATTCTCTAGTTCAGCAGTTCTCACAAAATCATGACTGGGTGTTAAAGTGGTAATATGGAGCAGGGAAAATTCATTGCATGAATTGGTATGTTCCAAACATAAAAATTCAAAGAATTTAGCTGCGAGTAGTGACAAGCCTGTATAGTTTCGCAAAATCTTGTCCTTCTAACCAAGCAAAGCAAAGCTTTCCATCAGCTGCAGTAATGGACCAAGCTGGCTAATAACCATTACTCCTGCTGGTTTTGTAGGCTATTTGCTTCTTTATGAAGAGTCAAGTCTAAGTCACAGTGGATTTTCCTCTGGTTATTTTTAGAGCTCTTTACGGGTCACCAGATGTCAAAAATGACAAGAAATAATTGAAAGCTGACATTTACTGAAGTCCATTCCCATGTAATCTCTGCATGTGCTTACCAGTTTTATAGCATATGAGAGTTTCATAAGCTTTGATTTTAATTTACCATCACAACAGAAAAGAGAAAAAATTATCTTTTTAATGATCATTTACATACTGTGCAAGATGTCAAACTGAAGGATTATTTTTTCTTGCTACAGGTCAGTGGATTTCAGAAATTTCTTCATCTTCTAATATAACTTGTTCAGCCCAGTACTGAGCGGAGTATCAGTGCATCTTAAGTAGAAAAGATGCAGTGTTTTGCCATCAGAGTGCTTTTTCTGGGTCTGAAAACACATTTTTACAGATATTAGGCAGATATGCTTTATCAAGACAGTAATGAAAGAAAAATTCAAAACTTGCAATATCTAAAAATAAGGAAAATATAAACATATTTTAATCTTAGATATTAATCTAAATGTTTCTGAAATCTGAAGTTATGCCTTTTGTCTTTAGGAATTTGTATATGCCAGAACGTGGTCAGGTTATGATACGTAGCAACAGGAATTTATTTCTCTGATACCAGCCTGAGAAAATCAGTGGCCCCGGTCCAGTGTTTTGGGGACAGCCATCAATCTGACAGAAGTTATAGATGCATGGCAGAGGCAGTGGACTGAATGATCAGGAATAAAGGAAGGACTTTTTCCCCACCAATTCCCTCCTCTCTCTCTTTGCTTTGTATTCTAAGGCTGTAAGAGATTATACAGTGCACCATTGGAGCCTGTAATATAAATGCTTGGGTAGGCTGGCAACCTTCCCTATGCCTTAGCTGAATTTCCAAACCTTATTTTTCTGGGTTTTTTTTCTCTCAGTTACCTCTCTTGCTCTTTTATACGGCCATCTTCAGAGAGCCTGTTTTCTCAGCACTTAAATCCCCCTGGAAGATACACTTCTGCACCTCAGTTCACAGTACGTCAGAGCAGTGTGTGTGCCCTCTCCGCCTGCTTCCATCCATCCTTAGCCTGTCAGCTGTGCAGCAGTGACACTCACCTCAAAATCTGGGAAAAGTGTGCGTCTGAGTAGATGCAATAGTAAATCAGCCACATGCAAAGTGTCTTGTGGTTATTTTATCATAGAATCATAGAATCGGTGAGGTTGGAAGGGACCTTTAAGATCATCAAGTCCAACCATTAACCTGCCCTGACAAAAACCTCTTCTAAACCATGTCCCTAAGTACCACATCTACCCTTTTCTTAAAC
>VXBO01006291.1:273869-306276 GCA_013400135.1 Rhinoptilus africanus
AACTTACTGAGGGTGCATTCGATCCCCTCGTCCAGATTGTTGATAAAGATATTAAAGAGAACCGGCCCCAGCACCGATCCCTGGGGGACACCACTTGTGACCGGACACCAACTGGATTTAACTCCATTCACCACCACTCTGGGCACGGCCATCCAGCCAGTTCTTTACCCAGCGAAGAGTACACTTGTCCAGGCCATGAGCAGCCAGTTTCTCCAGGAGAATGCTGTGGGAAACATTGTCGAAAGCTTTGCAAAAATCCAGGTAGATAGATTTTCCATGTCTTCAGTTTGGCACCTCTTGCAGAATCCAGGGAATTTAAAATTCTGAGGAGTTTTGTCTATTTTTTGTTCCTTCCCTTTCCGGCTCCCCAGCCCCATGTCCTGGTGATATCTTAACTTTGGTGAGCTCAGAGACATCAAATTTAATAAAGGCCATTCCTTGAGACTTACTCACTGGTAAGAGAAATGCTAAAGATCTTACTGCTTTCCCACTGCCACCTGGAATGCACTCATCCTGGTGAACATGTTCCTGGGGCCCCTTGGTGTGCTGGGGTGGCGCAGGTGGCAAGCGACTCTTGGGTGCGAGTGTGCTTTTACAGGCAGTTGATGCTGGTGGAAGGCACCAGGAGTGCAGGAGGGGCAGCACCCCGTGCCCCGCCGGCCAGGCACCCCTCTTCCTTCTCCCAGATGAGCCCCAGGGCAGGATGAGCAGCCACCCAAGCCCTGAAGCCAGCACGATGGAGGTGACAGGGCTGCTGCTCTTGGCAGCGCTGTGGGCCCTGGTGGCCTCAAGCCCCTTGGGAAGTTCCATCTCTTTGGTATAAACTACTACAGCTGGTGCTCTGAGCTCCAAACGTCCTTGGTTTTAAACCTATAGCTTCCCACCCCCCGAATAGATACATATGTCTTTGTTATTTTTTCCCTGTCATTGATTCATTTGGTTAAATGGTTGAAACGTTGTAACATTTTTTAAATCATTTTGTCATAATGTCCATTGGCATGCAATAAAGAATAATGATTGTCTTACAAAGACAAGAAGCTAGCAAATGTGTATCCTAATAATCCATTTATCTTGGTTTATTTCAGTGAAAGGCCAAAAGAGATACATCCTGGCATTCTTAAACATATGACCGATCATCCTTGCAGTATGCAGTATCACTGCATGTTGGGGTGTTTGCTAGTTATAATACAGGCTTATACAAATAGAGGCTTGTGAGGTATTTTTTTGGCCGTGGTTATGGCTGTGATACAAGTTTAGTTTAAGATGAATGAAGATGAGAAAATATATGCAGGACATTTTTGCATTGTAGTTCTCTTGTCTTCAGAATTTTCCAAAATGAAGTGAAAAATACAGAAGCATGTATGTCTTGGTGGTTGTGAATTTTGTAGGGTAGGGAAGATTACTGCTACCATCCCTGGAGAAATATGTCGGTCTAGTACTGCAGTGCTGAACCACTGGATGTTTCTTAGATTCTGGGAAATTCTGTAGTCAAAATGTTCCTCCTTCTCTCGTCAGGAAACAGCACTAGGTATGACCTCACCCCTGTCACTGCAGTCAGCGTCCATCTCCTCAGCAGCGATGGGACTCCCGTCCCCGTGAATGGCCCCATCTATGTAACAGTGCCTCTGCCAACAAACAGCAACTTGAAGCACAATGCGCACGTTCCAGCCTGGAGGTTTGACCAAAAATTTGGTAGGTAACATCTGATGGTGATTCCCTACATGGCTTCATTTGTCTGAAACTAATGCCTCACTGCATTTATTATGTGAATATAGTAAGGCCTTCACTGGATTGCACAGAAATCTGTTTTCTCTCTAAAAGGAGAGAAGACTGAGTTTTATTAATCGAGCAATATATATCAGATATGCAAATATACTTGAGTAACATTGTGTGCCGCTTTCAGACAAAATTTTTTTGTAAACCTACCATTCGCAATTGTTAAATATTTTATATAAAACCATCTTGAGAGAATTTGATTTCAGCCAGAGGCAGAAGCAGAGTAGACGTATTCACTGTGGCCTTGAATTGGAAGTCTGGAGAAGTGGAAACTAGCCTTATCTCTGCCACCAGCCAGCTATCTGACCTTTGGTCCATCTCTTGTCTCAGCTTCCTGCCTGTCAGATAGGAAACTTAATACTGGCTTCTTTTGTAAATCACTTTGAGATTGACTAATACTATCAGGAAGGAAAGTGCATGTAAATGATTTTTTTTTTTAAAGAAAAGAGGCAAGCAAAATTCATTAAATAATTTGAAAGGACAGAATGACTAATCAATATAAGCGGTAAAACGCACTCAGGTTTTTACATTGCAGGGTAATGTTTGCTATTATGAAAAAGAATTTTTCCAGAAATATGTGGTTTGGGCTCTTTTTGTTTTGGTTTCTTTTTTCATTGTTAGCTGGTGTACCATGCTGGCCTTCTTCACATCTTTAAAATGTAAAGGATTAAGGGGTGCATAAGTCTTATCCTGGTGATTCCCCTTCAGTTATTGCACTGTGCCTTCTGAAGCATGTACCAGCTGGTTGTTAAGAAAAAGATGTGAAGAAAGAAGAATGGAGGGTGAGAAAGGTAGATGCGGAAAAGAGGAAGAAAAAGGAGCCAGAAATATGGATGTATATAGACAGTTGGTGGGGTTTTGTCCTTGCGAGGCAAATGTTTTGAGCTAGTTTATGATCACATCCAGAAGCAGAGCGACGAGCGTGAAACCAGCGTGTTGGAGGAAGGGAGGGGAGGGGTCAAGAGAGACATGAAGGAGGAAATAACATTTTTGCTTCCTTCCTGCCTCTGTTTGCTGAAAAAGGTGATGTATTTTCAAACAGCATGCCTGTAAATCTTTTGTCAGAAGTTGGCTGTATGAGAGAGTAAAGCAGTAGGATTTAATGAAGAATAAATTTGAATATGATAAAAAATTGAATAGTAGAAAAAGAGTGCAATGAATGGATTTGGGATTTCGCTTAACTGTGGCAACGGCACTTTTCCTGTGATGCCATGGCAGTAGGCTTCACTACATTCTTCCTGAAGCTGATTGTGATTTGTGATTCTAGAAACTCTTTTGTTTTCCCTCGTTCAAAAAAAGGTGGGGAAGACTGACTCACGTTTACTTTCTCCACAAGAAGCAGTCCGTCCCTAGTCCTTCCTGTCAGCTGCATTATGGCTGCAGCCCACCTCATTGCTAGTTACTTACCGCTAGTAAAATGGAGCTTTCTCATTTATGGCCAAATTTCCATGTCCCTGCGGTGGGGCCACAAAACCTCTCTCTTACTATGGAATATGGTTTTAACTTTGGTATATAAAGAGCTAGTTACCCTATTACGTGCAGTATATATTAGTATAGATCAATATGGGTTAGTTAATTACTGTTGCAGGCTTGGGGCTCCCAATCTTGAGACAAGTCCAACCTTGTTTGCTTCATGTTTGCTGGAGCACTTGTGTTATTGGGAGGGGAAGGCATGAGGACCGCTAGACAAAATGCATCTTTGTCAGGCCACTTATCTTCATAAAGCCATGGAGATGCAGGTATTGAAGACGTTGTGCTTAGGCTCCAGCGCACACTTCAGCTGAAGTAAGCATCTTTCTGTGCAACCAAGGATTTTGAACAAAGATGCGTTTAAGCCCTTGACTGCAGCATGCCAGTTCTAGCAGAACTTTGGCCACATCCCACCCAATTTAAATTGGAGTAGCCTAATTTAATAAGTATAGCAGCCACTCTGTCTTGTGCGGGCTACATTAGCACCCTAAGCGCTGTCAAACTAGCCATATGTAGCGTGAACATGGTGGTACCCTGTAATTCCCCATCCCTGTTGGGCTTGGACTGTGAAGGGAGGAGGATGGATGATGACTGGGATGATTCCATGCTGGAGAAATCCTTAACTGGCAAATAAGTTGTTATAACTCATTTGCACCGCCAGATCTGTGCCTTGTCAGGATAGGACCTCTAACCTCATTATTCTCATTTTGTCTTTCATTTCTGGAGCTGCTTCTTTTGGTGCTAGTTATGTTGCGGTCTCTCCTTAATGGATTTTCAGTGGCTTAAATTTTCACACTTGTATCTGAAAATTGAGTAAATGCCAGAGGTGGAAAACTATGACTGTATTACCAGGCAATAATGCAGCACTTCTCTCTAGCATATTAGCAGTACAGTGGACGCTTGTTCATGCAAGCCGTGGCTTTTGTTTAGAATCCATGTGGCTGTCATCATTACTGCATGAAGTATAATTTCTGCTCTAAAAAGCAGAAATACTTTTCACTTTTAGAGGAGGGAGTGAAGGGACAAGAAATACTACAAATACGTTTTAATCCTTCGAATCTCCTACGTTTTACTGAGCTCATGATGTACTGATACAAACCCAGTGGCGTCTGATTGTAAGTGCAAAGATTTTCGTAGTTTCTGCGGAAAATAGGCATATTTGCATATTACAGGAGCCAAAAATAATTAATGCCTTTTTAGGATATTTACTATAAACAATCTGTATTTTGATGACCACCGTTTCTGTCCTTGAGAAAGAACTGGGGAGAGAAGGGGGAGAAGCAGCACAGTCTACTTAAGGCTGAGGGTGACTCCCTTGACTCTGATGAAACACTTAGCCAGAAAAAGCAGGCTGACATCAAAATTAGACAATCTGCTGCATCTATTTTATACTGCTCCAAATTAGATTTTTCATCACAGAACAAAACTCACAGCCTTGTGTGCACAGCAACCAAATTAGAGCAGCAATACCTTTTTGAATAGTTAATAAAATGAAGAGCAACTCTGTATAGGGTAAGTGTTGGTAGTGTTGTTCTTGTGTTGGAGCCGCACTCCACCACCTCTCTCTGCAGCATTTCTTACTGTTGGTAGTAATAAGCATAGATGCATTAGTGTTATGGAGACGTATACACTAAACCACAACTTAATCATTCCATGCTGTTGACATACCCATCTCTTGTGTTTGACACTACTGTGGGAGACTGGTTTTATTTCATAGTACACACTTAAAAGTTTGAACATAAAGAGATATGGATTCGCATTTTTATAATCAGGGTTGCTCATTTGGGTTTTCTGAGTTGTTGCCTTTTTTTTTTTGCCTTTTTTTTCCCCCCCGAGCGTTGTCTTGTTTTTCGCAAAATCTGAAGGGGCTGAAGAAGCTTTTTTCTTTTTTCTTTATCTGTAAACAGATGTTTGGGATCATGACTTCCTCCCTGTATATTTGCCTTGATGTCAGTAGGATTTACAGCAATATAATTAATCTCTCTATTCTTGGACACCAAAATTCTGTCCAAGACTTCTTTCTAGTCTTGTCCTCTTCAGTCAGAAACTAATATTACAGATCCCAGTAGAAATGAAACTTTGTACCTCCTGTATCATCTCCAGCTGGCCTGAATAACGCAGCACTTGCTCAGCTGTATTCTCCTCAGCCCCCATTTAAATGGTTTATGCTTTATCTTAAGGTGTCTGCTTTTCTTTGGTTTCAGTGAGCAAAACAGTAAGACACACATTCTCCATTTTAAGTCCTCATTTTCATCCCATGTACTATGGAGACATTGTGTTGCACCTGCACTTCTAGATCCACATCTAGAGCTGTATGAAGGATTTTAAAATATTACCAAATATTCCAGAGGGCATAATATGGAAAAGGGATTAATTCTTCAGAGACAATATCTATGCATCTGATAGTTTATTAATCCCACCAAAACCCAGGAAAATATTTTCAACACTGTTTTCAATTTTGTGTAACAAAGGAGTCTGGCATGAAGGGGTTAATCCTCCACCCTTATGCTCCTCCTCCTTAAAATGTGGTATTTCTTGTGCACTACATGTAAATGAAGTTCAAAGTACTGTTCCTCTGTTCTTCCTCCTCCCCGAACACTTGGTGTACATCTTTGACATGACCTTGTTGTCTTTAAATTACTAGCTTCTTTGCAGAGCAGGATGTTTCCCCAGTGCCTGAAATCTCAACCATGTATTAACATAAAGAGATGGCAGAATATGGAGAAGAGTATCTTGGGGAACTCTTTTTATAGCTTTATAAAGCACAATACTTTATGTACTGTGCTTGGTCAGTGCTTTCTGACTGCATTTAATGCCGTAATAGATTTCTAAATACATTCGAAAGTCTGGTACTTACTTTTTCTGGGTGACGTCCTGCCTTCAGTGGTAAAATTACCATTGATTTTTGTAGAATCAGAATTCCCGATGTTCCTTCCTCAGCGAAATGAAGATAATGTTTTCTGTGCTCAAAAGAAGTCATGAGGATATACTTGGGTATAAACAGTATCAGCGCCGACTTAAACTTGACTGCAGTGTGGTTTTGCTGGATTTCTTGGAGGTGAAATGATGCTTGGTTTTTGTTCATAGACTTTATGGGGAAAGAGTGACAGCTACTGTCAGGCAGAAAACCTAAGCCTGTTACTGTACATTTACCTGTCTAGTTCACTGCACATTATTTGTAAATAAGATGATTGGTAGAAGTCTCCAATTTAAGTTGCCCATGTGGTAACAATGATAATCCACGCAAAGAAAAGATTGACTTTTATTTTCATAGTTTAAAAATAAAATGTATTTCTACTATTTCTGTAGTTTACAAGTTCCTTGACAATTTGATTTTGACTTCCCCTTTTATCTTGGCTGTGAAGGTTAAATTATTCTTAAAGACTAAATACACCAAGGAATACAGATTTTTAACTAACTGCTCTCAAAGAGGTTAATTTTTTGTGGGTTGCCATAGAAATGGCAGCTACCAAACCCATCTTTTTACTATGTACAATGTCTACATAACAGGCACAGATATAATTGCAGAGTAGTAGACAGACTTCAGCATTGAAAGGAAAAGAAGCTCTTCCTCCGATGCTTCACGGTGTAACTCACTGAGGTACGTTCTCACTATCATCGTTCCTCTGGAGAGGTGTGGTGCAACAGAGGAGGCAGCTGTGATTGTTTATCAATGCGTGTGTTGCTTTTAAAATGGGTGTTGTGGCTTACGCATGTGAAAGGATTGTTTGATCCTCTCCCCACCTCATACACCATCTGAGTTGCATTTGTGGCAAAACAGACGTGGGATGGTATGATGGTGGAGCTTAAGAGCACGTTGAAGGAATCAGGTTGCTGCCAAAGTGTAGTGATACATGCAAATAATCTACTATTATATAGTCAAGGAAATAAAACTGGAAACAAATAGTGTGGCTTCTGGGAACAGGTTTTAATACAAGACTATGTGTTTTATCATGTAGATGGCCCTGTAGCTCCACCTACAGAAGGCATGGAGTAGAAAGTGGGAAGAAGGGGGACATCAACATTTCAGAAGTGGAGAAAAGACTGTTGTTGTGCCTGTGCAGCTGCTTGAGTTCGAGAGGACTTGCAGATTGGTGGAAATACAGGCAGGAGTGCATAGAGCAGGAGTGTGAAGTGTCTGGGTGGGGCTGGAAGAGGCTGAGGAGGACCTGGGACAACCTTCCTCTGCGGCCTTGGGATGGTAGATCATATCCCAGTGTGTGTCTGCTTCTACTTCCAGCTTGAAAAATAGAAACTGAAGGTGAGCATGATGGGAGGCTGAATGAAGGAAAAGACATGCAGTGGTTTGAATTGCCTTTGCTTTAATTTATTACTTGTTCTAATAATTTTGTCAATAACTGACTGAATGTGATTAATAATGTGATAAAGTGAATCAGTATCTTTCACATACACAAGTAGCTAAGGATGGTGGTCCCAAAAAGCATAACTGAGCTTTCCCTTTTGAAATATAATTATTAACCAGTAATTACATATGGAAGTAATTTTCTTTAATAAGTCTCTTCTGTTCTGGCATTCTGGAAGGAAACGCTGAGGGGACCAAAGCAGTGCAAGCATTTCTCTGGACAATGTGCCCTGCCTTCTGCCCAGATGTAATTAAAATTTTTAAATAATGAAAACGCACCATGATCTTTTGTTGAAGACTTGACAGGTGATTTAAGGGGAAAATGAGTAAGAGATGGCAAAAACTACAGAGCTTCTCGGACACGTGTGATAAATTGAACTGCTAGACTTCCTTGCAAAATCTTGAAGGTATGATGTTAAAAGCGTTTCCCTTAGAGTATACCAAATAATGGTGGTGCTGCTAGAGCAGTAGGAGGATTTAGCCCTGGAAGGTTTGTGTAACAAATTCTGTAAGAATAACGAAGGTATGAGCTCAGAGCAGGGACGTTTATTTTTTGATGTTGCCTAGCAACTCCAAAAAACAAAATTGCAATATTAACTTAAATACTATGAATTTTTAAACTCATGTGTATTGGGGGGAGGGGGAAGATGGAGAGTAATCCTTCCCAATATTCAAGAAGGAATTTTTCAACTTCCAATTTCAGTGGCTTTTAGCTTTTTAGAAAATGAACAAAAGTCAAACAGAAAAAACCCCATCCTTTTGTAGTAAAACTTTTCGTGCTGATGCAGATTAGAGGTGATTTTCATTTGGAAGAAGAAATCTGATAAGCAGCTTTCTGCTGGTAGAATGAAAAGCTACAATTTATGTATGTCAGAACATGCTTTAGGAAGTTATTTTCCCAAACTTGCCCTTGATTCACTCTCCATAGTAATGTTGCCATTTGAAGTGTCTAAATCAATTACTTCTAGAAACACTGTTAGTATGTTTTGAATATCCTTTGCTGTTCCATACTCTGTCTGATAACAACCTGCCTCATTCCTTTTGACACTTGTATCTCCATTTAACTGCCTAAGCAGGGCAATCTTACAAGACATCGTAGACATGACAGAAGAGATCCATGCTGAAAGAAAAGCACTTCTCATTAACGAATACTTATTTAAAGCATCTATGCTAATAAGTAGTACATTTCAAAGTATATTTCTTTTGTTTCCAAAACTCTTTTGTCTGGGGAAGATAATCTTGTGAATAAAAATAAATTCATATAATGGGATTATGCTTAATTTGCGCTCTGGCTAATTAAATCCTCTTATTTGTCGAACCTATTGGATGGAAATAAATCATGCTGTAAATAGCACAATTTGCTTCCCTGCTTGAGTGGGATTGGATGATCCTATTGCCAGTTAAAAGAAACAAAAAGAAACAAGAAGCATTTTAGAATGGGAGATTGGTCAATGGAAGAGTTTCCTACCAAAAGCTCACATGTAAAAGTAATTTATGGAAAAAACCCCACTATAGCTACCGTATATTTAAAGACTAGCAATATTTAGACTTTATGGCTGCCCTTAGGGGAAGCCGCTGACTACAGCACGCTCCTCTGACAGTCATTTACCAGAAGTGTTTTGATCAGTGACAGGAAGAATACATAATCCAAGTCGGCAGAAGTCACTGCAGCAGTGATGATCTGGGAGCTGGGAAAGTTGAACCTGAAGTAAGCAGCGTTACAGACATCCTCCCAGAGAGCCGAGCTCTGTGCTGGGGTGCCAGCCTGCAAAACCCCCTCACAGCCAGCACATGCGAGGGGCATTTGTCTCTTTTCTTCTTGACTTTAATAGGAGTCACATGCGTTTCTCCAGAGCAGATGGCCTGGTGTGGCAGTCCTGCCTGATCGGAGCGCGGTCCTGCCTCAACGTAGCCCAGTAGGAAGTTTGCCATTTGCTGGAGCTGGAGCAGAGCGGGGTTCTCAGCATGCACGGTCACACACATGGAAGCCAGAGAGGCGTACAATTCCCTGGATTTCACTACAGATTAATTTAAAATAATCAGGCCTAGCTTTAAAATATGGAAGTAATGTCTTATTCAGAGGCATCGTGTATCCCGACTGCAAAAGCAGATCCATTCGTGCTGCCTGGATCCAGCAAGCTGTCACATTGAATAGTTACTGTCTTTGAAGACAAGAGGACGTCTCTTTTCTGGGCAGACTGGCTGCACGTGCAGTGACCTGATTGTGCAGGGAAATAGTCTAGAATAGCTGTTCTGTAATGGCTTTTCTGCAATAGCTGCCCATCTGGACACTCTCCTTGCTGAAAGTGCTATTTTTCAATCTGATTTAGGAGTAAACCAAATTAAATTATAAAAAAGGCATTTTTAGTGCAGAATGTGTGTTGAAACGGAGATTTAATGTGCAAACCGTTTGCTGTTAAATTTACTCATGATAACCTCCTCTTGCCCCCATTGGCAAGTCATAAAAGCTGGCTGAGGTAAATAAGCACGTTCATCAGAATCAAAGTTGCTGCAAAGTATTAACATGCTTCTCTCTGGCAGAATTCATTTCTCCTGCTCTGCTGAAATCTTCAACTTGTCTCTGATATTTGCGTATTTTTGCAGCCAGATGGAGCTCAGCTTTCTTTATCTGATTCTTTTTTGATCTGTATTTCTTTTAAAGTATTCTCATTTTTATATTCTTTGTAATGTTAATGATGGTAGTTCTCTTACCTTGCTTTTAAGTTACATATACGAAGGAGTGCTGGGTAGCTGCTTTATAAGCTTTTTAAGAAGAAATTTGTTAAATGGCAGTATTTTTCCAAAAAGTCAGTAACACTAAATATACTTTTGGTGAGGAAAGAGTTAAGAAACTTCTTGGTTCTCCCCCTGCCATAAGTTTGAGCCAGGAGACAGCTCCCCTGACTTGAATCCTGGATCAGCATGTTGGCTCCACTGAGCAGTAATAGAGGAAAAAGAGGAAGAGAAATGTAAAATTGATCTATAAGCAAGAATGTTTCTATATATAGAAGTTTTCCATGAAGTACCAGACACTTTTTAAGAATTAATGGCAAATTGGCCCAAATCATGCAGTGCTTACAAACTATACTGAATTTGCCGTTTCTGCTCCAAAGATGCATTGATGTGTTTTCTTTGGAACTACACAAGCAGTCTCGATCAGTTCCTTTACATCCAGTTATTTGCACTGCTTTTTATTTATAATCCTGTATTGTTTGTTACTTAACAATTATTGCACATCATGTATAAAATGTAATAAGCAGTGAAGCTAGTTGATTGCGCTGCCTTTGGTGGGAGTAGGAAGTAAATGTTAGAGGATATTTGGAGAATAACCAGTATGGCAACACTTAGCCATGCAGGGAGGTCAGACCTCTCTTCCCTCCTAAATCCTTCTGCTCAGATCTGCAGTTGTAATCCTGCCTGCACAGAAATAAATGAATGCTGCTTGCCCTTGCTCCATTTGCAGGACAGTGGGTAGGAAAGGACAGAAAAATACAAGAAGTTCTTTACTCACTGCCCCTCAGTCTCCTCCCTTGCTTAAGAGCAAAAAGGTGAGGACACAGAGGGTAATTTTTTAGAATGGGAGAACATCTTGTTTCCCACTGCAGGGAAGAATCTGGGATGGGATAGGGAATTCATTCTCAATGCTGCACAGGAGTGAACTCTTGCTTCCTCAAGGTGGCTTGAAACACTAGCCAGTAAGTACAATGCGATTGGGTTTTGCTCGGTAGAAGGTCCAGCATCAGCCATTACATGGAGGCATTGCATGTAGGGAGCTACAAGAACACTGCTTGGTATTTAATGATAGTTGAAAAGCGACCAGGATATTAGAACCTATAAACGATGAAATATGAGAGAGACCTGGAAATGCCCCGATGGATTTGCAGGATATGGAAGTGTGGTGGGTTGACCCTGGATGGACACCAGGTACACAGCAAGGCTGCTCTATTATTCCACTTCCTCAGCTGGACAGGGGGAGGGAAAACATAATAAAAGACTCCTGAGTGGAGATAAGGAGAGGGAATTACTCAGCAATTATCATGACAGGCAAAACAGACTCAACTTGGNTCTTGTAGCCATCTGGCATTGGCTCTATCAGACATGGTGGAAGGTTCTAGCAGCTTCTCACAGAAACCACCCCTGTAGGCCCCCCCGCTACCAAACCTTTGCCATGTAGACTCAATACATGAAGGCACGTCAGCTCTCTCCAGTGAATTGTGTTGCCTTTCGGCTATTTGATTACACAAGAAACAATACAGGGCTTTGTGTTTCAACTATTTCCACTCAAACCTGTTTTGCCGCTGCTGTTGTGAAGGATGGAGTTCTTTATTCTTTTCATCCTACTATGCAGGAGGATGCTCTGTTTTATTAGCGGACTATTGGCAAGAGATGGTGGAAGTATAAGAGGTGAGTTTATCGCTGAAGTGTTGGACCAGGGAAGTATTAAAAAAGGCAGATGATGAGGTTGTGTACTCACGGGTCTCAGGAACCTACACTTAGTGTTGTCCTGATGAAGGAACTTGGGACAGTGCCACTAAAAAGTAATTCTTTTCTAGCTGCCAGTGCATATTAATGTGTAGGGTATGGTCAACAAAACCTTCATCATTCTTGTTTAAAGATGACCCATATCAGACGTATCTGTTGCACTTGTGAAATTCTTAAACTGTCCATGACAGAGAGAGGGAATTACATTTTTCCCTGGTGCTCTACAGACCAGCACATTTCCTCGTGTATATCCAATGGTTAGCAAAAAAACAGGTGCCCGAAATGAGCGGAAGACAAGCGTGAAAGCTGAGTGGCCTTGTGCAGTAGACTCTATTGTTTGCTTCCATTGCAAATACAGGGATTCTTCTCGTTGCTAAAATATGAGCGATCCGAGCTGCTGCTTGTTTGGCAGGAGGGCAGCTGAGCTCTGCTCGCAGCGATAAGAGTGCAGCCTCTGTTAGCTTCTTGAGCGCGGCATTATGCAAGCAGAGTATTACAGAGCAAAAGGCTTTTAAAGAGGCATTAGGAGGATGGTGTTCATTAGATTGCAGTGTAATGTGAATAAGGCAAGCTGGACACAAGTTCCCCCTAGTGAGGGAATCAATAATAGCTCCTGCTTAAGGAGGTAGCTGTAAAAATAGACTACGAAGAGAATGAACTTTGCTAAATTACGCAGTAATGCGTTCTGCTTGCTTTTGAATTTGAAGGGACTAGAGACAGTAAGAGAAATATGGGAAGCATGATGAATTGATCACTCAGGTCCTTCTGTTCTCTTTTTTTTTTAATCAGCACATTTATATTTCTTTT
Source organism: Rhinoptilus africanus (assembly GCA_013400135.1). NCBI lineage: Eukaryota > Metazoa > Chordata > Aves > Charadriiformes > Glareolidae > Rhinoptilus > Rhinoptilus africanus. The sequence continues at coordinate 286,768 of VXBO01006291.1, forward strand.
AGTCCTAAAGTTTTGTTCCACGTAGTTGTGTATTTGAATGGTTGGTGCATATTTTCATTGTCCAGACCTTACAGAAAAAAATTTACAAAGTATAAGCTTACAGGAGTTTTCTTACCAAGTGGCATTTTAGACACAAGATACAAGCAGTTTCTGACCCTGTGGGATATCTTTCACCTTGTGGTTCAGGGTTATTAGTATGACATCTTCCCCAAAAGCGCATGGGTAGAAAATCTGAAGGGGTAGAGGCATCTTGGTGGAGCAAATTAATCTACTTTTACAAGTTTTTCCAGAAACTTCACACATAGTCGTAGACAATTCAATTCTATTCTTCCTGATAGTGTTTCCCTAAAATAAGTAAACTAAAGGCTGCATCAGGGTGTTCTGATATGACAGTTATTGGTGCTGTATGTGAAAATCTGTGTACACCGATTTTGGTCCTTTTAGTACTGTGAATCAAAATTACTTGTCTTGTGTGACTTTCTTTATGAAATAGCAGGTTATTGCTACCCTGTACAGACTGGAAATGGTACTTGGAAAACTGAAAATTATGTCAGTAATTCCTTTCAGCTGTTGCCCACAAATTCAGTTTGGTTGCAAATACAGAGTCACTATCTGGCAGTAATAGTCACCTAGATCTAGAAATCCTTTTCTAGATGTGTTTTTCTAAACCTTTCACTGTATTCAGATGGGTTTATTATGGGTTTATTATTAGCCAAAGATGGTAGACTTTAGGGTGAAAAATCAGTAGTAGAGAGGAAGTAAATATTGAGAAAAGCCATTCTCATATGTACAGGGTTTGCACAGATGGATAATCATCAGGCTCTCAGTGGTATTAAAAAGCCAAAACAACAACAGCATCTCTTCTGTGTGTTCTGCCCTCACTGCTAAGTGTACAGAGGACTCTCATCCACAAATGCTCCTGCTTAGTCCTGAGCGATGTCTGATGAAAAGTACTGTTTGGGGAATAACATGCGGGAGACTATTTAAAGGAAAGGGAATCACAAGTGCAAGATGCAACTTGCCTTTAAAGGGAGCATTTGAAGCTGAGTAAGGTAAACGCAGCATTCTGACACACACACACACCCCTTTTTGCACAGAATACAGAGCTGCGCTACAGCAGTGCAGAGGGGTTTATCCCTTCTCTGTAGGATGATCAGCCATACCTAGTGGCCACCAAAGCGTGTGAAGAACCTCCTCAGTGAGTTAATGCCCTCTGTCACAGCACCCACTGGTGATGCCAAGCCAGGACTGCACCTCTGGGAAGCACCTCTTGATGCCATGGGGGGCTTCCCAGCGACTGCTCTCAGTGTCCAGGCCAGCGAAGCAGATCTCCCTTCCCTCTGCTCGCTTCTCTGCCGGGCTGGGCTAAGCGCTCACACAGACCCAGGAGCCGGATCTCTTACCTGTAATCTGATTGTTTAATTCTCAACAGTACATGGTAGAGCAATCCTGTGTTTCTTTCAAAGAGAAGAAAGACGGAAGCAGTCTACAAGCTGTAGACGTTAAATGTCCAAGACTGGACATTTAATATATCAGAAACTAAGGAGATTTTTTTCTTGTACAGCCCCAGAATCTGAGGTCTCAATGAATTACAGAAAGGCAAACAGCTGGTTCAGTTGTAAAGGTTTTTCGTAGCCCAATTCTTGCAACAAAACTTATCTTCTGCAAATAGAACAGCTCTCAACAGGTTGTCAGTCTGGACTATTTAAGACTTTTGTTAAACACTGGGCTTTAAAATTGTCAGTCTTACTTATTTTGAGGTGGTCATTTGATAATTCTGAAAAATCTATTATATTTCCTTTGAGAAACAGGCTTTAAAAACCTCATCATCCATTACCAGTCAGTATTCCCATATGTATACATATTCTGAATGACTAACGTTGATGAATCAAAGTGATGGTGCAACTTTTTAAAATTTATTGGCAGTAGCATTCATAACCTTGTATAGGAAAACCAACATTTTGAAGTATTTTCTTCAGTGTTCTGGATGTTGACAGAAGGGTGGGTTGCAGAACTCAAGTGTGGTCTGGGAGATAAGATGTCTCTTCAAATACAGTTTTTAAGTGGGCTGTCTACGAATAATCAGCTTCAGGAGAGTCCTTCAAAAAAGAGGAATCTATAAGTATTCTAATTATTTTCTTTAATGCTTTTCGAAGCTTTATTAGTTGTATTTAATCTTAAATGATTTTTGTGTACAAAGCTCCTGAGAAGGCCACGGGGATGACTGCTTGTGGGAGCCCTCAGATGCGAGTAACCAAAAGGCACCATCTCCCCACTTCACAGCAGTGCACACAACCCCTGTGGCACATCCATCCGTTTCGATACGTTTTGCTTTTCCACTTGTTTGCAGAGGAAGGTGTGAGTGTATCTGTAACACCTTCCTACAACCTTTCTATTTACAGGGACATGGCTGAAGAGTAGTTTGGGCCTCGTACAGCAAGAAGGAAATCAGTTGACTTGGACTTACATTGCACCTCAGCTGGGCTACTGGGTTGCAGCTATGTCACCTACTATCCCAGGTACGATGGAATTGAATTTTATTGATATTCCCAGCATTGAGTAATTATTTATTCATACATAACATTTATATTTTTCAGAATGACCTCATCTGAGATGCCACAGCTTGATCAATAATGGATTATTAGAAAACAGAAATCTGAAAGTAAAGGGCTAAAATCTTTTGGGGATTGTGGGGGGGCAACCCTTGTGCTCAAAAGCTCTTGAGCCATTTCAACGAGAAACTTTTTAAAGCGTTCCTGCTTTGATGCGTTTGTGTCACCACTGCCTGGTAGAGCCATTGCTAGAAAATGAGGGGAGTTATAACATCAATGTATTGGTGTTCTGGCAGGTAGAAAAATATGTGCTGTGAAGTTACTGTACAGAAACTCCCAGAGAAAAGGATTCACCTAAGACCAACATCATCCTGGGTTAGATATTTACTAACGGATTGATTGTAACTTTTTTTTTCTTTCAAACTGAAGATGCCCATTTTGTTTTGCCTTACGCTTTGCATTGCCTTGGTGAGTGATTAATTCACACCATGAATAACTAAGCATAGACGCCCTGGGAAGTGTATTAGCAGAGTGGCATTGGTAGATGAGCTGACTGGTTGCCATCTGCAAGCCTCTTGGCATCACTGTAGAAAATCACTTTGAACTAGGCAATATGTACACTTCTGTGCCTGTGGAGATCATTAACGTTGCAGCTTGCTCATACTTTTTTCTGTCTGGGGCTGCCTCAGATTTCTTAGTATTAGTTTTTCAGCCACCAAACCACAGAGATACTTCTGTGTATAAAAGAGCCAATCGATCAAACAAAAACCTCCTTCTCTTACGGATTTCCTTTATTAGGTTTTTCTGGATGAGAAGCAAATACAGTAGGAATGAAAACATTCTTGCTTTGGCAGTGCAAGCTAAATAAACTACATCTAACCAACAAAACAAACTCGTAACGGGAGGACTGTTTTTAAAAGTCTGCTTATATATGCCATGAAGGTGTTCCGTGATGTGCAGAGCATTTGGGGGTTTTGCTGTGTTATACCTTACACAATCTTTTTATTTAAGGTTATATTAAATGAAACTGCTGAAATATTCAGCTGATTCGTGGTTGAACAGAGTTTAGATGCAGGTGCAGATCTGAATAAACTTTCATATAGAATTTAATGGAATTTTACAAAAAGTACTTTAATAAAAAGTGACTGAACCAAGCATTTCCCAGTAGAGCTCTGTCCCAGACTGCAGGGAGGTTACAGTAGTCCTGAAATTGTGCCTGTAACTCTGACAGGAGAAGGCTTATTTGTCCTTGCAGTTTTAACTTGCGTGGCAGAATCTCTGCTTGTATTCTACTTTTCTTTCTGTGCTAGTTCTGAGGGCTAGATCTGGGTTCCTAAAACCGAGTTGCAGTGGGAACAACATTTTCATGAAAAGTTCAAGGGATTTATCTCTTCTCCTTTTTGCTTAATGCCCTGAAGCAATAGTATCAATCAATTATGTAAAGGTAGTGAGAGGATAGAATGTATAAATATTTAGATTTCCCAAATGCAATATACGTGATGTTATTTTTAATCAGGTTAATGTCTTTTTGCTTATTTTATCTCCTCATTGAATCTATTTGATTCCTAACTCAAAAAAATGGTCAAAAATTGGCTTTGTATTCCTAGCAGTGGCTCTACAGACCACTCAAGATCCACAGGCGAGGTTTTACAGACCTCATGGTCTAGAACCTTAATGTTGGCCAAGTTTGCTGTCCTTCACAGTACATGCATGTTACTCTGTCAGCTTGTGCTGTACCTCCTTGCCTGCAGATGAACATTTGGGCTTTTATTTCAAAATCCTGGTATGGATTTTACAAACCAGCAGGGTTACACATGCATAATCGTGAACAGATGTTGTGCACGTGTGTGCATTCCTCTGTATGTTAGAACATTTACTAAGCATTATTGAAACCTGGAGTTACAACGCTGTTCCACTAGTGGTGTGTTTTTTAAAGCTACTGAAGATCTGCTTGGCTTGGCTTGGCTTGATCTAGACTAAAGAGCACCAGCACATCTTCCAAGGAATCCTGTACTGCACTGTATGTACTGTTCAGTGCAAAGCAACACAAATGTTGTTAAAGAGAAGTTGTTGGCCACAGTGCTGCTACATGCATTACAGTGCTGGAAGATGCTGTGATGGCTTTTCTCCAGTGACGAGAGCTTTCGCTCACTGTGTCGGCATCAGGACCTGGAAGGCAGCATTCACTGATGCATGATCCCATTGAAACTAACTGCTTTTCCACGGAATGATCTGGTTGGACTTGCAGTCATGAAAACCAGCCCATGCTTTCTCCACAACTTGCTCCCTTCTCCAGAGATGGTCTGCTCAATAGGCACCAGGGCTATGAGCGGCCGTGTTGCTCACTTAGCATCCTGATGACAAGGGAAGATGTCCCTCTCTCTGTTTAAATGTTGTTCCTCTTCCTATTTGCAGGTTCTTACAGGTCTAAATTCTCTTTTCTGGCCTTCCAGGTCCCGTAGTAACACACGACATTACCAGCTACCACACAATGTTTCTTTTGGCAATTTTAGGAGGGATGGCTCTCATACTTCTAGTCTTGCTGTGTCTGCTTTTGTATTATTGCAGGTAAGATTCACCATCCTGGTTACTTCGCTCATGTTGAAAATAGAAGCTTTTTTGTGCTCACAAAATTAAGTTTTTGTATTGAAACATTTTTACTTCGGGGGCTAAAAAAAACCAAGGAAGCACTTGAAAAAGAAAGAAACAGTGAGATCAAATTTCCTATGTTCGTGGGTATATGCAGCATGTACGATTCCTGCCTTTGGTGGGATGGTAGTTGAATTAATCACGTGCATCTGTAGTGTTTTCTTGTAAGATGTTCTAAAACAAACAGGGGCATAGGTCCAAGGCCTCTGTCATTGTACCTGTTACGCATTTGAAAGGATCTTTCTATTAGTCTTACATTAAAATGAACGTTAAACTTATATCAGCAAGTGTATATTAATGAGGGATTTTGTATTTGCCTCCTTTAGACATTTGCTCGAATTTGTAATTGGTGCTTGAGACATTTCCCAATTGGCATTAGTTTTTCTTTAATTTTATCTTCACTGTTGGGATAAGCTTTTAATTGTTGGGTTATGTAATAAAAGCTCAGTTCCCCTAGTATTAATCACTGCTTAAAAATCTCCCATTAAGACACACTTGCTGTTCTTGCTTCTATGTACAACAGTCATAAATGTGTAACTTCTTTTGTTACTGGCTTTTGTAGAAGAAAATGTTTAAGACCACGTCAGCATCATAAGAAACTGCAACTTTCCACAGCACTGGATGCTTCTAAGAAGGATCAAGCAACCTCTATGTCCCATATAAATTTAATATTTTCACGTCGCGAGTCAGAATTTCCTGGTGGGCTGTCTGTTGCTAGCAATGGACACACTGAAAACTCAGGTGCAAAGGAACTGATCAGTGCTGTCCACATGGAGATGGTATCACCTAGTGGAGAAGCAGATATGCATACACCTATGCTCAAACACTCATTCAGTACTTCCCAGGAGTTTAGCTCCCGAGAGGAACTGCTCTCTGACAAGGAGAAAGACAAGAGCAGAATTTCCTTGGATGACCTGACTCCCAGCGGGTCGCTAAGAAAAGACTACCACAAATCAGCAGATAGTTTTCCTTTAAAGCCAAGAAAATCTACAGAAACAGCTGAAGGCTATGAGTCCCCTATCAAAGATGAGTATAGGAGAAGTTACAATGCTATGCTGTCTCAGCCTTTATTTGAAAAGCAAGAGAGAGAAATTCAAGTATCTATGAACCATATTGCTACTGGAAGCAAATACAATATTCAGGAACAAATATACCCCACACCTTCGGCCCCTGAAAAAGAGCTGCTGGACTGCAGACCTACTGATTGTATGATGTCTCGTTCAGTTGATCACCTTGAAAGACCTACATCTTTTCCTCGACCGGGTCAGTTAATCTGCTGCAATTCTGTTGACCAAGTCAATGACAGCGTTTACAGAAAGGTTTTGCCTGCATTGGTCATCCCAGGTCATTACATGAAATTGCCAGGAGAACACCCTTTCGTTAGCCAGCCACTGGTTGTCCCAGCTGACCAGCAGATTGATATAGAAAGACTTCAGGCGGAGCTTCCTAACCCTCACGCACGGCTTTTCCCACACCCCCCCCAACAGCTGCAGCCCCAACAGTTGGCGTCCCAAGCAATATCTCAGCAACATTTGCAGGATGCGGGTGCAGCTGAGTGGAGTCAACAAAATGCTTCCATGTCTGAATCTATTTCCATTCCTGCCTCGCTTAATGATGCATCCCTGGCTCAAATGAATAGTGAAGTGCAGCTTCTTACAGAAAAGGCTTTGATGGAATTAGGAGGTGGAAAGCCATTGCCTCACCCTCGAGCATGGTTTGTTTCTCTAGATGGACGTTCAAATGCTCACGTTAGACATTCGTACATTGATCTCCAAAGAGCTGGTAGGAATGGGAGCAACGATGCCAGTTTGGACTCTGGTGTTGACATGAATGAACCAAAATCTGCCCGAAAGGGAAGAGGAGATCATCTGTCTGCGCCACAGAGTCACCCACCAGTGCAGCAGCACCAGCACCAGCAGAGAGAGCGGAAGGTTTCAGATAGCACAGCTTACACACAGCTTGTGTACTTGGATGATATGGACCAAAGTGGCAGCGAGTGTGGAACAGCAGTTTGTAGCCCTGAGGACAATGCTATACGATGCCTCATAGAAGGCACTAGTAAGAGAAGTGGTGTGCAGCTGCCCAGCCTGCAGGAGGAAACAAGAACTGTGGATACCAAACCAGAGCCATTAACTAGTCCTGAACACGGAACATCAGTTCAAGATGATGAGGAGGATGAGGAGGACGAGGAAGATGACCAAGGTGAAGATAAGAAGAGTCCTTGGCAGAAACGAGAGGAAAGACCACTAATGACTTTCAATCTAAAGTGAGCTATTGTGAAAATCCACCATTCAGTGGAGTATAAAATTGCCAAATATTCTTTCTGTGGAAGTGCTTGATTTTTTTTTCTTTTTTTTTGTTGTGGAGAGAAAAGAGAAAAACAAACTGTGGTGAGCAACATTTGAAAGAACTTAAATGCATTACTGTGTAAATGTTAGAAAAGAATTAAAATCATTCCTCTGATTTAACAGCTGCCTCAAGTGAGATAGCTGAACAAAGAGTGTGATTGTTATTCCATATACTTGATATTGGTCATCCAGGATGTTGAAAATACTGACAAATTGTTTTGGTTGGTTTATGACCTCAATCTCCTTATGAATGGGAGCTGGTAAAGCTTTTGTTTTGTAGGCCAATTTTCTGTTGATAATGCTACTGAAAGTATCTTAAAAACAAGAGTTTGACACGTGGTGTCCAAAATTGTGCATTATCTCAATGAAAGGCTATGCATTGCTGCTTTTAGTAATATTTTGCTTATACTATGCTTTTCTTAATTTTGCGAGTTGGTTGTAAACATTTTATGTCCTTTATTATAAACTACTCAGCAATTTATTTTAATGTAAAACTGCAGGAAACTTGAGTAGCATCCCTTAGCATTGAAGCCTTTTTATGAAACCAAACTGAACTTTGTGTCGACTAAGATTCCTCCAATTCTGGTCCCATTTACTCAAAGTGCCTTTTTTACAGTAACAATGAACAGTCCCTTCTTTTGCTAACTCCTTTTAATTGACCCCATTTGGGATTTTATAAACTTCTGAACTTCTACCTTTTATTTTAAGCTGCATGCCAAGAGTCCCATTTTGTGCTGAGCATTTCTCATTTCAATACAGTGTATTCTGTAGCTATCATGTATATTGTGGATTCTGTTTAGCCAGGATAGACTTAGAAGACATTTTAAAGGGCCCAGAGTAGCCAAGAAGATAGTTTCATTGACTGTATATATTGTTAGTTTCCTCTGGAATCATATGAGCTAATCATGCTCATGTAAAATGGACTATAGACCGAGCAAGTGGACTGAATGTGTCTAGAAAAATTTTGAAAAAAAAAATTTAATAATGTACTATCCAAAAGTGCCAGAATTACTCTTCTGTGCTTTCTCCATACAGAGCTGCTTGGTTATCCAAAAATTATAACTGAAAATAAATTGCAAAAAATATCTTTGTGGATTTTTTCCTCTGTTGGTGGTCATCACGTTATTTTATATTATTTAATAAGAAAAATACTTTGGTTTCACTTTTGCTGTGCACGTTTATGTTTGTGTGACTTACTAACACACTTTCTTATGCAGGTCTCATGAACTTCAAACACTGAAATTTAGACCCTTTTCAGAAAAGCATCCTCCCTATCTTGATAAATACGTAACTACTTGCGTAAGTATCGCTGAAGACTTTGGAAATGAAATCCTGGTATCACCAAAATTCTCTATGGAGTCACGCTTTCTGTGGGACCAGTTTTATTTCTGAGATTTCTGCGGGTGCTGACACTTATTGCATACTTCTCACTTCTTCATTAACTGGGTTCAAAGAGGGGAGAGAATGTGACTTCCACTCTTGTGGAACCCCTCGTATGCATTCAGCTTATCATGTTTCATTCAATTATTTTTATGCAGTATTAGCAGCAGTCATGCTTAATAAAGTTAATTATCTCTACAGCAGCAGGAGGAAGTGTTATATGGTTCCTATTTAATTTATAAGAATAAGCCTTGACTCAGGTTCATTGCTCTTTTTTTCAAGAGATTTCAGAGGAGGCCAGTGTTGTAATTTCCATCTTACTGAATGTCTTACCTGGGAGTCTGGGCTCGAGCCAGGGACTGAATCCCTATTTCCTAGTTCCCAATCCAGTGCTCCTCTCTGTCATAGAATCATAGAATCATAGAATCCTAGGGTTGGAAGGGACCTTAGTAGATCATCTAGTCCAACCCCCCTGCCAGAGCAGGGCCACCTTACAGCAGGTTACACAGGAACGCGTCCAGGCGGGTTTTGAATGTCTCCAGAGACGGAGACTCCACCACCTCCCTGGGCAGCCTGTTCCAGTGCTCTGCCACCCTCAAGGTAAAGAAGTTCCTCNCACAAAGCACATCGCCTCTGTTTTGCTTTAATTCACATTTGGAAGTGGTATAAGTCATAAAAGAAATCTAAAATAATGTTTGTGGAGTGCACTGAATATTGAAATCACCATATGAGCAGTAAGTTATGTTTTACTCATCACATGTGTTGCAGACAGGGGAGAGGGAAGCCAGGACCCATAGCCTCTCTCATCTCCAGGGACAGGGGACACTGGGAGAAAGGCCCTGCCCTTAGCGTGCAGGTACAGGTGAGATGTGGGCAAATCTCCAGATGTGTTACTTTCTTTTCATAAAGATTTTCCAGAGTTCGAGATGTGGTTCCAGACTCTTCCTCTATTGACGGAAGACTTCCAGAAGAAATGTGTAGGGAACAGAATCTCCCTGCACTGGCACGTGGTGCCAGCGCTGTGAGCTCCAGCGTAAGAGCAGGACAATAATGGGTTTCTACCCAGAAAGAGGAGAAGCTCAGGGGCCAACACTGCTGGGAGTGCGCTCGTGAATATCTGGTGAGGGCTGGGGAGAAGACCGTCCTGAGGCAGCAACGCTAATGCTTTTCAAAACTCCCTACAACCACTAAATCACCAAAACCCTCTAAAACCCAAAGCTTAAAACAGCAGCCCTTCAAAATAATTTTTTCCAGCTTTGATGCCCCACATCTGTTGTGGCAGGACTGGCCATTCCTTTGAAAGGGGCATTTCCCAGCCCATGGCAGTATTTCAAGCACCATTTCCTACCTTTATAATATAAATATAGAACTGGCAGGGCCGTTCTGCAGTTGGGTGTATTCAGGAGTCCGTACCTCCAGTCATGTGAACGCAAAGTCCTTCTCTCCACAATTACAAAAATAATCTGTAAACAAGTGTTTCATTTGTACCTCCCTGGTGTCATCACATTTGCCTTACCTGTGGCTGTCAGTTTCCAGGGAGAAGTGATATTTTACGATCAAACGTACTAACTGGCACTGTTTCTTCCTAGAAGAAAAGCACATCAATAAAACAAGAAGTGCTTCAGTTAAGTGGTAATAGACCAGGTGCCACATTTTGCAAGCTAATAACCTGTGGATACCAGAGGGTTAGTGCTAAAAAGTACTAGATACCCTTTCTGTTATTACTGTCAAATAGACAGTACCTGGTGTGGGTTTACCAGTTGGAATTATGAGTAACATAAAAAAATGCTCCTCTAATCTGAAAATGCTAATGGCTGCTGCCTACTCATCTGCCCAAAGCTCCAATTCCAAATGGATTGTAGCCTGGAAATTAAACTATCAGACATATGAAAATATCTATCATGATACTGGATATATGATCACATGTACCGTATTTATATAATATATATATACCATCATATATATATAATCATATATAATCATATATATNNNNTATGATATATATGATATATGATATATCATATATATATATATGATATATATATCATATATATATAATCATATTATATGAGTACATATCATATACCATATATATATAATATCAGTAAGGTAAACACTGAACCAGCCAGCTTACATATGTCTGTAAGCAGAGGAACAGGAGAAGAATAATTGAGATACTCTTATTTTTCTCAACTTTAAAGATAGTTAAATTTAGTAGTTAATATACTGTTTTGACTTTATTTTCATCTAAAACCAAGATGTCATTCAGGAGCTGAGAGAAAACAGGCACATTTACACTTGAATAGACTATGCTGCCACCAGAGATGATGCCTTTTGACGTGGATGGAGATGTTAGAAGGTGAATACAGCCCCAGCTGAGATGCTGACGGGCATCTCTGCACTCGGACTCACAGCTGGTCCAGGAAACATCTCATGAGCTTGTGCCAGCTGCCTGCTGGTGTTACTGAACTCATAAACTGTGCTTGTATTGAAATGATGGCCTGTGTTTTATGCACAGTATGTACGGAGAAGCAGTTCACCAGCAGGTGGCAGATATTCCGACTTTAAAAATTTAAAATGCTCGAGAGACCCAAAGGTCAGCACTGATTCAAAAAACACCTCCCACCCACGTATTTTAGAACAGCAAACTGAGGTTTGACCAAGCCCAGGGATGTAGTGGATGGATGCTACCATGCCCCAGGTTACAGCCCAGTGATAATTTAAAGCAGTACTGTGTTATAACAAGCTTAAATCTTCAGTCAAATTCTCCTTGGGAGCCAGGTATGGAGGGAGTACACGCTCGTTTGCCTCTTCCATGGGCTGGGATGCGATCTTCTGCCTTGGAGACTGACAGCCACAGGGAAGGCAAATGTGATGACACCAGGGAGGTACAAATGAAACACTTGTTTACAGATTATTTTTGTAATTGTGGAGAGAAGGACTTTGCATTCACATGACTGGAGATACGGACTCCTGAATACACCCAACTGCAGAACGGCCCTGCCAGTTCTATATTTATATTATAAAGGTAGGAAATGGTGCTTGAAATACTGCCATGGGCTGGGAAATGCCCCTTTCAAAGGAATGGCCAGTCCTGCTGCAAGAGATGTGGGGCATCAAAGCTGGAAGAAATGATTTTGAAGGGCTGCTGTTTTAAGCTTTGGGTTTTAGAGGGTTTTGGTGATTCAGTGGTTGTAGGGAGTTTTTAAAAGCATTAGCGTTGCTGCCTCAGGACGGTCTTCTCCCCAGCCCTCACCAGGTATTCACGAGCGCACTCCCAGCAGTGTTGGCCCCTGAGCTTCTCCTCTCTCTGGGTAGAAACCCATTATTGTCCTGCTCTTACGCTGGAGCTCGCAGCGCTGGCTGGGGCAGAGGCACCACGTGCCAGTGCAGGGAGATTCTGTTCCCTACACATTTCTTCTGGAAGTCTTCCGTCAATAGAGGAAGAGTCTGGAACCACATCTCAAACTGTGGAAAATCTTTATGAAAAGAAAGTAACACATCTGGAGATTTGCCCACATCTCACCCTTACCTGCACGCTAAGGGCAGGGCCTTTCTCCCAGTGTCCCCTGTCCCTGGAGATGAGAGAGGCTACTGGTCCTGGCTTCCCTCTCCCTTGTCTTCAGGGAATGCCCCTTCTGTAAACCCAACCCCTTGATCCCACCTTCAGTTTTGTGCCATGCTGTGAGGCCAACATCAATGGGACATAAAATGTGACACGCCAATGACATTTCAGTAAAGCTGTTTTTAGGTGTTGGTCAGGGTGATCTTTTTCAAGCTGTCTGCCTCTTTGTGCCTACGCCGTTAGGTCTTCCTTGAATTTAACACCTTGTAATCCTATATCAAATAATAACAATAACAATGAGGGAAGCAGAACGAGACAGCCATGTTCCCCCATACAAGGAGTGTTTCTCTTTTGAGAGTTGTATTGGGCTTTTATTCCTTGAAATCAGCAAAGTACGCCTACATAAGAGGATGTGTTTGCACGTGTGTGCAAACATGCACGTGCACATGTATGTATATAGATGCATTTAATACAAAAGCTGGCTTAAACACTAATTTAAGCATTTCAACATTAAGCAATGCCAAAGTAAAGGTCACTCAATGTAGGCTGGCTGGAAGAACCAGCATAAGAGCTCATAAAGGCTTGTATTAATTAACTTAATTGTCCTTGTGGTGTCGCACAGCAGGATCAAAGCCATGCTTGATGCTGAGTTTTGGCTGTGCCTGTACCCTGGACTTCCATGAGATTTATTCACATTTGCCTACTGGCCTAGACCTGATGTCTAAATTCTGTGATTAAAGCTTTTCTGATGTCTACATTTTAGGTAATTTATTTTCTGATTGTTGCAACATTTGACCAAGGCTTTTCTTTTGCAGAAAGTTGTAAAATTCTGAAGGGTAAAATCTCCAAAAACTTTGCACAGAAATGGAAAAGTTATAATAAGAGTCCGATTTCCCATTTTCTTCATAGGGAAGACGTTGCGTCCACGAGACACTTCTTAATTCAATGTCATTCTCCATGCAGTAGATGTGCCACCTGAACAACACTGTTCACCTGCTTCTAACCACCCAGAAGGTCTCCAGAACCTTTATTGTATCCATTTATCTGATTTTTATACTAATTGGATACTTACAGTTGGAGTAACCTCAAGAACATTGGAAATTATTTTCTGTCAGCTGTCATGGAAATGTGGGAAATAGGGCATCTACCCAGAAGTAACAACAGACTGTCCCTGAGCAGGTTGTCACCACTGTTTGTCGTAAAGTACTATTCTCATCCAAGGTCTGCTTGTCTTCAGACTGCAGTCTCCCAAGACTGGAGGAGCACCTTGCCAAATAAAACTGGTTCATGCTAATGGAAATAGGTAACTGAATACCAAAGTATTTGAGAGACACACCATTTGTTTGGGGGTTGGGATAGCCAGACTTCCAGGTTTCCTTCTCCAGACCTGAACTTTGAGAACTATCCTAGGCAATTTTCTCAAGGTTTCCAGGCTCTAGTCTCCATTTCAGGGTGCCTAAAGGTGTTAAATACCTCAGGGCAAACCAAACATGTAGGAGTTACAAATGCTTTGAGCGGAAGCTTAGGGTCAAGCTGTAGCCTCTTCACTCTAGCCGGAAAATACGTACATCTATCACAGGAAAGAGTCCTTTTCTGTTTGGGGATGAACAACTATCGAAACAGACAAAAAGAAAACTCTGGAAACTTCAGTTTTTAGGAAAATACTTAAATGGTCAAGAGTTTAATACTAATTCATGTATCTACTGCTCCCTCAGTCCAGAATCAGGGAAAGAAAGCATCTTGGCTGTACCTGCAGCCTCCCTGGGACTGTAGAAGGCTGATGGGAGAACTGATATAAGAGCTGACAGGAGTAAATTGGATTGATTTGGAGATTGGATGTGCAGAAGTAATTCCTGAGTATTGGTCAGAGCTCCTGCAGCACCAGTGTGACCACTGTCTTTGTCAATAAATCTGTCACCACTAATTCACATACATAGTTTGAGAAGGGTCTGAAAGAGTTAGGAAAAAAAATAAACATAGAAATGCAAAATGTGTATATATGTGTAATAATCATTATTTAAAAGTCAGTTCTGATTTTAAAATATCTTTTAATGTAAAACATAATTTATTTATTGTTTACCTTTTGGGGCTAGGGACCCTAGGAACTGAGGAACTGTAATGCTGGAACCAGTTTGAACCTGTGTTTGATCTAAGTCTTGTATCCTGCTTCCAACAATCATACAAAACAGATGCTTCAGAAAAATGGGGATGAAATCTCTTCCACTGATAATAACCTTACAGGAGAAAAGTCTTCTTATCACTTATACCCTTGAGCATGAGGGTTTGTATTTATCATACACATCTTTTAATGCTACAAAATGTTTTCAGTACGCATGTTAATGTCTAACCCCTTTCTAATGCTGTTTAGCCCAGGGCCCTTGCCAATGCAGGCACCAGCATGGAGAAGGAGATGCTTCAGTGCAAAAGGTAAGATGTGAAAGAGGAGGGGTATGGTACGAGGTGCATTTTAAAACAGAATTCAAAAAAATAGTAAGTTGCATGTCAGAGTGCAGCAGCAAAGAGTGGGCTGTTTCGAGAGTGCGTGTCCCGCGGTTTGCACGCTGCGGCCAGCAGCTCACCACGCACGGCTGGGAAGTGGGTGGGACAAGCAGTAAAGAGCAGGGACGGGATCTCACACGGATACAAATGCGCAACATGCTGGATCGCAAGCTCCTTCCATTCCCTCACCATTTCTCCCTCTTCTGGTGTTTGCTGTGACAACTACATGGATGTGTTTTGGTGCATTTGTTCAGTGTGTTTTGGGTCTGTATTCTCTTACCCTTGTATCCCATTCAGGACTGCAGCAGGCAGTATGCAAGTTTTCAGCGTAAAGAGCAGTCAGTAAAACAATCATTGTGAGGTAGTACTAGCAGGCACTTGTATGAAGCAAAGTCTAAACATATTCATTTGCTCCATAACTTTATTTTTAATATTTATTAGGAAAATAGAGAAAACACTAAACAATTAGCTAATTTTGAAATTGGATCAGTTTGGCTTCCAATTTACACGGTTGCAAAAAGCTCACAGCAAGTTGTTTATTATTATTGCAATATCAAATCCATTTTAAATTATAAATGCCATGAATATTTCAATGTGATGTGTAAAGGCAGGAGCAGTCCTGTGACTGCATGAATATTGCAGGCACTTTCCTTCTGCAGTGTTTAATACTCTGAACACACAGACTGATCAGATGATGCCAATAGTGTGAATGCTGTATTATATATCACTAGCTCAGCGGGATGTAATTAATACATATCACTAGGCAGGTAAACAAGTCTGGATTATGGCTGGCTGCTTGAGGGAAATTGTATCTGTGACTGGATGGCTTTATTCAGTCGCAGAAGAGCAAAGAGAAGGTTACAACCCTGACCACGTACTAGATAGTCTCACTTGATGCTTAATCCAACAGGCGAGATGTTACAAAGATCTCCAAAAATCCAAAGATCCAAAAAAAGACTTCCCAGTCCTCAGTATTTCTCACCACCAAGCTTAGATGGCTCCTCCCTCTTCAGAAGTAGCCTCAGGCTTCTTCTGAACTCATATCGGCCACTGAAATTCCCAAAGTATTTGAGTGTTCATAGGGCTTCATTTTGAGTCCTAGATTTTGCTGTGGAAAAAGTTTAACGCGGCAACAGCAAAGTGTGTTTGTGGATCTGGGCCTATACTCACGTGTTTATGTTCAAGCTGGCCCAAAGCCTCTCAGAGTTGTAGGCACAGGTTCATTTTGTGTAGCCACTGCAGGCCCATGCCTGCATCTGTTACGGAAAGCAGAGAGAGAGAACCTGGAAAAAGAAGTGGGATGGGGAAAGATCCAGAAAGCTGGGATTTGTGGTGGTGTAGAGGGTCCCCTACACGCTGGTCTGTTCCTCGGTGGCTGCCAGTGGTGGGAGCAGCTAGGCAGAGCTACATCTGCAGTGTTTTACTGACCTCTCTCTCTTCATTTCTCCCAATTTGTTGCCATAAGCAACTGGATATTTTGGCTACATCTAGCAGCAAACCTAGACTCACTATTAAAGCGCTAAGGAGACCTGTGAAAATAAGCAACCAAAAAATGAGTAATTCATCAAATGCTGGAATTATTTTAATTGATTTCATGATATGCTGCTTAGTATTAAGTGGAGTGTATCTCCTGATTAGGAAGTCTATTTTCCTTTACTATTAATTTTTTAGCTTTTGTGTAAAATGACTCTGCTTTCTTCTTTTTAATCTTCATAAAATAAAAGGCTTTTATCTTGCCACTACAGCTAGGAAAAGGTCTTTTTAATCAGTTAAAAACAGTAAATTCCCACCTTCACAAACACAGGCTCTTCACCTGGTTAGGTTTAAAATGAAACATTTCTGGTAGCTTTTGACAGTCTGTTTAGACCGGCGCGAGTGTGGGGGTTGTATCTACATCACTCGAATGCAGCAGTTTGGGGAGATCCTGGACGTACCCCCCTGTGACAACAGAGGTCTTGGAAGTACAGATGCCCCTAGACAGCCTGTTAGGGCACATCAGGTGCCATCCATGCAGCTTCGTGTCCTAATGGCACGTACTGCATGACCTCACTGTGCTCGAGCATGTGGGGTCCTGATATTCAGGGGTACGATTTTCACCTCGCTGCTCTGCTTCGGGAAGATGTCTATACATGCGATAGCCAATATCTATCAAATAGTGCAACTGCTAAGCAGGGTCTGTAGAGTGAATTTAAACACTCTGGGAAACTGTCCGGTAACTTGAGAAATGAGAAGCTACATCAGGAATCCTCAGCGCGGGACAGATGCAGACCTCTTGCTTCTGGTCAACTTCTCTGCTTGTGGTATAAGCAAAAGTTGCACATTCATGAAACGCAAAGCACAATTCAGTGTTGTCATTTGGCCATGTAATAGTCAAATCTTGGAGTATAACCTCAGTTGTGCCCCTCAGGAGATAAATGTGATTAAGGATATTCTTCACGCACGCTGTGAAGTCTAGGATAGCCGCCCTTCTGCAGCTATACTCCTCCTGTTCCCCCTTCCAGGGAGACCTAGCAGGGGACAGCAAGTGGGAACTTGCTGGGAGAGGTTTGTATCACCTCTTTTACCGTCATTGAACTGCGAGAAGAGTTAGGATCCAGGCTTCCTATACTCCATTCCTCTCAATCAAATGAGGAAAATTGTCATAAACGACAGAAGATGGTTAAACCCATTTTCTCCAACACAATGATTCAATATAGCTCTTTAGTCATTCACATGCTGTTCGTCACTTTCTCCTACACATTATTATGAGGGGAAAAAAAAATCATTAGTAATCATTGGATTAACTTCTCTCCAGGCTGTGGGGCAGCTGTTCACAACAACTGGGTTTTGTTACTGAAAACTATTGGGTATTGTGCCTTTGTTTTGAGATTTCCCTTCTCTCATACACAGCACAACTGACTGAAGATTATACATGAACATACACATGCACATGCACATACACATACACAGTACAACTGATGGAAGCTTTGCTTCTAAAGGTCATGTCAGACTGTGGAAACATGGTAGGCACATTTCCCCTCTGAACTACAGCAACGGCTTGACAGTGGGAGGTCAGACTTGGCCAAATGTTAATTACAGACTCCGTCAGTTTTGCAATAGTTGAGGGTGGGTAGGCCACCTGTCTAGCTTTTATGTTCTCTCCCTTTGCTCATTTTTGGAAGATCAACACCACCTTAACAATTCAGCCATATTCAGGAACAACTTCTGTTTTTAAAGAAACATATGCTATGTCACTGTGTATTTTATTTGGAACATTTTTATTGGAATATTTTCTAGCTTTATCGATTTAATACCCTTGAATTTTCCAGTCACCGCAGCTAGTATTTCAAAATGTGGTGAGAGAAAATACCTGTCAGATGATGGAAATCCAGCACAGAGTGCAGTCACTGAAGATTTAAATGTAGTCGCGAGACTAACTGTGTTACCATGGTTAGGTAGATCATACATCTGATAAACCCAGCCTCCATTCAGAGTCGTCATTGCCTCTGTCCTTTCACAACAAAGCAGGAGGAGCTCCCACAAGCCCACCTGTGGCAGAAAACAAATATTCAGTGATTATTTGGTAGCATGAGGGTGGCGCTTCGTTTGTGATACAACTGCCGACTTGGTTCGACCAAAAGAAGCTGAGAGGCAGTTTGGGAGAATCGTTATAGAGGAAGTACAGCTGACAAGGGGACCTGGGCCTTTGATTTTTTTACCATTACGTTGTCTGCCATTTACTTGTTGAGAATCTGATGCACTTGACTTACAAGTTGCTGTGGCAAGTTGTGTGTTGTAGAGGACCAAGTGCCGTGGGACAGAGTGGCCCGGAGCTGGTGCTCAATACGCAGAGGTTCAGAGTTTGGCTGAGGGCACAGCTGTAGGAACATCTAGCTGTCTTCTGCTTGGCCACTGAGATCTTTTACTTGACATGTCACCTGCAGTATCTGATAAACATCACACCACCTTAAATCAAAAACAGGAAAAAGTGATCCAAATCACCGCCTTAAATCGAAATGGGAGGAAGCAAGATCTTCCTTAGATTAAATGACTTTCAAGAGGGTGGTGGGCATAAAAAGAAATTACAACTGATGCATGCTATTCTTACATCTTAATGTGATGTTTGGCAGCGCTGCTAAACCAAGCACTCAGAAATTCTGAATCTCATCCAGAAATCTTGATACAACCCTGGAAATCACAAGAGTTCAAACATTTAATGCGAGTTTCTTTTTTTTTTTTTTTTTAACTGTGTTTGAATCATGATTCCACCTCCCATTTTTCTAGATCTAGTAGAAACAAAAAAGACTTTCGGAAAACGCCAGCTGTTGCCAGAGCCGGCGGCCACTGCCCTGCGAGGGAGGGGATGGCCCCGGCGGCCTCGGCCGCGTCTGCCAGCGGCAACTTGGGCGTCGAAATATTTCTGGAGCGAGAAGAGTAACAGGGGGAGCTGGAAAAACGCGCTCCGGGGCTGCTGAGGCCCGGCAGCCGCCGCCCCAGCCGGCGGGCCCTCGGCGGCCCCGCAGGCCCCGACCCCGCG
>VXBO01006291.1:306731-344425 GCA_013400135.1 Rhinoptilus africanus
GCCGGGCCGGCGCTTCCCCGCCGGACACCGGCCTTGAAACCGGGCCTTAAGAGGGAGGGTAAATCCTGTTTTGTTGTTTGTGCTTCCCCAGGATTTGGGACCTTTTCTTGTGTTTTCTGGCCGTTGGAAAGCCCCCTGTGCTGGGTCCCGGCGTTCTGGGAAATGCCCCGGTGCTCCCGTGTTTGTTCGGGTTGGTCCCTTGGTCACCCCCTCGGCGGACACCCCGCGCCCCCTCCCCGGCCCGCCGGCCGCTCCCGCACCCCCGGTGTCCCTCTGTCCTGCGGACGCTCCTCCCAACGTCACCTATTGTCCAAAAAGAAGTATTAATGCTTGGTCGGCGCGCCGTGGAGAGCGGAGCGCGTGTTTTACCAAAAAGCATCGGCCGGAGCAAACGCTGTGGTTCTGGTTGTAGTTCCTTTTCTGCTGATCTCGTGTCTTCAGCCTTGCCACCCTGCGGACCGGGGAGGTGACAGGGGAGGCAGCCCGGTGACCCGGCCCCTCGCACCCGTCCGGTGTTGGGTGGTGGCAGGCAGCGTGGCCCTGTCCCGGCACAGGGTGCCGAGGGTCTGGCTTGCTCTGCTTTGAGGGTAGAGAATTGGGAGGAATACATTTTAAAAATCAACTTTCTTTGAATTTACTTTCTGGCTTTTTTTGGGGTGGTTAGAAAACGTGATGGCAGAGAAAACGCTTTGTTGTCACAACTAGGAGTGGCTGGAGTAACCTAAAATAGAAATAGGTTAAACTATACACTGCTACACAGGTCCCTTCCTCATGAATTTCTGATTCATCTAGTTGAGAGCGTTTCGGTAGGTGATTGATGTTTGAGGATGTACAGTGTTTGTTGCCTCCTGCCCCTAGGATTTGCTTGGCAACAAGCAGCTCTGCATCTTAAATGTGGCAAGAGAAATCTGAGAGACTTAGGTGACTGATTTGTCTAAAAGGCAGGAAGGGGGGAAAGTTGGATGCTTGCTGCTCTGCCAGTGAGTTCATGGCATGCATGCTAAGATAGTTGTGTCAAAAATAATTGTAGTATAAAACTGGGATATTGAAAAGGGATGAAATAGCTTTCAGTTATCATGGGGCTTTTGTTATGCTTGTTTGTGTGGATACGCCACAGCTGAAGATTCCCAAATATGTAAAAGTAACACCACTAAGAGCAGCGAATGATTATTTATTGCTCATCATAGGAGCCAACCTGACATGCCAGGACAGATTGTTTGGTAGCCGGGTGATGCCTGTCTAGAATTCATTCGTACCTTATTCCTTCTCCAGTTTCCTCTTCTGTTTGTGTGCGTGACCGAGCTGTAGCTGTCCTCTGCAGTGTAGCTGGGCTTGCGGCTATGTGCTTGGGCTGCTGTGACAGCGAGTGCAGAAGCAGTGTGTAAGAAGCAGCCGGGGAACAAAGAATTGCATTTCAGTGTGTTCTGAATCGCAGCTTGCTGCTCTGCTCCGACTTGAATCTCGCTGAGCTCTGAGGGACAACTGCTGCGGCTGCGGGCTGTACGCTGTTCTCCCCAAAGCTTGTTTTTGTTGAATATCCCGAATGTCTTTTAATGAGTATTTCAAAGAAGCTGCTTCATTCATTTTTGAGTAAGAAAGCAAGTGCTTCCAAGTAATATGAAGTTTAATTAAATTAGTGGTACATCATTCCAGTAGAAAAATCCTCTAAGTATTGGTATCAGTTTTGTGTCGTGTTTCTGATCCATGAAGTCTAATACTGACTTTTGAATTATTTTCCTGTAATCTTTGAGAATCATCTTTGCTACTATTTGTCTGCAGTCTGAAGTATTCAAAAAAATTCCATCAAATGAAAAGAAAAATCTTACGTTACAGCAAACACAAAGATCTACTCTTAATCTGGGAGGTTAACCTGTGGTAGTAGGACCCTAATTATTCCCAGTTTTCTCCCTATCATAGTATATTAATTTTTGCGGTGGCTTTAAAGTTTGCTTTGAGCTTTTGGGTTAGGTTTTCTATACCTAACCAATTTATGAGCAGTCTTACTGAGACTATGACTGTGTCAACTGACTTGTTAAATTCTGAATGGACTCCATTGCTGCCGATCCGTATTTCATCTATTTTAACCATCAGTTTTTTAGAGGAAGGTAGAATATGTGTTGTGTGTCAGTGTCTAGTAGGATTCCTCTGTAAATGAAGTTACTTTTGAGCTGTTTCTTGGCATTTGAAAATAAGTCCTTGTAATACTGACCACAAAACCCCATGGTTTGTATATATATGTATGACTTTGAATTTATTTATTTATTTACAATTGGCTATCTTTTATGTGCTTGAGCACTGAATGACTGCAGCAGAAAATACCATTTTATAGCTCTCAACTGTGCAAATGTCTTTGTCCTCTGTTTCTGCTCCTGTTTTTTAGATGCAGGATTATGTATGTTCTGTGACTCATTGCTGTTCTCCTATTCTGTGTCTGCAGCTTGCTCCTGCTAGATGCATTATGCTGTACTTGTTCTGTTTCATAATAAAGTGTTGTTTACAAAACACCTTTGTTAATGTGTATGTAGAAAAAATGTATTTATTGCACCTGAATCCACCCTGCTGAGCCTAGCTTTGAAAGGTCTCTCAGTTCATCCTAAATAGCTCCTTATGCTCGATGGCAGAAAGGCTTTGGACACTGAACGTTTAGTAGACAGATGAGGAGAAGGTATGACCTTTAAATAGCTGCCCCCAACCCTCACAAATTATTTACTTTGCATGTTTTAGTAGTATATCCCTTTGGTTATTGTTAAATGGCAACTTTATAACCAGCACTACTTTTAGATTTAAAAAAATAGATATTTTTAAGGTACAGGAGGCAGTGTTTAGTTTTAGCAGGTGAGATTTACATCTTGAACTCCAGCCTTATGGACTTGAAGGTGGAGGCAGAGGAATGCATAGAACGTTTAGGAATATCTGTTGGGTTAGGTTTTGCGGTATTGCTATTAGGTATTCATGCTCAAAACCCTGGTGTTTCCAAGTATTGAAATGTATGCGAATGAAGTCTTTGTCCAGAGTTGTTAGTAATGGTAGTTTGTTAGTAAGTGGAATTTGAAGGACATAAGCCCTTCTGGTGAGGACCTTTGTATTCTTTGAAGTGGTTGTAGTCTAATACAGCAATGGGAAGGCCCTTTGCATCACAGCCTCCATTTTCTTTATGAACCAAGGACGGCCCTATTATAAATGATACTACTTTGAAATTTTTTTTGGAGTCTTGCCCATGTACATGAGATCTGATTTTTGTGATCAAAAAGATCTATGTAACATCTTCAGAAATGTAGTTTTGCAACTTCACTTACTGGAAGAGAAAAAATACTGTGAACGCAAAACCTCCCCACAGGCCCGGGCCTTTGCAGCTTAAAAATAAACATCTGAAGTACATGTTTGGTTTTAAATTTGAGAAATTGTGAACTTAAAATTACCATTCCATATAATTTAAAACAGATGTTGATATTACAAAAAGCTGTTTCTGCTAAAGCAGAATTTAGTGTCCAAAAAGGCAATTAAAATAACGCTGACGAATATTCAGTGGGAAAGATAAATAAAAATCAAGGGAGCCAAAACAGTTTGACCCCCTGAGCAGGGTAACTGTCATGCTTCTCCTGATTATTCCATCTCAACTTTTCATGGTTTTGCTCAGAGCTCCACAAAGTAAGTTTCTCTGCCTTTGCCACACTCCTTCCCAAATGCAGTAAGTATCCCCATTTTTCAGTTAAAAAAAGAAAAAAAACCAACACATGCAGGGAGAAGCAAAAGTCTTTTTTCACATTTATGCAAAACACCAGATGTGTGTACATAAGTGGAAAGGTATGTGGGTGGGATCATGGGCTTGCATTTGTATCTTGCAGACAAAATCATAAAACTGTGGGCCTAAGTGACTGTCGCAGAGTCATAGCCACAGCTTGTTTCTGTGGCAAGGTTAAGTCTTTTGGGGGGCAGAACAAGGTCTTTTGACTCTTCTTTTGTCTCAGATGAATTTTGATTTGCACATCACTTTTCTGCTGGCCTCACTCCTTTCTTATTCATCAGACAGACAAAACCATCATTGTGGATGTAGTTAAAAATACCTTGGACCACGTCTGTGCTTAGGTACACCTTAGCCTCAGTGTGTAGGCTCGCCCTCCTGTCAGTAAAGTGCTTCTGGTATAATCCTGTTTCTACTAGACTGACACGGTCAAAATCTTCCCTGAGTCTAATGTTGAATATTTTTCTTAGTATAACCATCTGTGGTCTATGTAGTGGGCTGGACTGGGGCAGATGCGTTGATCTGATGTGTGAAAAAGTTACGTTTCCTAACCTGACAGCTAGACGTAGGATCAGTCTGAGTTACATATCCCTTTCCCGCTTCCCGTGCGGGACCTGCGCTCTGAGCTGTACCGCTTCAAGGGTAGCAGGGTAGTTCGGCAAAAGAGATTTCACACTTAAAGGTCAGCTTTCACACAAGTGGGAAACTTTTATTTTCTTCCTTCAAACTTCTAAGAGTGAGATACAGTTTGTGCTGTCATCCTATAGGTGTATCTGACCAGACAAAGGAGAACTTAGATCTTAGTCATCACACAAGGCTGTTTAATTAAGAGAAAAGCTTTTAAGAGGAGTCTTTGCTTTTAATCTCGTTACCTTTGCATATCCTTTGTGCTGTCCTGTCCCTGGTAATTACTACAAGTTGAGCAAGAGAGTTCCTCCCTTCCCAGTCATTCTCAATCCCACTTCTAGAACCTTTCAGTTGTTTTCAAGGCAGAGCATGACGAGGAGGAAAAATCCTGAGATGCTTTGGTTTAGCTTTTGCCCTAATTTGCTTGGTATCTCTGGTTGTAACTTGTGTTGGACAAACCTGTTTACTCAGTAGGAATTTCTGAGTGCTGCCTGCTGCCAAATCTACGGGTTGCATGCATGGCTAAGGAGTTGAAGGACAAGCAGATCTCACTTTAAATCCTCTTTTTACGTTCTGTGGGCTGTAACAGTAAAAAAAGACTGACCCAGGCAGGAGACTGTACTTTAGTAACTGTTCTTGAACAGTCCCTGGATAACCTGTCAGACAAAGATACCAGTATTTATTTTTCAAGAGGCAGTGTGAAAATTCTAAACCTGAAGGTCATGAACCAAGGACTGTGATTTTTGAAGATTTATAAAAATAAGTAGTTTTAAACACCATCTATCTTTTACAGCAATTTAGTCCTGTCTTTCCTCTTTCACAGCTAAACAATAAGCATTTATATATGAAAAAGACCTTGAGCTGGTCAAAGAACAAACTAAGATTATCATGGTAAAAGTACAGTTTAACTGAGGATGACATTAGTAAAGCTTGGCAAAACTACTTTTTCTCCATAGCTGCCAAACTTTTTTTTTTTGGAGTACAGTTGTTCACTATGTCACCAAACTAAATAAAACATTGACCCTCAGGTAATCCCTCTGTGGTGTAACTGGGGCTGGCTGCTCTTGAAAGGCAAGAAGAGGAGGGAGCCGCACCAGCGTGACATGGGGCCCAGTGCCTGCTGAAGGCACCTGTCGAGATGGGAGTTTGCTGAAACTCCTCGTGGACTTAACGTTCAACAGAAAATCCTTTGGGAGTCAGCTCAAGGACATGGTGGCATCATTTGTTTGCTGTATGTGAGGTGTTAGAGGTAAAGGTGAAAGCTTGTGGAGCTCACCTCATTAAATGAATCTCATCAAAGGCGAAATCGCTTTCCCTAGTGTTTTTATCTGTTTTGCCAGAGGTGATGAAGTCCTAGGGTTGTACCTGTTTGTTTTTTGTTGTTGGTTTTTTTTTTNGTTGGTTTTTTTTTTTTTTTTTTTTACTCTCTCGTATTTACAACCTCTCATCAGGCCTCTGGGTCTGTTCTGTGCTTAAATTCTGTACAGTGTCAGCTTGGTATACAGGCCTTCAAATAGATTTAAATTTGATTATATTAAACTGAGACTATAGAAACTGTTAACAGAATCTTCTACGTGATCAGGCAGCATCTTCATTCTGCAACAGACAGTTTTTTCCCTGCCTCGCTTACACAACTCTGCCTTTTGTTTCTGCAGGCTTCTAGTAAGTGCTACAAATTCTTCTCTGCTGTGTGAGTGTTTGGTCTGCTACGCTGTTGTCCTTTGAGTAGGGCAGAGGGTGCTGCTTTGGTAACTCTCCCTTCTTCCTGGGAGCATAACTTAACCCAATGTAACTGTGAAAGTTAAGGATTTATGGGGATTGATCTTTCACTACAGGCTGTTCTAGAGAACAGTAATGATCTCACAAAAATGAGTCTCTGTTTAGTTGCGTGTTTGATTAATTGCAGGCTTTTGGCCTCCCAATTGGACATTTGGGTGTTTTGTTGCTGACCTCAGCTCGGACAGTGTATAGATGCTAAGACTGGGCATCATAATCTTGAAAGTGAGCATGTTACAGTGAATAACATGGCCCTTGCAAACATGTTCATCTCAATAGCTCTAGTATTGTTCTTCTGAGTTCTTTTTCTTTTGGTTTGCCAGTGTCATATTTGATTTTTTTTCCTTCCAGAATTAAACAATTGTTTGTTGCATTAACTTTTTTCCAGTGAAAAATACCCAAGCCCCCCAAACCCTATTATCTGTCTTGAGCTCCATTATGTATATATGGTTTTGCTGGGAGATTAACCTGTTGAAGGGGATTCAGCGTTAACTGATTCATTGCCTGCTTATTTGCCTGCCGTCTGAGAGTTGCCAACACCTCCCACACTTTGCAAGTTCTATTCTAATCTTAATTCTGTGTCTCCATTATTGTTCAAATAGAATCTCCTTAAAGAAGAAAGAAGTTGTATTATCAATAGTCAAAATGTGTTAGAATCTGCAAGTACAATATATACTTTGTTGTAGTTGGTTTGTTTGTTTTTAATTTAAGTTGACCTCACTGTACTTACTGTTTTAGAGCACAAATATTTGGTTAGTTTTGTGTTGTTTCTTACTGAGTTTTCAGAAAGACTTTAATCACTACTTAAGTTAGAAATAAAATTCACTGAAAAAAGAATGCATTTGTTTGTGTTCTTCTCAAATTTACATATGCCTGATGGTTGAGCGTGAAAGGGAAAAAATATCAGGCCACCAATATTTACTGAATTTCCAAGGCGGTTACTTTCCTCAGTTCCTGCACTTTCCTGAGTTCCTCCAAACTCCGTTGAATTTGGTCGTTTCATGTTTGTGCTGGGTAATAGCCTGGAGAAGAGCACTGGCTCTTCTGTCGTGTCACAATTTGATGCTACTGTGTCAAAATGCCTGATAGTGCTGGGGTCTGAGTATAACACAAATTAGAAAGCACTTGCAGGAAGTTTTTCACCAATGCTGTCAGTTCCCCCCTTCCTTCCTTCCTTCATTTCCCCTGCCTTTTCTTCACATTCAAACTGCTGTTAGATTTTTCGTATTAAAATGCTGGGTTTTCCATATTTAGCTTTTTCTGAATTTTAAGCTTAGTGGTATTGATTTTTCTCATTGCACATTCTCTGAATCTCTGGCAGAAGTCCTGGAGGGGATTTGGGAGCGAAGAAAAAGAAAAAGAAGCAGAAGAGAAAAAAGGAGAAACCAAATTCTGGAGGCACCAAATCAGACTCCGCGTCTGACTCCCAGGAGATTAAAATTCAACAGCCTTCAAAAGTGAGAGCTCGGTTCTGTTTTAATTTGTGCTTGCCTTCTAATTTAATTTTAATTTGTGTGTTGTTTTTTGTAAAAGTGAGTTGGTAGTTCCACCTTAACACATCCGAATTAAGTAAATGGTTACTGTCCTGAATAGAGACAGAAGCAAGGTAAAACCTGGTCTTTGCAGACTGTTAGCTGGAGAGCTGTCGTCACCACCGCAGTGATGTACTCTGAGAAAAGCAGAGGAGGAGGTGTTTTGTCTTTCTTTTCCAGCAGTTAGAACTCAGGCTAGTGACAGCTTAGTCGCAGGGAATCTGAGTCTGCAATGGTAAGGCTTTTAAATAGATTTTGTATTTGATGAATTGCCTTTAGTTTAGCCACCATCTAACTTGGCTTAGTGCAGTTTCAGTAACTCGTACAGCTTAATGTTATCTGATGGTGAGCATCAGCAGTAGGGGGAAGGTGTACCTGATGTGCTAACCAGTGTCTCATTTGGGCAAACAAGCAGCGTGTCATCTTACGTAAAATGCGGTAATCTCTAACATGGAGATACAGACTGCAGAAACTTTTTGCCATCTGAAAGGCCTCCACTGTAAATAAGAATGCAAAATTACGTGAAGGGTGTGCAATCTTTGTGGTCTTTGTGATAAAATAGCATTGTCTATGTGCTTTTTTTGATTACCATGTTCTGAATGAACAGTGAATAGTATGACACGGTGGCTTTTCTAACATTCAGCTTTTATCTCAAGAGGAATCTGAGCGTGAGAACTGAAGTCTATAACATGATGATAAGAAAATTTATGGGCCATTGAGCATGTTGAAATAGTTAAATTTGCTTTGTCAGATTAATGTGGAGAATGTTACACCGTTGTACCAGTAGTACTATTCATCCTGTAAGGTTTGTCAAGTACATTGGGGCTGCCAACTAATATTAGGGAAAAAAGTTGTGTTTTGGCTCATTAACATACTGATAGATTTTGTGTTGTTCCTTTAGGTCTTCTCTGCGTCATCCCCATTGCTTTGAATGGGCACATTTGGCACAGGGTACACTTTAAAATATGTAGGAGACACTTTAAAATATATAAAGAGATAATAACTATTTTCTCATATGTGTTTTGATACAGAGTTTCTACAAAGCACATGGCATGAATAGCTAATACAAGAAGAGTGTTCGCAAGCGATAACCAAGTAACCTCAAACTCTTTTACAATTAGAGTGAGGTCAATTTTAATGTTAATATAAAGACGTAGTTCATTGCTGCCGTATCCTGGGACTTCTTCGGTTCTTTGGTGACCAAACTTATTGTTCCATATCTTGCCTCTATTTGCATTAAAAGGAAGCTACTTCACTTTTTTTTTTTTGTTTTCACATGCAAGATTCTAGTCCTCAGCACCTTGCAATCTTGCTTACCGTTTCTCTGGCATGATGCGCTTTGCAAATGTGGAAGCCTATCCTTGGTCTAAGCTGTGTACTTGGAGTGGCACTCTTCGTGATTATTTTACTGTCACAAGAAGTTTAGCCAGTTTGTTAGTAAGGCTACAAAATTTTCTCTTTTAATGGCATGAAAGAAAAGCTCTTATTTAAGTCTTTCTGTCAAGATCTAGGCAGCTAAACCATTTTACTGTTCTTATATGGCTTCGACTTTTCTCTAGTTGAATATGCTCAGGTTTTTTTCACTTTCTCTGCTGTTTCCAGGTGTACACACTGATAACTTGACAAGTTTCTCTGTTTTGGACAACTTTCCTGGTTTAGATTTTTGAAAGCATCTTAGACTGATCTGGCTCAGTGTGGAGCAATGTATTTATTTTCTCTGTTACTCAAGTGCTGGTTAGATTTTGTGTTCCTTGTGTTATGTGAAATATATGATAGAAAAAAGACTTTTAGCATTTTCTCGCTCTCAGTTGAAAAGGGGGTTAAAAATATTTTAGAGGAAAATGACATTGTACAGCTTACCTTTAAGAGAATATATGTAAGATCATCAAGTAATACTCAGTGGGGCTTCTGAACTCATTGAAAATGATTTTGCAAAAAGATCTGAAGTTTAGAGAAGCAGAACAGTGAGTCTCCTTGGCTTCCTCCTCTCTTATTTGTGATACTGGTCTTTTTGAACACTGTCATGAGTGTAGCCACAGCAATAAATGCTTGTTAGCATTGTATGCGTATGATGATGCCTTAAAGGGCACTTCACTGCCCATCTCACAAGATTTTTGTCTCTCCCCATTAAAAGTCCCACTGATGAAGACTGGCCACATCGACACAAATGAAGCTTGCCAGATTTGCAATATTATCAGTCATGACTGTAGTCATCAATGGCCATATTCACAGAATAACTTACATTGGAAGCAACCTCTGGAGGTCTTTTGACTGACAACCTGCTTCAAGCAGATCCAACCAGATCAGGTGGTTTGGTTTCCAAGGGTGGAGACTTCACAGCCTCTGTGGGCAATCTGTTCTAGTGGTTGACTACACTTGTGCTTAAAAAAATAGTAATTCCTTAGATCTAAATGGATTTTGCTGGTTTGCAACTTGTGTGCGTTGTTTCTTGTCCTATCATTGTGTCCCTCTGAAAAGACCTGGCTCAGTTATTGTTACATCCTCCCATTAGGCAGCAATAATATTTCTCCTGCTCCCTTAAACTTCTTAAGGCTGAACAAGCCAAGGTCTCTCATCTTCTCCTTGTATATCATGTGCTTCAGCCCCGCGGTCATCTTGGTGGCCCTCCATCGGACTCACTCCACTATGTGAATGTTTTCCCTGTAATGGGTAACCCAAAACTGTGAGATGTGATCTCAGGGGTGCCATGTAAAGGGGAAGGCTTGCTGGCCAGTCGTACTGGTACAACCCAGTATGCAGCTGTCCTTTGCTGGCCAGCAAAATGGTGGCTCATGTTCAGCTCCCTGCCCACCGTGAGCTCCAAGTTCTTTTCTGCAAAGCTGCTTTCTAGCCAGTCAGTGCTTCCTCTGCCATTGCATGGGCTTTTTCTATCCCAGATGCAGGACTTTGCATTTGCCTTTGTCAAAAGTCATTAAGTTTCTCTTTGCAACCTGTCAAAGTAGCTTTGACTAGCAACTCTAGTCCAGTGTATCAACCACAGCACTCTTGTCACGTCCAGATCCTTAAACGATATTGATTCCTGAGTTACCAAAATCCCCACCCTTGTCTTCTTGAAGATGGGTGTCACGTTTCCCTTTTTCTAGTCATAAGAAACCTCCACCAATTGCTGTAAACTTTTAGACTTGATAGATGCTGGTTGCAGTAACATCCGCCAGCTCCCTCAGCACCATCAGGTGCATCCAGTCTGTTCTTATGGACATGTACATGATTAGTTCGCTAAGTGGTCCCTAACTTTCTCTCCTGCTGTGGGTACTGGGAGTCCCACAGACTTGGCTGCAACGCTGAGGAACATCAGAGGCCTGAGGTCACATCTTGTCACCAAAACTGAGGCAAAAAAAGCATTGTTTGCCTCAGCCCTGTTGCACAACAGTGCCGTCTTTTGCTGCGGGGAGATATTTCCCCTAAACTGTAATGAACAAAATCATTCTTTCTAATTCATGTGAAATTCTGTGTAGGTTTTTCTTGCTTGCCATTACAGGAAAACAAAAGGGGTTGAAAGTAAACATCTTAGCCAGGCTGATCTCTGAATGTGTTGAAAGGAAAGGAGATTCCTCCTTATGTCACTAGCCATGTTGTTTATTACCAGAAAGTGAACTTTTACTTTACATATGCTAGTAAGATCTTTTTAGAACCTAGTATCTTTTAGAGACTTAAAATAAACATACAAAATAAAGTACAGTATGTCAATATTTATGTATGATTTCATAATCTACTGATAAGATTTCAGAATTTATCTAGCAGCATTAGAAGTATTTGTATCAGGCCACTGTGTAATAGACAAATTGATTTCTTTAGTTGAGAAAAGTAAGTTATGTCACTGTAATCATGGATCTAGAAATAGGGCAGTTTCTTTATGCTGCAATAGCATTGCTTTAAAATGTGTACATATGTTAATTCACAACTACTCAGATGACATGTTTAAAGCATACTTACAGGTAAAATTTTGCAATACTTAATGAAAGAAATTGCATAATGTTTGGAGAGTACAAGTTTTTATTATAAATAGAAAATGATAGCCTGTTTAAGCTACAGGTAGGGAGTTTTATTCCTTTTGTGACTGGGGATACTAGAGGCAGATGCCGATCCAAATGAAGCTTTACATCATTGTTACATGTATGGTGGTTTTTCAACACATGAATCCTAGAAAGAAAATGAAATATAGAAATAGCGATCCATTGATACTCAGTAAAAAACCAATCTGATTTGAAATCTCTATGCAGAATTGCTTAAAATTTTCCCATCCATTTGAGGCTATTCCTTCACATGTTTTCCAGGACTGCAGTGCAATAAATATCTGAGCACAAGCATGCTTTTAGTAATGCTCAGAACAAGACCTACCACTTGGGAGATAAAAATCCAAGTAAATAGATTAAAAGAGAGAAATCCCTCTAGATTTAGAAATCTGTTACCATTATTCCTCTGCACTTTGCTATGCAGGTAATCTCATTCCAGTTACACTTACTCAGAAAGATCAAAGGTGAGCGTTTAAGAGCTCAGTTTAGAAACTTAGCCTTAGGTTTTATGCTTTTCAAATAAATTTTCTGTGAAGATTTTTCAACTTTTAAGTGGAAAGTTTTGGGGTGTTATGTCTGTCTGCTTCTATCGGTTAAAATTATCCTTAGCTGTGAGTGTTGGCACAGTTGGCATTAGTGGCAAAATGGTTAACACACGATACAATGCAGAAAGGTACCTATTATAATAATTGCAAACTAATCTGCTACAAGGCAGATACAATGTAAGGTTAAAAAGTGGATATCTGTAGCAATACAGTGTACCTGAAATACTGAACCATACTGAATTTAAACATTATTTTATATTGTATGTGTTAAGTACAACTTCAAACATCTATGTGTGTACCAGTGGTTATTTTTAGATTGTTAGCTACCTAAGGTGATCTGCTTTTTGCTGGTTTGTTGTATTTTACCATGCGTGTGGAGCAGAGAATATATAAAACTTTGTATTGTGATACTGGTACCCTGCCTTAATGCTGCAGTATTTGTGTTAAAAATGCTGAAGTTTCATGGTTAAATGCAGGCACTAAGTCAAAACTACTAAGTATTTTGTGAAGCTGCTTGTCTGTTGCCCACCTGACTTTCTTCCCTCCTGCCTCTGAAGGTTATACCTAAAGTAACGACGATGAGATGAGTACGTGAAAGAATACATAACAGTAAAATAAATGAACATGTTTGTACAACTAGTTGAAAGTAAACGTACTCAGCAAGCTTCCTCTTCTGTTTGTCTGTGTGCAGAATCCAGCCATTCCAATGCAGAAGCTTCAGGATATCCAGAGAGCGATGGAGCTGCTCTCTGCATGCCAAGGCCCAGCAAAGAATATTGATGAGGCTACCAAACGTAAATACCAGTTTTGGGATACGCAACCTGTACCTAAACTTAGTAAGTTTAAAATGTGTCTAACTGACCACTGAAAGAAAATGTGCCAGCTGTGTGGCATGTTCTCTAACGTAGATATGAAGTTGGACTGTGTGCAGTAGAGATCCTTAATCTTTTGTGTAGTTTATGTGGAATTCTTGATGTTCTCTAGGAAAGTTGCTGGCCTTCCCCCTCCCCTCCATCATATGCAACAAAATAATGGTGTTAATAAATCTCAGTCTGATATTCTCTATAAAAATGGGATACTGAAATAGCATTCCTTTGTATATTTTAGGTCTGAACTCTTGAACAACAGAATGTAGAAGTCTTTTCCACTTCAGGGAAAATAAGAACTCTTAAGTGGTGACAAAGAGTAAACTTCGATTATTTTTTAAAAAAATTATTTATTTTTCCTTAATATTTTTTTTTCAATAGATAGATTTGGTATCTCAAAGATAATGACTCTGCTGCTGTAGCTTACACTGTTTTCATGCAGCTTGAAGTGGATAGTGGTGCTTCCCTCATGCATGAACACTTTTACTGCTGTTCACGTGCTTCCTCCACAATGTACACTACTTTGAAGGTGTGTTTTCTCAGAGGCGGTTCTCTGTTCTTGGTACCAAGTGAGATGGTGAGGTGACCTCTCCTTGCCTTTAATTTTGTAAGGAATTTGTCAAATTACTTTTTATACTGATATGATCCCTGATAACATAGTTGGTAAATCTTAGTCTTTGTCAGAGAAGGTAGTTGTTGACTCTCGTGCTTTCTCTGAATTACTTTCTGAACCTCCTTCTTCCCCCTTCAAGTGATTCTTCAAGTTAAGCAGCTGTAGCTTTTCAGTGCCAGCAAAACTTGGGGACCCCAAAACTAAAGCAGTCTCAGTGCAATAGCTGTCATTGTTCTGTTCTGCAGGTTTCTCTCCGTGGCATTGGAGACAGGTGTAGAATAAGCAGAAATAAGGTAGAGTCTAAAGCACAGGAGCACTATCTTCTCTCTCTCTACAGTGCAGTGTTTCACTTTAATCCGTTTCTATGGCTTAATCCACAGTGATCTAATTTCTCCCTGACTTCCTTGCATAGAGAAGTCCAGAGCAAAGTTCTTGGATGCAATATTTTTTACTGGATTGAATTGACCTGCCCTGGCTTCTCTCCATACAAACTCTGTCCAGATACCTCTGTAAACTAATGGTAGTAATTGTCACAGTACTCCTGCCTAGGTGGAGGAAGAGCCTAGCTGAAAAAAGTTGATGTGTAAATTAAAAAAATACTCTGGCCGTAACAAAGCTTTTTCAGGCTAATTCAGGTGTCTGTGCAGCAGTTCGTTCTGGGAATTCAGTTCAGGTTAGTCAGGTTACAGCACTTCTATAGACATGAGAGCCTGCTGGAAATACAATACAGCAGAGAGGAAACAGTCCAGGAGATTTCTGGAATATGTGGAAGATAACTTTCTGACACAGATGGTGAGTGAGACAACTAGGGAGAGTGCCCTGCTAGACCTGTTGTTTGCAAATAGAGAAGGTGGGTGATGTGATGGAGGCCATCTTGGGCATAGTGATTATGAAATGATAGAGTTCTTGATTCTCAGAGAAGTACATAGCAGGGTTGGCAGACCTGCTACCTTGGACTTCTGGAGGGCAGACTTTGGCCTGTTTAGGAGCTATTTGACAGAGTCTCTTGGGAGGCAGTCCTGAAAGCTGAAGAGTCCAGGAAGGCTAGACATTCTTCACGAAAGAAGTCTTCAAGGCTCGGGAGCAGGCCGGCCACCTCGTGTGCCAAAAGATGAGCTGGTGGGGAGGAAGACCAGCCTGGTTGAACAGAGCACTTTGGCTAGAACTCAGGAAAAAAAGAGAGTTTATGTCCTTTGGAAGAAGCGGCAGGTAACTCGAGGGGACTACAAGAATGACATGAGGTTATGGGAGAAAATTAGAAGGGCCAAGCCCAATTAGAACTTAAGCTAGCTATAGCCATAAAAGACAATTTAAAAATGTTTCTTGAAATACATTAGCAACGAAAAGAGGGCAAAGGAGAATCTCCATCCTTTATTTGATGCAGGGGGAAACACAGTGACCAAGGATGAGGAAAGGGCTGAAGTACTTAATGCCGCCTTTGGCATTAGGACCAGTTGTTCTCCAGCTACCCAATCCCCTGAGCTGGAAGCCAGGGATGGGGAGCAGAATAAAGCCCACATAATCCAAGAGGAAATGGTTAGCGACCTGCTACACCACTTAGACACACACAAGGCCAGATGGGATCCACCCACAGGTACTGAGGAAGCTGGTGGAAGTGCCCACCAATCCACTTTCCATCGTTTGTCAGCAGTCCTGGCAAACTGGGAAGGTCCCCGTTGACCGGAGGCTAGCAAATGTGACGCCCATCTATGAGAAGGGCTGGAAGGAGGTCCAGGGAACTACAGGCCTGTCAGTCTGACTGCGGTGCTGGGGAAGGTTATGGAGCAGATCATCTTGAGGTCCTGCTTGACTAATCTGATCTCCTTCTGTGATAAAGTGAACAGATTAGTGATTGAGGGGAGGGCTGTGGATGTTGTCTGCCTAGACTTTTACTAAACCCTTTGACACCACTTCCTACAACATTTTCCTAGAGAAACTGGCTGATCATGGTTTGGTGGGTGTTCTCTTCACTGTGTGAAAAAGTGGATGGATGGCTGGGCTCAACGAGTGGTGGTGAATTAAGTTAAATCCAGTTGGTGGCTGGTCACATGTGGTGTTCCCCAGGGATCAGTGTTGGGGCTGGGTCTGTTTAATATCTTTATCAGTGATCTGGATGAGGGGATCAAGAGCACCCTCAGTAAATTTGCAGATGAAACTAAGTTGGGCAGGAGTGTTGATCTGCCTGAGGTTAGGAAGGTTCTACAGAGGGATCTGGACAGGCTGGATTGGTAGGCTGAGGCCGGTGCCCGGGTCTGGCCAAGTGCCGGGTCCTGCACGTGGGTCATAACAAACCCATGCAGTGCTACAGGCCTGGGGAAGAGTGGCTGGAGAGCTGCCTGCTGGAAAAGGACCTGGTGGTGTTGGTCAACAGCTGGCCAACAGCATCCTGGCTTGTATCAGAAATAGTGTGGCCAGCAGGACTAGTGAGATGATTGTCCTTCTGTGCTCGTCGCTGGTGCAGCTGCACCTCGAATACTCTGTTCAGTTTTGGGCTCCTTGCTACAAGAAAGATATTGAGGTGCTGGAGCGGGTCCAGAGAAGATCAAGAAGCTGGTGAGGGATCTGGAGAACAAATCTTAAGAGGAGCGGCTGAGGGAACTAGGGTTGTTGGTGTGGGTCAGTCTCTTCTCCCAAGTAACGAGTGACAGGATGAGATGAAATGGCCTCAAGTTGTGTCAGGGGAGGCTTAAATTGGATATTAGGAAAAATTTCTTCACTGAAAGGGTTATCAAGCATTGGAACGGGCTGCCCAGGGAAGTGGTGGAGTCACCATCCCTGGATGTATTTAAAAGACGTGTAGATGTGGCACTTAGGGATGTGGTTTAGGGGTGGACTTGGCAGTGCTAGGTTAATGGTTGGGCTTGATGACCTTAAGGGTCTTTTCCAACCTAAATAATTCTATGATTTGGCAGATGCTGCTCCATAGAAGAGCAACAGCTTCTGTTTATAGCTATACACCGAGGGACCGGAGTTGTAAAGTAAGGGAGGAGAATAAAGCCCATTTTCATGTAGGATTTTGGGAACAAGTTTCACATTTCACCAGCATCCCTTAAATGCCCTGCCTTTGCCATGGCACTGCTCCTGAGTAATCCTGTTGAGTTCAAGTCTGTTCAAGTCAGTGGTAAACAGGATCCGAGCTGTAGTTTGTTAGCTGTGAGTACAACATGTTTCTTATGATGAGACCATTGATCTCATGGCTGGCTAAATACCGTGCATGTGCTGATAAATTGCTGTTCTGTGTTAAAAAATACTGGATATCAGTCAAGATAAGAGTAGTTCTGTGCATATCTTCAGACATTCTGATGAGGTAGTCATTAGTCTGAAGGCAATCTGTGAGAATGAGTAGTATAAGCTAATAATACTATTTTTTTTCAGCATTTTTAAAAAGCGTCACATTCCTTTCATATGATTATGAGAAAATAAATGAGTTATATGCAGTTTTGAGAACTATCAGGAAGCTAGCGATGTAACTGTTCTCTTTTTTTTTTTTTTTTTTCCCTCCTTCAAAAGATGAAGTTATAACTTCACATGGTGCAATTGAACCAGATAAGGACAATGTCCGCCTTGAGCCATATTCTTTGCCACAGGGTTTTATGTGGGATACGTTGGATCTTAGCAATGCTGAAGTTGTAAGTAAAACAATTTTTATATATACGTAAAATCATTGAAGTTTATTCTGATTGATCTGTTTGGATAAATTGTGGATTTTTTTTGTGTGTGTTTTCAGCTGAAGGAGTTATACACACTGTTAAATGAGAATTATGTAGAAGATGACGATAATATGTTTAGGTTTGATTATTCACCTGAATTTCTTCTGTGGTGAGTAGCAAGTTCCACATTCTGCTCTGGCTGGAGTGCAAAGAAGGGTGTTTTTATTACATCTTCTTAGGCAGTAATTTGTAATTATTTCTGTCATCAATTCTAGGGCACTACGTCCTCCGGGCTGGTTACCCCAATGGCACTGTGGGGTTAGAGTGTCTTCAAACAAAAAACTGGTAGGATTCATAAGTGCCATTCCTGCAAATATTCGTATTTATGACAGGTAAAATGCACCATTACTTTTGTATTTGTAAAAGAATAACAGCATGAAACAAATCTTAAACTGGTATCCATAGCTGTAGAGAACTTTAAAAAGAGAGAAGGAGGCTTACTGACCACAGTCAGAAGAATCCTGTGTATGTAGCAGAGACTTTTTTTTTCACTCCTTTCTCTCCCCATCCTTCCCTCCTCTCCCCCCCCCAAAAAAAAAAGCTTGTGGGCTCCTCACAGTGAAGGCCGGTAATACATATGTCAGGAATTTTCTTATTGATGGACAATACAGACAATGACATGGAATTTTCTGACCCTACTGGAAAATATTTAAGGGATAGTTGGTCAGATGGACTTTCTTGGCCAAGGCTTCATACACTGACAGTCATAAAGTATTACGATAACCATGTAGCATGCGCTTGGATGTCATTCTGCATCTTACAATAAGGCAATTGGTAAAGTCTCCATAGAGCTTCGAAAAAGGAGTGTTGCAAGCACCTTAGACAAAGCTTGCATATTACCATTGCAGTTGTAATATCATAGATTAGTATTTGTTGCAGATGTACTTTGTCACAGGCCAATTTATTTTTTCCTTAAATTCTTCTGTCACAACATGGAAAACTACTGTAATGCAAATGAAAATATGCAATGTGCAACTCTCTAATTTTCCACTATTTAATGTCCTTTTAGTGTGAAGAAAATGGTAGAAATCAATTTTTTGTGTGTTCATAAGAAACTGAGATCTAAACGGGTAGCACCTGTACTGATTCGGGAAATAACCAGAAGAGTAAACCTGGAAGGAATTTTTCAGGCTGTTTACACTGCTGGAGTGGTACTCCCCAAACCTGTGGCCACTTGCAGGTAACCTAGGTGATGTTCACCATAATACTGGTTCCTATAGCAGTCATTTTAAAGAACGCTTTATGTAATTCCCGAGAAACAATAAAAGCATAACATTCAAAGAAATTAAATGTTGTGGCCTTGACTAACCTGAAGGCCTGAGGGTTTGTCAGAGTGGGTTTTTTTGGTTTTTTTTTTTTTTTTTTTTTTTTCTTTTTTTTTCCTCCTTCCCTGCCAGTGTCTTGGATAAAACAACTTCTCAGACTAAGATCTAATTTTGGGGTTGTTTATTGTATCCCAAATAGACTAATAGCTGTTTCTGTTGACCTTCTGGTGGAAGCCATGCTAGCAATGACAACATTGTGTACCTGTGTTTTTCAAGTGGTCTGTTCCCTTGCTGGGACACCTCCCTGTTGACCTGGTTGTTTGCCAAAAATGGCAGAACATTTCTTGGAATTGTATGATTTGCTTTTTTGAAATACTTTCATCTTTTCTGGAGAAAGGACTTGATCGGCATTTGATAAAAATGGGAAAACTATCACATGAGAAGAGTTGTATGTAATCAAGTATAATTTCATTTGATTGGAATGAATTTTATTTCTACTGGGAAAAGTTCAGTTCCAGCAGTATTAGTTTGGCTGTCTGTCCTTCTGGAGGACAGGGTATTTCTTGATTTGAAATTGTGTTTGTATGCATCAACACTAATCCTGTAGGTTTCTGTAAGGAAGGATGGGGGAAAGAAAATAATCCATGCTGTGTTAAGAGTAACCAGGGATGTTCTGTTGCACAATGATGTCCTAGGAAGAGATCTCCTTCAACACACTGCTTAGACATGAGCAGTGGGTCCTGTCTGTACAAGAAAATAAATGTTACCATGTAAATATGGTTGAGATTGTCAGGCCTATGGCAAGGATTAAAATGTTTAACCCTGTTAGTACTCATTCTGTAATAAAAAACATTTGCTTACATTCAAATTATGGTGATAGCAGGCCTGTTTAAAAGCTATTGCTCGAATATAGCTTTTCCTTTTGTTGCTCAGGCTTCTTACAGATGTAGTATGGGCTTGCTTAGAAGCAGATTTGGAGAGGAGAAGGAGCAATGCAAGAAAGCAGGGAAATGGATGCAAGTAAAGCTGACACTTAAAATACTGTTAATTGTCATTATTAATTCTGTTTCCAGGTATTGGCATCGATCACTGAATCCCAGAAAATTGGTGGAGGTGAAATTTTCACATTTGAGTAGAAACATGACTCTACAAAGAACAATGAAGCTCTACAGACTTCCTGATGTAAGCAATATGAACTTCTAGAGAATCCCCACTGTTACTGTGAGGCCCAAAATAACCTTCCATCTGTTGCTGACAGCGCAGGCTTTTGTTTGGAAAGGTAGTGCATGCAGGACATTAAAAAAAGTCTGATAGATGAAAAAGACCTTAAGGGCTACACTAAACTAGAAGAGACTATTGCTGGAAATGTAGATCTGTATATGTCGAAAATATAAATTTTGACCTAAAAGCCTTAAACAAAAAAGAAACCACCACCAACAACAAACAAAACCAAAACAGAAACGCCGACTTCATAAACACGGGGGATTGAGTTGAAGATGCATAAGGCTATTCTCGATATGATTAGTCTGAGAAAAGATTACTGGAACAGAAAATTAACAGTTCATGTCTTAAAATTCTCAGAGAAGTCCATCAGAAAGCTGGCTGAGCACAGTGGGATTGTTGGTCCCACTCTACTTCACAGCTGCTTCTGTTCTGTCAGAGAATGTTACTGAATAGCTTGGTTAGTTAAAAATATTTTTTCTCACGTTTGCAGCTAATAGTTAGGCTGGCAAAAAGCCTTAAGATGCATTTTCGTGACAAGGCAAGTCTACTACTATCTGAGGCGTACTATTAAAAAATCTCATTGCTGTAATTAATAGCCTATAGAAG
The DNA here is from genome assembly GCA_013400135.1 of Rhinoptilus africanus. NCBI lineage: Eukaryota > Metazoa > Chordata > Aves > Charadriiformes > Glareolidae > Rhinoptilus > Rhinoptilus africanus. The sequence goes on from VXBO01006291.1 coordinate 327,272, forward strand.
CCAGTCTAAGCTTTATGATTTAAAAAATTTCTTTCCTTGTAAAAGCTACCTTTCAATTTGGAGGGACTGCAGAATATCCTTTACCTGTACCATATCACTAAACCTTTTTTTATTTACACATCCCCTCCTTTTGGTTAAAAAAATACTTTTTTACCTTACTCGTAGTACTTTGTAATGATTTATCTGACTTCAGAGAATTGTGTCTGTTGGTTTTATTTATCTTGGTGCTGTGGGCTCTCTTGCTACTTACGTATTTGAGGAAACACTAAGCACTTCTTGGTATAAAGCATGTGCCGTGGCTTGATCTGAACTCCTGCTGCTGTCGGACAGACTCGTTTCCTGTGCTGCCTGCATGCTACCCATGCGTGCACGTGCAGGTTCTCCCTTGTGTGCAGGGCAGCAGTTTTCGGAGCTTAAGAATTAATAACCAAATTAATTAGGTTTTAATCTTGATGAGCTAAATATAGCTTTCATAAAATCTTGAAGATATTTTTTGTAGTCTAAAAAAGTGCAGTAGACAATTTCAAATATAGGTTTTGGTGGCAACTCTAGTGCTGTTTCTCATGGAAACAACACAAGAAAAGAATATTTTAAAGATTAGGGATCTTACAGTACAAAAAGTGTAACTACAGAGAATCATTAACAACAGCAGTTGTACCGTGATCATCTTCCTTTATCATAAAACCCAAGTTTCAACAGAAAAATAAATTATGGAAAACAAAGCATACATCATATCTCACTCATAAAATACAGCTAAGGCTGTATTTTGTATACTGTATTTTATATACTGTACAGAGATGTGCAAACAAAATAGGTGCTTTGAAAAATCAGCTTTTAAAACTAAGTGATGTAGAAGTCCATATACCTCAGCTGTTCCTTTATTTTTAGATTAGACTTGGGAGCTTCTCCCATGGAAAGTTAAGATTTAATCTTGTGCTAATGTTTTCTCTGTATATATTGTGATTTGGGTTTTATTGAAGTTTTTTTCCTAAGAAAGGGTGTAAGTGCTGTTGAGGATCTTTATCCTCAGTTTCAGGTTGTTACCATAAACAGTACTGTCACACAGATTGGTTTATTCAGGCCACACCGTCCTGTCCCTCGGCACCAAACATTGTTTCTTGCATTCTAACCTCTTTTCTTAGAGTCCTTGGAATAACATTGCCACTGGGAGCTCATCTCCCTTTAAGAGGTATTAATCGTTCTTAATCACTTCAACAGTCTAAATTAAAAAGGTTTTCAGAAATAATAAATACTGTAATTAATAAATACCACCCTCACTTAAAGCTGTGCTTGTGCATGTACCTATAGATATAAAAAATAGAAGTTGGTGGGTTTTTTTCTAAGCGTTCAGTCTCTTGAACAAGGAGTTTTCTGAGAGAGGTGAAGTTTTGCTGTGTTTAGAGTAAGGACAGGAACACTTAACTCTCTGTATGTCTTTTCCTGACTGATTGAGATCCTGAGCCAGGATACTCCCACGAATATATGCCCAGTGCAGCTTGATGTGTGGAACAGAGAAACAAATTTTAGTCCCGTTCTATACACTTTCCTTTACTTCTGGGGATGCAAATAATAATTTACTGGTGGCCATTCTGAGCACTTTTGGGGCATAAAAGTGTTCCAGCCCAGCTGCTTTTCCTCCCATCCTGCTCCAGTGTAGGGCTTTTGAAGAGGGACGAAGGCTTGGAGGGAGCTGCAATTAACTTTTCATATTGTACTTCGTAAGGAGGTTATGAATGAAATACTGCATAGGAAGCGTCATGTTGATGAGTCAGGTGAATACCCCTGTGAATCTAGGGCATTTAAAAATCTAGATGATGTGCTGTTGTGGAGGCAAACCGTAGTCCCAGGCTGCTCAGAAAAGCAGGAAAACTAAAATGTAATACACAGGCCACAGCTGTGGCAAAACATGCCTTCATTTTTTCATCTGCCTGCTGACTCCTGGAGTATGTGAATAAATACCTCCCCCAGCATAAGTCCTTCTGAGCAGAGCATAATCAGCTACACTAATTTCAGGCTTCTAGTAATCAAGTCTCTACCTGTCTGCTCTTGCAATTGACTTTGCTATGATTAATGTGATACGTGCCCAAGTATGTATCTCAGACCAATGAAGCAGGATAAATGTGCTCTGAAGAGAACAAGCCTTAGCCTCCTTAAAAGGAAATACTCAGGAAAGCTAACAAAAGCTGGAGAGAAAACTTTAATCACCTTTACTTGTTTAAACATTAGTTGCATGGTACTAGAAAGCAATTTTTCCTTCTTCTGATGCTTAAAGTCAAATAACTATTTGTTATAATACTGTAGCGGTTTAATTTCAGACAGCTGTACGTTATGAGAAGCTTTCTTGTTAACAGAACAACGGTTGTGCTTGTATAGAAAGTTGAGTTAGCAAGGGAGTTTGCAAGGATTAAGAATAGGTGGAATTTTAAAAATATTTCTAATTAAACTTTATCGGCTGACTTTGGTTTATAACTTGACTGTAATTTTCATAAGTTTGAATTGCAAGCGTTCTTGTCTTCAGATTGACTTCTGATACGCAAGTTGCTTTATTTTTTGTTTCTGTGTCTGGCCCCTAGGTAGTTCCAAAGATGATCAGACATACTGACCTAAAAAAACCGCAGACAAAATGCGTGAGGTCTAGGCTGTTGGCAATAGTATCTCTTTCTCTGGAGAAATTAAATTGTTTCAATAATGAAATATAAAGATTGAAGTGCTCCAAACTGTCTCCATAATTAGAAGAGAGGGAATTCTGATTGAAAGTCGTTTGTGAAATAGCATAATGAATTAGGTGTCAGGGTAAAGTAGGCTAATAATGAATGCATTATAGCAAGTGGAGTGACTCTGCAACCTACTTTCAGCCTTTGCTGTGTATGCAGTTTTCCTTTCAAATCTTAACACTTATTTTCTTTCGTTACAATAAGGCCACAAAGACTTCAGGTTTGAGACCAATGGAACAAAAAGATACTAAAGCAGTACAAGAATTAATCAATGCTTACTTGAAACAGTTTAATCTTGCTCCTGTGATGGATGAAGAAGAAGTGGCCCACTGGTTCCTGCCTCGGGATCATATTATTGACACTTATGTAGTAGAGGTAAAACATGTCCTAATTACTTCATGAACGTCTATGTGAATGCCACTTACAAAAGATCACATCAGCTTCAAATTTTTGAAATGCGGACAGTATGAAAATGTGTGCTATAAGTGGAATTTGTTATCATGATTCCAAGCTTTGTTCTTGGTATCGCATTCTGTTAATGAGAAAATGTTTGGTTGTGATAAACTGCAGGGCTCTTAAAACAGGATATTTTAAAGAAGAATTTTGAAATATCAAAATATCACAGTGTTCCCACACTGCAACCTGAATGTGTGCAGGAGTCTCCGCTGAATTCAGAAACTTAGTGCTGCTGGAGAGGAGAGGTCCTGCTCATCAGTTGTCATTGTCCAAGCTTAGCTTCCTACTTACTTTGCAATGGGTCTAGTGCTCATTGGGCTCTTCAGTGGTTTATTGTCCCTCCTTCTCTCTCCCCCGGGGTTGGTTTTTAGCTTTACTGGTGAGTTGAAGCCTACACAAGAGTCCGGAAGCACCAGGATCAGCGTGAGAGTGCCACCAACAAGGACATTTTAACTGAACAGCGCAGTCTTTACTTGCTTGTTTTACAAAACACGGGTTTGTTAGTGCTTAAAATCTTTTAAGACCTGTGTGACCTGGAGAAGGTAGTGTCAGATTTTTAAGTCATCTTTGTAATGTGCAGAGCTAAAACCTTAAAATACTCTGCATAATTCCTGAATTAATATTTTCATCATCCTCACTGAATTCAGTGAGCGACTTGATAACTTTTCTGTTATTTGTTGTTAGTTTATCTCTACTACAGAATCTGTACCTGCTCTAAGACAATAGATGGGTTCAACTCTCTTACTTTTTACTGTAGAAGTACTATCAATTTAAGGATCCTTGTGAGGTCTTTTGTTGAGCTCAAAATAGTGGGCACCAGTCGTTCAAAACTAAAGCAAACGAGCAAGAACAAGCCTTTATATGTCTCCTTTGCCTTATCTTCTTTGAGATACTGGGAGACCCAATCACAATAGGGAGAGTGAAAATCTGGGTAGTTTTTTGTGCTCAGCATGTCAGTCATAACCCATGTAACAATTATTTCCCATTTCCTATTGATGTACACTCTTGAAGATGGTTAAACTTCATGAGGTGCATGAAGAAAAAACTGAGAAAGTTTATGTAGGATACTTTAGATTTCTGTACAAGTACCTTTTTTGATGACTGCTGGCCTTAGTAGAATTTCGATGTGATTTAGCACTGTTGTCTAGCAAACGATTGTGCTTCTTGATTAATAATCACTATAGCTGATTTAAACATGCTTTGTGTACCAGCACAGGGGTTTTTTTCTGGTTTTAGGAAGTTGAAAAAATTATTCTTCAATGTGAGCTTTGTCAGATTTAAAAATATTCTTTTAAAAATACGTTCAGTTGGAAAAAAACTTCTATACTTTTTTTGGAAGTGCGGTTTGTTAGCTTTGTTTATAGCAGACTAAGTTTGGGAAAGAAATTGAAATGTTTTGGCAATTGATTGTCAAAATGTTACTGGTTTAATAGACTAAAAAACCTAAATGTTTGTTTCCTTTTCTGAAGTGACCATTTTGTGCTTCAGTGTCTCTTTGATGTATAGATACATCCTTGGCAAGAATTCAATTTCTTCAAATCTTAGCCAAGTTTACCCGTTACACTATAATAATTGCGATGTGCAAAACCGTGCTGCATTTATTATTTAGTCTCTGTAGAACCTCCATGTTAGCCTAAACAATAACTGAGCAGTTACTTCTTAATTGACTTTTTTTTTTTTTTTGTAGGGCTCAAATGGTATTTTAACAGACTTCCTGAGTTTCTACACGTTACCTTCAACAGTGATGCACCATCCTGTTCATAAAAGCCTCAAAGCTGCCTATTCCTTTTACAATATTCATACAGAGACCCCCCTCTTGGACTTAATGAATGATGCGCTCATTATAGCTAAATTGGTAAGTTGTGCGGGTTGGGGTTTTTTTTTGCTTCTTTCAAAAAAAGGATTCTTAGGAGTGGTGGCAAGGTAAGAACTGGCAGCGATCTATCCATGCTGTTGCATTCTGTTTTCTTTTACTGTCTACAGCACAGAGTACAGTTGATGAGACGTACTCTCTCTCTCTATATATATAAAAACGTAAAACACTATACTTGGTTTTTACTTTGAGTGATGCTAGGGAATTTACAAGTTCATGAAGATCAAGTGTTTGCGATAGCTTGAGCTGTGTAAACATCCAAGACCACACCAATGACTGCATTCACTAAGTACTAGAAGAATTGAAAGTATCATTAAAATAGTTTCCCATGGGGATGAGTTAATAATTTCTATTAAATACATTTTGTTGGTTTGTTTAAACTATTTTTTATTTCTATAAAATGTATAAGTTTATTTGTGCAAGCTTTATCATTTTATCTTGTTACTAATTGCTGCCTGTAAAGCTCTGTAGATGTTGTCCTGTTATGGCTTTTAAGCACACCTTCATGCATGGAATTACACTGTTAGATGGTTTAGTTGAATGGAAGGGAAGAGACTATAAATGAAGTTTTTAAACACAAGAATTGTAAGAGTTTAGTGCTGTCTGATGAAAAACGAATGCTCAGCCCTTAGTCATCAGGGTTTTGTGGGAGTGCAGTGCAAACACCCATGGCAGTGTAGTCTGTGGTACGCAGCTGTGCAGGTGATGCGCATCCCACCACTCTGAATGAATTCTCAGAGGCATGTTTAGCCCTTCAGGGTCATCCAGTCCATGGTATCCAATCTAGCAGCCATTCCCAACACACTGCAGAGCACAGGCATGCTTTCTGCTCCTCACGCTTGAAGCTAGCCCCTCCCAGCAGAACTGTTGGTGCTGCACTGCTTGTGGTATTACACCTACTAGATGAGTGCTCAGCGCAAGCAAACGCCGGCTGTGCTCCAGCTGACCGTGTTCAGAGCCATCTGCTCGGCATGTGGCACAGGAATTTCTGGGTTCATCCTGTATGAAGCTAGTGATGGTCTGCAAAGGCTATATCTGTTGAGGCTTCAGGCTGCATGAAAGCAGCCACATAGTCTTCAACTTGTCTGTCTCAGCCATGTTCATGTAGCACTACAGCTGGACTGAACCTGTGACGGGAACTGCTTGCTGAGGTTTGTTGAGCTAAAAGTAGTATTTAGTTGAAAAACTATTTGGCAAGGAAAACTCCTGGGTGGTCATGGGAAATATAGAACCCCATTATTCAGGCTCCAGAATTAATACCAAAGGAAGCTCAGAGACAGACTTTGAAAGGTATTAAGATACATGAAGATACAGGAAGGTGGCTAGTATAATTTTCAGAAGTGGCTAAAAGTACCAGTACTACTTATTCTGAAAAGTCAAAGTAGAAAAAGGAATCAACGTTGGCCTCTGTTGGAAGTGTGGTGTAGGGTGCTGAGTGTCTGGCCATGGACTGGGCCATGGACGGAGCGGTAAGGAGACAGTTACATGGTCTAACCGAAAGGCTTTGCACCTTCCCCTGGCTGCGTTTCTCTCTGAATGTGACATGCTATTCTTTTATTTTAAAGGGATCATCATGTAGTTAGAATACTGGGGTTTAGATGTTTGTGGATTTCTAAAGTAACTGATGGGCCTGTCTGTATCATTAGATGCCTAATCACATTTGCAGATGTGGCACTTGGCCTTGTAGATGAGGAGAGGTGAGTCAAGGGAAGAGTAATGATAAACGCTCTCCTGTTCACTGCTTTTTGTTTACAAGCGTACTGGGTCTGGCTGGGATGGAGTTAACTTTCTTCCTAGCAGCCCATATGGTGCTGTGCTTTGTATTTGGGACTAAAGCAGGGCTGATAATACAGTGGTGTTTTGGCTGTTGCTGAAGGCACAGCCTCAGGGCTTTCTCTCCCAGCCCCAGTGAGTAGGCTGAGGGTGAGCAGGAAGTTCAGAGGGGACACAGCCTGACAGCTGACCCATCTGATCAAAGGGATATTCCATACCATATGATGTGGTGCTCCGCAATTTATTTGTGTGTGCAGCTATTCCTTTCTCTATTAAATGGTCATTATCTGAATACACAAGTCATCTTGCCTTCCTTCTGTTTTCTCCCCATCCCATGGGAGAGGAGTGAGCAAAAGGCTGGTGGGTGTTTGGCTCTTGGCTGGGGACAACCCACCACAGTCCCTTCTGTACTTTTACTCCCAAAGAATGCGTTTTGGAGGTACGACTTCAACTCAGCAAATTGCTTTCAGGGTTTGCATGTCAGTTTAATGTTGTCAGTTTAATTTTTATCTTCATATCACACTATATAAAATTAGCGTAGAACTAAGTCTAGTAAGATCTTGGCAATTACAGGACAAAATGCCTGACCTTGAAAGCAAACCCCAACATTTGGAGTTACACACTTAGATTCCATATATTCTGCATGGACAGAGTGGGATTTTGCAGCGGGATAATCTCCCCCAAACCCTGCCTATTTTATTGTTGAAGCTGACACTAAGTTTCTAGATCTAGAACAGGAGAGAACTTATAAACAGGGAAGAAGCTCACTTCAGAGTCTGCTCTAATGGCCTGGCAGAGCTGTGGAGCAACTAACTTTAAAGAGGAATTTTTTTTATCTCTCGGAAGATTTTAACCTAAATCTAATCTGCTGCTGTTCAGATTCTGAACTAAAACTACATCTGTAGACTTTATCATTTACTTGAATTTTGAGTGCTTAATTGCAGGGCTTCGTTAGAATCTCTTTACCTACAGTGTGTGTCTCTTTTCTCCCCTGCTTCCCTTCCTGCCTTCTGAGACTTCTGTTACTATTACTAACTTGGCGTATAAAAAAAATTACTTCTTTAGATGCCAAGTGTCCAATCATTGCCACCTTACTTGTCTTGTTTCTGTGTGTTTTTCACAGCAAATTTAACTTGGCATAGCTTCATCTGCACACAGCATGATCTTTGTGTAAGATAGTGGGGAACCTTATGAAACTCACTGTCTGTGCTTTTTGACTTTCTTTTAGATAGTCCTAAACTGATGAAGAGCTTAAAATGTTCTTTTTCTTCAGCCCCCTTTTTTCCTAATATGGCATGCTTATTTAAAAGAAAAAAAAAAATACATCCAGTTTTTATACTGAGTAAAGAACGTTCCTTACCATCTTCTTGTGCTTAAGTAACAGCATTATTGTTTTCTAACTTATTTTTATCTTAGATTATAGAAAGTCCTGCTGGCACACTGCCTTTGTGCTGTTAAGGCTCCAAGATTTTAGGTCAGACTGCCTTTGCAGTTAATTGCAAATAAATGGACTTTTATATCCAGACCCCCAAGCAAATTCAGCTATTCATACATGATGATTGTCACCGGGATGGCTTAACTGACCTTGGTTTTATGTTGCTTGTTAAGAGTTCAGAGTGAGTTGGGATTTGAGTATGTTTGTGTTGCTGCACAAAACCCTGAGGCTAATTCGGCTACCTGGCTCTTCTGAGAGCAGAATGGCTCTTTGAGTGGTGAATTTGGGAGGCTGATGAAAAGAGGAGTTGGTAGAGGGTGCCTGAGTAGGGGAGGGAAGGTAACACATCAAAGAGTGGAGTTCTATAGACAATGGCACCTCAGAAAAGGCCTAAATCACAAAAATATGGTGTTTATCAGTAACAGAATGATAAAGAGCTGAAAAACTCCATAAGCCATATTTATGCAAAACACTGTATATGACTAAAAAACGCCTATCTATAAGGATAAAATAATGGATAATGCTTAGGGACTCTTCAGACCTTTATCCCTGAAAGTGGCTTTAAAATACCTACCCTTTTAGAGATAATCTTCAAGCAAAGTTGTGCCTTATACTTCACTTTTTACTGGGAAAATTTCTTTGTGTGTGTACCTAATTAAAAGGCAAGATTTATTCCCTTGTCTTTTTTTCCACTTAATTAGCCTTGTCTCTTGAATATTGTATGCCACTGTGTAAAGTATCATTTGTGCATCATTTTAAACTTTAAAAAGTAAAATTTAAAAAAATGTTTTGCTGTTGCCAGAAAGGATTTGATGTGTTCAATGCATTAGACTTAATGGAAAACAAAACATTCCTGGAAAAACTCAAGTTTGGGATTGGAGATGGAAATTTGCAGTATTACTTGTACAACTGGAGGTGTCCTGGCATGGAATCCGAAAAGGTAAGGGACAAAAAAAGATCTTCTGAATTCTGTTGGGTATAATGCTTCATTGATCTACATTGGCCAAAATGGGCAGAACTTTTGAAATAACTTTTAAAATTACTTATATTTAAGATCTGTAATTGAGGTGCAGAAAACTAATGATGCCAACATTTATTGCCATACTTGAACTAAAATATTACATTTTTCTTCTTCCTTTAGGTTGGTCTTGTATTGCAATGAGGACGTTTATGTTTCTAGAACTCTGAAGTCATCGTTTGAGTTAATTTGATCTCCATAACTCTTGGAACGGTATTGTTCAAGAGAAGTAAAAGCACAACGTCAGTGATACTGAAATAGTCCATTAAACCTGAACAATGAAGACATCCATACGTGACCAAATTTATGCATTTTCAGAAGGTCCGTGAAACTCTTTTATTGTCCATGAAAAGAATAAAAGCACATTCATTTAAGTTTCAAAGCTTAGCTTGCACCTTGATGAGAAGAAGGTATTTTTTTTCCACTCTGTCGAAAAGACTGTTTTGTACAAACTGAACTTCAGTGGTGGATTAGGGTACAAAAATATTTGCTATTATGTGGATGAACTGCTGCATTTCTATTTATTAAGTGGTGGTGTATGTTTGTCAGTGTAACAGAATGAAGGATACAAACTTGAGTATCTTTGCTTATTTACTTCACATGGATATCATCATTTGGGGGAAAATCATGAAGTATGATACCTTTGTAGCTCTATGAAAGTCCTGGATGTTTTTGTAACTGGAGCAGTATGACAATGTACTGGTTTAACTAGTGCATTTGTTTCTCCATAAGCAACGCTGCCAAATCAATAAAAATATGGATTTGTACTTTGATCTTCAATAGATCAGTGGATTGATTTAACAGTATCGCACTGTTCAGTGCAGGTGTTATCTATGTTGCCGGAATGATAATACATTACTGTACTTAATTTACAGTTGTGGCACAAAACCTTAGTTTTTCCTCAGTAGAATAACATCAGCCTGTGTGTAAAACTAAGAATTTTAGTAGTGCTATCAGGATATTTATAGTTTGAATGTTTTCAACGCTTCTGCGAAATTGCACATATTCCTTTGTCTACTTTGATTTCCTATGAAGTCTGTAATTCTAATGAAAAGTATCTTGTGTAAATACGTACTCATAAATTGTTCCTGGTAGTGTTTTTATCCTGACTTTGGAACAAGAGGTTTTGCTATATACGTGGCTGGTAAGCAAAAGAGAAATGCTCTACTCTCAGTCCTTGGAAGTCTCTGTACTGCACTTCCTGAAATGTAAGAGGGCTCATCTTTGCTGTTGGGGGGAGCTGTTTTAATTCCCCTCCTGAATGCTCGGCAACCAGAGGGGCTTCTGAAGCACTTTATATGCGTTCCAGCGTAGCACCATAGCTAGATATGATAGCAGTTCTTTCAGCTCACGGATGCTGCAGCAACGTGAGCACCGAGAAGGTCTGCAGTAAGAAACTGTTCTAGCTGAAAGTGCCAAATGGTGGTAGTGAAGCCTCTGTGCTGTGAGCATCTTGTGAATGTGACTTGAGTTATCTCATGAAATGCAAATGTCTAAACTTTCCTTCTAAACATGCCTGTAATTCTGACAGCAGATTTTGCTGAAAGTTGAATTCTGTACCTGAAAACAGCAATTTAGACAAAGATAAATTTGTCTGTTCTTCATAACTGATAGCCCTACCCATCTCCATAAGCAGTGGGGCTTTTCTTCCCACTCCTTCTCCCGTGTGTGAATGGTTTGTGGTTTGGTTTCTTTCTCCTTTGAATTGTGGTGAGAGGATTCTGCCCGAGAGACAGTGATAAATGCTTTCCCTTATTGCATTATAGCTCTGTGAGTAAAGCATTCAACCTCCTTCAGACAAAGGAAGGGATTGAATGTGGTTTGTCAGACCCCTGGGTCTGCACTAGCCTGGGACCTCATGAATTGAGAAAGGCTTCAAAGGAGATCCTGCAGACATCTAATGGTGGAGTTGGGCTTCACAGCTTCGGCCACTCCGATACCTGTCCGCTCACTGTGGTCATAAGAGGTGGTGCCAAGGGACCTTTGACTCCCTGTGTGAGGCCTGAAAATGTAATGGATGGTAGTGATAACCTGAGATAACAAGAAGGATTTCATCTCTATTCCATCAAAGACTTAAGCTCTTAACTCCCAAAAGGCAGGAAGGGGGCTTCACGGCTGGGCATTTTCGTTGGAGCCTGCTGGGGTGAGGAGGAGGTTCACCAAGGGGCTTATTGTGTTCTGCTTTGGCTCTAAAGGCATGAGCCTCCTCAGTCCTCACTCAGCTGCTGCCTAACGTGAGGTGGGACAGCAGGACCGAGCTCTGTCCTCATGGCTAAGGTACCTCCTTGCTAAGAAATGATCACAGCCCAGCTCTCCCTAATCTGGACGGGTGGCCTTCAGTGCTAGGTGAATGATGTGCTCATGTTCTCTGCCTTCTCTCCCCTCACAAAAATGCAAGTGGACGAAATGGTGGACAGGCATTTTCTTTTCTCCTCTCTTCTCCAAAATCAGAAGGCAAATCCTCCAGTACTACTGTTTGGAAAAGGGCTGAGGCCACGATGGGACCAAATAGACTCAGTAGAAGACAGAGTTGAACCTGGATTTCCTGCAGCCTGGCTTTCTGCCCTAATCTTGGGGTAATTGCGCATGAAGGGAAGAGTGTGGCCACTCTTGTGCTGGGGAAACAGTGCCATTTGCTTCTGAATCTGAGGGGTGAACATCTCTGTCTTGTTTCCTGGCTCGTGCTGCATGTTAACTGAGGGGAAGGAGGGCAGAGTGGCCTCCTGTAGAAGCTGTGCATGCTGGAGCTGAGACAGAAAACTTACCGGGACAGAGAGTGTGAGGGAAGCAGGCATCTGAGCCCGTGTTGGGGCAGTTCCTGGAGAGTTCTGTTCTTCAGCCTGTGTGTGTTACCCAGCAGCTGTGTAACACAACACAGTCTCGCCTGTTGAGTGCTCCAGCCTTCTGGCTAGCTGTGCTCTTCACCTCGAGTGCTTCGCTGAAGTATTACAGCATCAAGAGGATGTGAATCTCGAAGGTGTCCCAGGGTGCACCCATGAAATAGGACAGTTGCCCAGGAGGTGGAAATTGTGGCAGCTCACTCTCGCTTCCTAAGCAGGTATTAAACAAAAGGGTATTATCTGTGCGGGTGCTGCTGTCGGCAGCTCAACAGGAGAGGCTCTTCTGCTGTTCCGAGTTGAACCTGTCTGTGCACTAGGCTTTGTCATGGTTTGAGCTATGAGCAGCTACCAGGTAAGATTCCTCATAAACCTAATGAATAGTTTCACGAAGATTGGCAAACTTAAGGCTTATTCACCACCTTTCCCAGCAGTCTTTTGCAACAGCTGCTGTAATTTCTTTCCCAGAGTAACTGCCTGTCTGCGGAGGGGACACAAATCCCCGAGGACAGCTATAGACCTGAGCAGGCAGCAGAGTGCTTGAAAGATGATTGCTGTGCTCGTGTTCTTTACCAAAGCCAATCCTCATGCTCTGTTTAAAGGCTGAGATTTAAATGTTACAGTTATCCAGCATGGGAATTAAATACGCTAGTTCTAGCATGCCTTCAAAGTTTTATGCATCCAAAAAGCCAAAGCAAAGGATATGCATGAAGGACTACAAAGCAAGGGAAAAAAACCCTCACCTCTTGCCACTCTCAGTCAGGGAGGGCAGAAATTTTGGCATTAAATGTCTTAGTGTTCTTTAAACTTCAGGGAGCATCATGACTACAGAGTCATTGCTACTGCCTCGCTTCGTTGGTATCATGAACTAAGGGCACTTCTAAATAAATTGAAAATGCAGATTAGCCATGTCATGGCACTAGAAGTCTGGATTAGCAAATTTCTGAAAACTACAACATGTAAATTCCATCTTTAAGGAACAGAGTAACTCAGTTAAAGTGTTTTATGCTTTCTTCTACAGTACTGTGATGACTTTTGCTTAAAATATAGAGCACCAAGTAAATTCCTAGGCTGTTGGATTTAGTCGTCTGAATTGCAGCACTGTTCCCTTTCCTTCCTACAACACAACTCTCATTAAGAAACTATTTGTAGTTCTCGGTAAAACTAAAGGAAACTCAAAAGTTACATGGTATGTTTTCAGTCTTGTAGTGGTTACAGCTGTCATCTACTTTATACACTACAGTACATGGCCTGTCTCGGTTTCCTAGGAAATAATTTCAGACCCCATTTAGAAATCAAATTGAGTTTAGGTTCATTTACGTTTTCTCATGGGACATGCGTTAATAGTTTCTATACAGAAGTCTTTTTTTCCAAATGCAGTAGAAATCTGGTTTGTTCTGTATCTAAATAGTTTTTCCTTCAGCATAGCAGACACCAGGTATTAGGAGGAACCCCTGCCTGCATACGTTCTTGACCAAAACAAGTTTATTGTTCAGCAAAGCAAACTATTAAAGTTTAAAAGGGAAGCGCCTGTGCTGTTACAGCTGTTTACTTGAAACAAGCATTGAACCAGCTTTAAAGAGTTACGCTGGCATGGACCTTTGTTTAAATAAACTTTCACTTTTGCTATTGATTTGTTTGAATAATTATACTTAATTCAAATCTGTTTTGCTTGAAGCACGTTCATCTGTATAGAAATACAAAGTCTGTTTAATGCTTTGTGTTAATGCCCAAGATGTACTTACTGTGTCTTAAGTGACTTCAGCGTATTCATTGCTGACTATACCTCTGTGATCTCCAACTGCACATGAAATATCTACCCCAGGTAAAGACTCACACCCAAGTTTGAGCAATATTCTTTTATTAAAGGAGAAAGTACCTCAACTGAATGCAACATAAAGTTCACCTTGCACACTGTCAAGCCCAACAGAACAGCTCAGTTAGAGCTGTACTCCATACTGCATTAAAAAAATCAGTTTAACATGAAGAACCAAACTCAAATCAGTTATGTGGAAGAAGCTTTTTTCTTTTTGCGAGGTGGTTTCTTTATCTTATTTGGATTTGGAACAAGTTTCTTGATTTTCAAAGGCTGCAAAATTACATTTGAAAGATCGAGCTGATTGCTTTCCATGCGCTTCCGCTTCTTGCTTGCGAGCTCATCCCCCAGCGCCTCTGCAAGCTGCTCGGGTTCCTGACTCTCTGAAGAATCCTCGGGTGCGGGAGCCACAGATTCTTCAGTTCTATACTGAAACCATGGCACCTCCAAAGCTGGTATCTTTGGAATTATTGCTTCTACTGCTTCAGTAAATTTGTCAGACTGCTTTTTAAAGCCTAGCGCTAAAGTGGATGTTAAGCCAAGGAGCGGCGCAACTGTTTCGCTGAGACGGGGAACTTGGCCTGCTGGTGTGGCTCGACTTGCGCTCAGCTGAATAAGATGCGATGTGATCATGGCGGGTTTCGCAGACTTGCACACCAGCAAGAGAAGTAGTTCATTTTTCTCCAATGCTTTTGTAACTTCATTAACTCCAATAGCCAGCTGCCTTCTGATACTTATGTCAGTCCATCCTGGTTTTTGTTGATGGCCTTCTGTTTCCTCTTCTTTCGGGAGTTCATCGGTGCTAGCATCGCACTTTCCTTCCTTTTTTTTTTGGGTAAGGGAACGTTTTTTCTTTCTTGGAGTCTCGATCTTTTTAAGTCCAATATTTTTAATCCTTTCTTCTAAAGTCTGTAGTATAAAATGCATGTCTTCTCCATCTATAGTTTTCCACTGAAAAACAAAGGGGTTATCTAGACTCGTTTTTACAGTGATTTTCTTTGCTTTACGAAGTGTTGCCATCCCTTTTGGAATTACAGACATCCCAAGGTTCTTTTGTGTTTTGCACAGCTGTGAAGAGAAGAAAAAGGTGAAGTAAACACTGTTTCAGATACTATACTGTTTGTTGTGGATATCATTACCAGAAGCTTCTCTTGGGAATGCAGAAGAGAAACACCACCTCTCAAAAAGATAGTGGCAACTATCACCCTCCTCCCGTTTGCTCACTGCTAATGCTTAACAAATCTACAAGGCACAGGCTCTGCTGCTTTGCTTTTTTTTTTTTTCCTAAACAAATAAAAGAACCCAGCAGAGTGGACAGCAAGATAACACCAAGGACAAGAGACCCTTCTGAAACTGAACAAAAGCAGCTGGTGGTATTACAGGTTTAAAATACAAACGAAAACAAACCTAGAACCCCAACTTGAAGGACCACTCCGTTGTAAGTGTTGTGCAGCTGCATTGTTGCGGTATTATGAGATCTACACACACACACACGCCCCCCCAGAATCACAACATGAAACAAGCTCCAAGTTCCTGAATTTATTTAGCATTTTTTAAATTTTAATTTGCCTTTTCATTCTTTAATCCATGTCTTGTGTTTCTCTGCAGTTAGAAGGTATGATAGAAATCCACAGACACTATTAATTTATGCTTTCAGTGAAGGAAGGCAATCCTCTACAGGCCTCCAGAAAGTTCAGAAGGGGTCTTTTGAACTCGTCGTGGCAGCTAGACCGTGCCTTTAGGGATGAGAAAACTGAAACAGGAGCAGAGAAAGGATAATTGTTCTAGCTCTGACTGATCTAGTCCAGAGTAACAGTGAAGACATGACGGCAGGCCCAATTACAGGCCCTGGTAACCCAGTAAGTCCCCATAGTCCTGGCTGGGGTTACTGTTCACCACCTCCTTGCCCAGCTAGCAATGCCTTCATTGCCGCACAGCCAACCTTACAGGGTAAGAGCAGCTCAGGTTTCAAATCAGAAGAAATGTGACATGACTCCCTCCTAGGTTTCCTAGTTGCCCAAGCAGGCATACAGACAGCATTTATCTCTTCAGTGGCAGCCTTTAGATATTCACAAAACAACATTCTGCTAGTCCTATCAGTTCTGTGCGTACTGGCAGCAAGCTACCTTGATTTAAAAAAAAAAAAAAAGACAAACCCTATCTTCACTGAAATTCCCCTGAGAGTATGTACTGCCATAAAGCGACACTGATCTGGAGGGATTTTCCCTCAGTTAAACCCTCATCTGGCAGCCAGCAGGAGAAACCCATCGAAGGGAGCGGTATCAATGCAACGCAAACTGTGAACCTGTCATCCACAGTGACAGTCAAAACCGCGCAAGTCATTTCCAGAGAACAGTAAAACTGACCAAATATTTCAAAATACAACAGAAAAGCACCATGTCCTTCTCCCAGAAGAACCCGTGAAATGCCCTGCAGGGCCATCCAGGCAATGGCCCACCCAGGCGATGGTGGCCCACCCAGGCCAGGGAAGCGGAGAAGTGGTTTGGGGAGGGCAGGGTCCCCATTCCCCTCTGCCCCCAGCACCCGGAGTGGGTCCCTCGGGGACGTGAGATGGACCGAGATCTGCCGACTGGTTTGATTAGCCCTTTACGGAGCCATCGTCCATGGGGTTATCCCACCCCTCTGGCCCACCAGCACAGTGGCTACTACCAAAAAAGTGGAAACAACTAAAGAATGGAAATGACCACTAGAAATCTTACGTTTGACTGAGTTAGAAATGGAAGCTTATGACAGGTTAAAAAAAAAAAAAAATGGCTATCATTTTTAAAAGCTTTCAATTAGGGGTGCTCTGATGACCTTTTACAGGGGGTATCAAGCAAAGTCAGCAACAGACTTGAATATGAGAAAAGAGACAAAACACGAGAGATTTCACAGTTGAACGACTGAATTTCTTTTAAAAATGGGCACTACTGAGGAGAACGAGCACGCAGGAATAGGAAATAAAGCAACGAGGCCGAAAAAACGGACGGACTCGGCTCCTCCACCTCGTACCACCGTCCTGACCCCCCCGGCCTCGCCTCCTGCCGAAGGAAAAGGGGGAGCGAGACACGGCCCGAGCCCCCCCCGCCCNGAAGGGGCGCGGTGGCCTCTGCTGAGAGGCGGCGTTAAGCGGCGACGGTAGAAGGTGGCGTTTGGCGGCTGAGCGCCGGCGTTTCCTCCCCGCGGTGTGCTGTGGGTGCCGGCAGAGCCGCCCCCTCCTGCGGCTGAGACG
>VXBO01006291.1:344647-377381 GCA_013400135.1 Rhinoptilus africanus
CGGCCCCCGCCAGGCCCTCCCCTCCGCGCCCGCCCCCCGCCGGCTCCGGGCGGCGGGATGAACCGCCCGGGGAAGGGCGGCTCCAGCAGAAGGCGCGGAAAAGGCACCGGCGGGTGTCTGAAGGCCAGGGCCCCGCGGCCGCCAGGCCTGTACGCGCCCGCGGAGCCGCTGCGGGCCGNTGCCGCTTCCCGGGCGGCCTGGCGTGCGGGACACCGCCTCCCGCAGCCGGCACTGCGGTGGCGGGTGAGAACTGATTGCCTTCGCCGTTCCCCGCAACCTGCCGCGGTCCGGTAACGGATGTTCACCAGCGCGCTGAGTGTCCGTCTGCGCCCTATCCCACCCCGTGGTCCCGCTCGGCCCTGTGCGCCGGAGAGAGCAGGCCTTCCCCCGCCAAAACCCTGCATCCCCGCGGCGTGGGTTGGGAGACAAGAGCTGATGGAATTGGTTTAACACTTTTTTTTTTTTTTTTTAAATCTCCTTTTATTCACCAAAATTGACTTGGTTTGCTCTCTTGGTTTGCTCTCTTGGTTTGACTTGGTCCTGGCTTAATTTAAACTGGACTTGAGGGGAAACACTCTTTTTCCATGGGTTTCTGGAAGTTAGTGGATTTAAAAACGCTGAAGCATATAGTGGTGTCATTAAGTCACGCTCAAGGAATGATGAATATAAATGTATGGAGGCGTGAGTATAAATAATTTATGAATTGATATAATAGATAAGCAGGGATTTTTTTTTTCCTTTAATGTTTACAGTTTTAGGTTAATTTATCCATTCATTTAATACTTTTTTTTTTAATTCTGTATTCAGTAGAGCAAATTAAAAACCAGCATTCTCAAGATATTTTGTGTTTGTAACTGCTTGTGTTTGCTCTCCCCTGGGGTGACCCACGTTTTTCAGAGCTGCGTCTGGAGGGTGCGAGGTCCCGGGCAGGGCTGCAGTGGAGGGAACAGTAGCAGTGACTGGGCTGACTGTGGTTCGAATCCCTCCAGAAATTCCTTTGTCAAACAAATGGCTTGGAAATCTTGCTGTCTCTCTGCTCTCAGGCTGTCGGCCTAATCCTCAGGGGTATGGAAACGAGCTCAGGCTTTCTGCAGAAACTAGTGTGGGCTTAATGGCCCCACCGTCCCTTCCCCAGCATTCATAGTGGCTCATTTGTCCCCGCAGGTCCCACGAGGCGCAGGGGGAGTGAGCCCCCGCGTCCTGCCCCGGCGTGGCTTTGCTGCGGCGGGCAAGCTGAGGTCACTCACAGCCAGCCCATCGTCCTCCGTGGAGCACGTCCCTCGCTGCCACGCTCACGCCACAGGAGCCGAGAGGCAGAAGCGTCGCGTTCCCCGCCGGAGAAGGAGCGAGACCGTTCCCTGGGCATCCTCGCAGCATCATGACTCTCCAGGTAAGCGGTTCTGCATCTGGTGAGACAGAGATGTGAGGAGAAGAGAGGGAGGGATGCACTGTCCATCTGCACAATGCCGTGTCGGAGACAGCGGTATTTCTTCAGCATAAGGATTATTACTGCAAAATCAAGGTTACCTTGCGGCACAGGAAATTTGCCTAAGCCTCTGGAGGTTAAATAATGCATTGCTTTTCTCAAGCGGAGGGTGAGGGACATGGTGCTTATTTTGAACTATTCGTGGGTCATGTAATTTTTCGGAGCCTTACATGTTTCAGCATGCCTGAATTATTTTTTTTTTTTACGTGTGCATCTGAGTTTGCTAGGACTGGATTATGTATTGAAAGGTAGGTACGTATTTGGTTTTTTAGGATCTAGCTAGTTACTTGGAGCTATAAAAGGAGGAGGGAAACTTCTGACACTGAAGCAGTGGTATATGTGCATTTTGGAAGCATGAATAATTTTTAAGAGAGTTGCGGGTGTTTTTTTAAGGTGTGTGCATCTTTGGAGGGGTACATTTTGATGGGCTTGTGTTTTGGTAGGAAAGCTTATGCTTTCTACCTTCTGGCTAGAGAGGGCTTCCTTCTACCTTCTCTCTGACTATAGATTTAAATAGTTACTGAGGAAACTATCTTCATTGCTGGCTTTTAGCCTCCTACCTTTTTAGAAAACTATGAATACATCCCTTGTTTTGCCCATGCCCTGATGGATTAGGCTGTTTTTCTTCATTAGGCTTTCTGTTATCCCTTTCACTTCAAGATTTGCAAGCCCTTTTATCCCGGTCTCATTATAATGTCTGTCTCAGCTTGGTTAGTGTGCATGTTTTGCAAAGAGTGAGAAACATAATGCTCTGACCTAGATGCAGGGAGTGTATTGCCAGTAGCTCAGCAATTTTCTTCTGAGCTGCAATTATGTCCAACAGCACAGAGGTTCCATTGTGGTGTTTTACAGCTAAGAGGAAGAATCCTATTTCTTCAGTGGGTCAGAATTGCCAAATCCCAAACATAACACCACCTTTGTTTAATTAGTGATCACTCAAATTATAGTTTGTTTTATTCTGCCTTGAATTCACTCTAGAAAATAAATTTATTAGCCTGATGATTAAGCAGAAAGAGGTGAGTGCAGCATGATATGCCTTTGCTGTATACAGTTACCCTTTCACACAGAAATCAGTGATTGAAATATGACAATATCCTACACATTCTGTGTTAGACACTACATAGGTTTTTTATCCACTGTCGCTTTGGTTGACAGCTACCATCCATACCCATAAAAATTCACTGAATCAAGCTGTATGGGAATGAGGACAAAATGAATACAATAATGTTTTCGTCAGGGAGGCTGGGAAAGATTTATAAGTTTTGCAAACTGGTAAAATATTCTGCTGTAAATAAAGAATTCATTCAAGCTTTTTTCTTTCGAAAAAGGGCGTATGTGATAATAGTCTGATGATTTGTGCATTTCTCTTTAGTGCATGTGTGTATGTGTGTGTTTATGTCCGTATATATACTTATGCTTCTAATTTGAGGAGGTAAAGGTAATTTTATTGGGACATGATTAAAAGGAAATTATATTTTTATAGGCCACTCCTAAGCATGTTGCATAAGCAAGCAAATCCTAAGCAACAGTCTGTGCACAATGGTTGGCGAGAGGGAGATAAAGAAAGAAATGTTTAGTATTTAAATTTCATTTCTGCTTATTTCTTGCTGTGTAAGATATGCATTTGCATATATTTAAAACAGTTACCTTGTGTTATTTGCCTATAGAACCAAACAGAATAAAAGTATATGAAGGTAAGCAGCTTATTAACTTGATGGTTTCCTTTCTTAATTTTGGGGGGTTTGAGTTATCTTTTGTCTTGTACAAGCCTAACAATGCTTCTAGTTCATCCTACTGTGAAGTTTGGATCAGAAAACAATTCAAGACATGTGGAAGATTCCACTGACTTGAATGGTCCTTGTAAGTCAAGGCTGGCAGAGACCCACATGCAGTAGTGGCCACAGTAGAAAGATGAAGAAAAACCTTATTTAAACTTTGACTGGTTGTGGCAACTCGGTTTCGTTTTATTATTGATACGACTTCTTAATCTTACTGTTAACAGAGCATGAATGCTGCTTTTGTTAGCACGTATATGGATAATATTAAGAGATGTCTGTGATGTAGGAGTCAGTGATAGGTGTAGTCAAGAATGTCACGTTGCTTTTAGGGGTGTCAAAGATGTACCGTTCCAGTTTCTTTTGCCCACTACTTTTAATTCAGTGATAATTTAGTTGCATTGCTGATTTTGTTTCCCCTCGTTGAACGCTTCTCCATAATAAATGCAATATATCTATTAAAAATACTGTTCTTAGTGCATATGTGGGCATGTGGTTTAGCCTACAGTTTTTGGTACACGAGTACAAAACTCCTTCGTGTCCTAATGCTGCGGTGCCTGAAGCCCTGCACAGCAGTGTGGCATGTCTGGAGTGATGCTGGGGTAAGATGAGACGAAAATTCAGAGCATGTGAGTTCCTCTGCAGTGCATGCCCATGTCCTTGCTCCTGCCCTGAGGTAAGCACAAAGTGGACCCGGCCTATTTTCACGGAGGGGTAGGCTGCCTATCTGTCAAGGTGTATAGTGAGGTAAAAAGTCATACGAACAGCCTCACGAGTCCCGTGAGTTCAGACTCCTGTTTGGCTTGTAGGAAGGTGTCTGCTGCCGGGCGCATGGTGCCCACGCTGTGCCCAAGGCACAGGGCAGTGCACTTGTGCCCCAAAGCTCTCAGTTCTCTCCCTGCCCTGTTGGCAGCTTGCTGGCCTCAGATGTCTGCTTTGACCTTTCTGGTTTTGCTTCTGAAGGGAAGGAGAGTGATATTTACTTACTTTCTATGGCCCTTGGCAATTTTTGGTGAAAAGTTAAAAATGAGGGTAACATCTGAAGTTGCTGAAGCGTTTCAGGTGGTTGTAGGAAATTCAGTACAGTTATACTACAGAAGGAGAACAAGAGAAACTACCACATAATAAGAAAAATAAAGATTGCGAGGCTTTCATGAAAGCAAATATTAATATTACAAATACGAGGAATACCTCATAGTGAGGACTTTATTGTATTGCTTGCAAGAAGCACATGCGCCATGGATTGTGATTAGTAGCTAAAGTAGTTTTTTTCTTTTATGGCCAAAGAGACTTCTCTTTTGAACAATAAAATAAACCAAGGATTGAACGGTGCATGATGCCAATGGTTTTGTTTGCACCCAAGCTAGAAGGTATCAAAGCTATCATTTTTGGAGAAAGAACTGATTTCTCCAGTCAAATTTGAATTTAGGATTTTCTTGTTTGGATGGATTTTTCTTCTATGGCATCAAGAGCAAGTAGATGCAGAGAATAGACTGTTTTCACATTAGCCTAACAGCTGATCCTAAGGGAAATACTGTTAAAGCTTGTTCTTTAAACTTCATGAAGTCCAATGAAATTCTAATGCCAAAGCTTACAGAGTAATTAGCGGAGTCTCTTTGTGCCATTCTTTACTTAACTACTGTTCAGCAGATTTAGTATTTAAATAAAGAATTTAAATGTCTGAAATACCCATTTGTAGCCGCAGCTATTGCAACCGTGGCAGTCCAGCCTTGGTACAAATATTTTGCAGCAGGAATTCCTTAGGGATCAGATTGTACTACTGTGTGCGTCATGAGAACTTGGACAGCTGACAGAAGATTTCTAAAGTTTTATCATTTACTGACTTGACCTGAAATATAAGGATTTTTGTTCTTGTACAATTACACTGACAACATGTTTCTGTATTTAATTATTTCCTGTTAACATCTGCAATTTAAAGGGATTTTAGAAGAACAAAACCCAACTGACTTGCACTCTGTGACAAATACTAGGACTGTGTGTCCTGACCTGTACATGGAGATACTTTACCACCAGCAAGACAGAGAACCCATCCGTTCATGAATATACATATCTGGAGCTCTTATGAATAAGTACTGAATCTACATCGTTATTACTGTCACTATTGCTAATCTAAAACATTAAATCAAACTGATATTATTTGGTTTCACTAACTTGCCAGAGCACTTTCCTCTTTTTTAAATTGCATATGCTCCTGCTCCACAGAGCTTATTACTTTAAGATAAATTCAAAATGTTTGGTTTATGGCAGTGAGGAGATACACCCTGTCTTTCAGACTACAAAATGCCACCCTATACAGGTTAGAAAAGGCCTCTCAATACTGGTGTAACTTTACGGAAGGTCACTGTATGGATATTGTGAAGGTTGAGGACTCTGTGCATGCTATTGGGTACCTCCCAACCCTCATACAGTCCTGAAGAGTGTTGGCGATTGTGTCGTGTTCTGTTCTTGAGTTTCTTTCCTGTGGTAGGGATGCCTCCCATTAATAAGCAAAAGATGATCAGAGGTAAGGTAGAGTTATGGAAAGAACAGAGGAAATCCTTAGGCTTAGTTAGTTGCTAACACCTAGATGCTTTAATGATGCTTGAAGTGGGTTTTGGGAAACGTTTGCTTTTATTATTCTGTTTAAATCCTTAAGCTGCTAAAATGGCTACTTTTTAAATGGGACCCTCCATAGACTTTCCAAGATTTACTTAATTAAAGCAGTGTGACTAGTTATAGGGTACCATCTGTGAAATTTGTATTTTGTCAGGCTTCTAAGGGGAACAGTTTAGCTGCAACTCAGAGTGAAGATTTTAGTTAGTGTTTAAAACAGAGCCAATCAAGCCACTCAGATGTTACTTAAACTCTTTGAATTGATGACAGAAGACGCTTTATGAAATGTTTAACAATTTACTCTTTAACTGAGGTGAGAAAGCTTGTACTCCAGTTTTCTAGCCTTTCAGGAAAACAAATAATCAGATTTTATATTGATGCAGTGAAATGCCAAAGTTAAGACTCAATAGCCTTGGTGACTATTAAGCAGAATTCTTTATTGTGGCACCGGGCACACAGGGGATTGATCCACCAAATGCGTGCCGACTGATTTCGATGGACAGTTTAAATACATACTATGTATCCATATACACTAGTTTTCCAAGAAATGATTACCTATTCATTAACTCATTACTACAGGTTACTGCCCACTCCTGCATGCGNACAATCAGTTTTTAATTCTAATCGAAGCCGAGTAAATCCAGTTACTTCAATTAAAATAGTTTTCACGATCAGTTTAATTCCTGCTAGAATGCGGATTATTTTTTTTAAAGGAAACAATAGAGTATATGGAAACAAAAAAAAAAAAAGCTGAGAAGAGATGCTGTAAACTCATTTTGACTTATTGATTCAGCTTTTATATGTTTTCTGGAGCACATATTTTGGATTATCTAAATCATGTATAACATTTTCTGGACATTTTGAGTTTTGGAGAGAAGAGAAAAGGAAAGGGGAAAGGAAAAAACCTGGGTTGAGATAAAGACAGTTTAATAGAACAATAACAATAAAAGGAAAATAGCAATAATAATCATTATCATCATCATCATAGATTGGTTTGGGTTGGAAGGGACCTTAAAAATCACCTAGTTCCAACCCCCTGCCATGGGCAGGGACACCTCCCACTAGACCAGGCTGCTCAAAGCCCCATCCAGCCTGGCCTTGAGCACTTCCAGGGATGGGGCATCCACAGCCCCCACGGGCAACCTGTGCCAGTGTCTCACCACCCTCACAGTAAAGAATTTCTTCCTAATATTTAATCTAGATCTACTTTCTTTAAGTTAAAAACGATTACCCCTTGTCCCATCACTCCACTCCCTGATACAGAGTCCCTCCCCATCTTTCTTGTAGGCCCCCTTTAGGTACTGGAAGGCTACAGTAAGGTCTCCCCTGAGCCTTTTCTTCTCCAGGCTGAACAATTCCAACTCTCTCAGCCTTTCTTCATAGGAGGTGCTCCAGCCCTCTGATCATCTTCATGGCCCTCCTCTGAACCCGCTCCAACAGGTCCATGTCCTTCTTGTGTTGGGGGGCTCCAGAGCTGGACACAGTACTCCAGGTGGGGTCTCACCAGAGCAGAGTAGAGGGGCAGAATCACCTCCCTTGACCTGCTGGCCACTCTTCTTTTGATGCAGCCCAGGATGCGATTGATTTTTCTGGGCTGCAAGCACACATTGCTGGCTCATATCCAGCTTTTCATCCACCAACACCCCCAAGTCCTTCTCCTCAGGGCTCTTTTCAATCAGCCCAGCCCAGCCTGTATTTGTGCTTGGCACTGCCCCAGCCCAGGTGCAGGACCTTGCACTTGGCCTTGTTGGACTTCATGAGGTTCGCACCAGCCCACCTCTCAAGCCTGTCAAGGTCCCTCTGGATGGCATCCCTTCCCTTTTGCCTTAATACCATCCCTTTTACCATACTAATGGTAAAAGAATATACAAGGTAAAGTAATATAACACAGGTCACTCTCACCACCCCACCCAGTGAATTGGTTGCCCAGCCCAACCCAAGCAGTGATTGCGACTAATAATGGCTGTAGCCTTGGGTCGATGTGATTGTGGGATGCATGCTGATGAAAGGAGTAAATTTATACTTCACTCTTGTGCTCCGCTGTTTGTGAGAGTTGGGTGTTGAAGGTGGTCCAGGCAGTAGCACTGCTCATCTCCGTGAGGTACATCCGCGCCAACTCTTGGTCACCTGCTGCACTGTCAGCAGAGAAGTGTAAATGAAGGGGGAAGTGGGCAGTGCCCCTCAGAGGGTATTCGAGCTCTGCCATGCGGTCAGGGCCAAAAGGATTCAGCGATTTCTG
This sequence comes from Rhinoptilus africanus, assembly GCA_013400135.1. Taxonomy (NCBI): domain Eukaryota; kingdom Metazoa; phylum Chordata; class Aves; order Charadriiformes; family Glareolidae; genus Rhinoptilus; species Rhinoptilus africanus. The sequence goes on from VXBO01006291.1 coordinate 352,761, forward strand.
CTGGGGTGTAAACTTCAACGAACGCCTTCGTATGTACCCCCAGTGCGAGTGAAAGACATATACGCTACACTCATTGTATAGGCTGCTTGCATGGCTCTATCTGTAGGTATCCTGACACTAGACAGCCTGTAATGGTTCCAAGTGTGTAGATGTAAAACTGTTGGAAAAAAAGAGAAGTTTACTTATTTTAGTAGTCCTGTCCCTATCAGCTAAGTAGGCCGAGTTTCTTTTCTAATAACTTAAGATTTTATTAAGCTTCTTTCATGGGAAAATGCCTAGACTTACCATAAACCCAAGTGAGTAGTAACTGAGAGTATCTAATGATACTAGTGTGTGCTATACTTAATATTTTAAGCATACCCCTTGAGAGGAAAAGTAACTCTTTCTGTTCTTTCATCAGGATGACTTTGATGGTGCTGCAGAAGATGTAAAAAAATTAAAAACAAGACCAACTGATGAAGAACTGAAGGAACTATATGGATTCTACAAACAGGCTACTGTCGGAGATATTAATATTGGTATTCCTATTTACTCTCGTGACAAATGTTATGTAAATGTTGTGTAAATCTGCCTGATAACCAAAGGTATGCGTTTATTTTTGCAGAATGTCCAGGAATGCTAGATTTGAAAGGCAAAGCCAAATGGGAGGCTTGGAACCTGAAAAAAGGTGTCACACCAGTTAAATTTACATGATGTAGTCATGTTTATAGGACAACAAATGAGGAAAGATAATGACTCCTACTTTCCTTTGCAGGTTTATCAAAGGAGGACGCCATGAATGCCTATATCTCTAAAGCAAAAGCAATGGTAGAAAAATATGGGATCTAGAATACTCAAAATAATTTCCACTAACAACTAACTCTTCAGGAGCTAATGCACTAACTCCATGGAGAAAAATGCAGTACTAACCTCTTATTGTGTAGTCTGACAGTAATATCTTTTAAGCATAAGCTGTTTGACTCTAAAGGGTATTTACGTACTCTATTTTTAGATTGTATCTTATGCTAAATAAATTTGAACCTAATAAATTAAGCTTTCTCTAAGAATTGTGGATTTCTGTGGGTATTGAATTGTATTTAGCATTTTTACAGGAGCACACAAACAGAGAAGCTCTAAAAGTAAAATAACATAGCTGTTGTTTTTTGTAAATGAGGTTATGGAATGTAGTTTGTGCGCATCCAAGATGAGAACAGGGAAAAGACAAAAAACATTTTTAAGAACCAAAGCCAATGTTTATTTAAAAAAAAAAATTCGGAAAACCTCTCCCTTTTAAAGGATTACAAAGATCCGGAGGAACAGAGCAACTCTTAGGCGTAACTGCCTGCAGTTGTACAGAAAGAATGACTTACTATGAAGTGCTTTGGACTAATCTTACACCTTCTGCCATTAAAACAGAGGGAAATACTCACAGACCAGCATTTTCCATACATTTTGTTATGTGTTTTGTCAAGAAAATTTCATTAGAGGGTTCCAGCAGATAAAAGTGACCTCCAGGAAGCTCGTAAAAGGAAATATCTCCACTTGTTAGATCGTGCCAGGCTGAAAAAGAGATTTAAAATGTCAGATAAATGTCAACTCTTGTGATCATTTTACATAACTATTTCAAATTTATTACTAAGTAATTATTTTAAATCACGTATCAACTCGTTTGGCTCATACATTGAGTCTGCTCTGTTGATTTGTTTCATGTAAGAAGGAGATAAAAGACTCTAGAAAACTCTTCATTAGTTGATTCGATACAACAGGAAAATGCGTAAGTAAAAGGGGAAAGCCATTTAAGCAAAGTACCTTCTACATCATGTGATTTATCTTCCGACCCATTAAAGCAGGTGATATCGCAAGAGAAGGGGATATTCCTTTCTGCCTTCTCAAAACTGTGAACAGAAGAAGTAGGAATAAGACTTTCCATAAGATGCCTGCATTTGGGGTTTGCTTCCACATACAAAATAGCTTTTTCTTTCTCCTCCAAAACACAACAAACTTCAGGAATTAGATTGTGCAGAACATCAGGAGAAGGAATTACTGTGGATGTGAGACACTTAGCTCCTTACCCTACTGCAATTAGGTCTCAAATTTTAAAGAAAGAATGACCCAATAATTAGGAAAAAAAAAGCTTCACCCTGCAATGAAAATTTTCACCGACAATAAGTGATTGTGTTGTCTGCTTCTATTGAAGTTCTAATGTTTCAGGGCCTTATCAGCGTCAGGTTCCTATGGCCAAAATGGGTCCCACATCCAAGAGTGTCCTTGTCTTTGCCAGGGTATGAAACCTGAAGCACTGGGCTATGTGAGATGATGTGTAATGTCCGGTGGGGACAGCAGTTAGGACAGAAGACGACAGTTGCCCTCCAGATGCCTAGAACACTGGGATTCTTTGCTTCTGGTTGGGCTACGGGGCCCTGGATCAGGAGGCTGAATGCAGGGATCTTGACGCGTGACCAGTTGAGCTTATTAGCCTCAGCAAAAAATAAAAGATGCGAAAATATTCCTTCTAGCAGCTGCTGACTTTGGATCCTAAGCAGAACTGTAATTCTACCACGACATGTTCACTACTGTAATAACTGTAGTGGTTGCTACAGTAAGCAGTGTTTTCATCTAGGGCTTAAATCCCAGAATATAAATGGGAAAGCAGGCAAAGGAGAAAATTATGATTACTGTTTCGTATTCGTTTTATAACAGAAATGAGAACAAATTACAGAGAAAGAAACAAGAAAACCTGAACTGATCGGACAGAAGTAAAACTAAAATACAAATATAAATGTGATAAAAAATTGTAAAACTTACGACAGTGTCTGAAGAACTCTAAGGTCTTCTCTGAAAGTAAGTATCAGGTGTTCCTTAATGTCTTCACTTTGCAGAAGCTCGGAAGGAGTTCCTCCTAAAACTTCTATATATTTCAGAACGTCCTCATCTTTTGTATCAGATATGGATACCGTTTTGATGGGAAGAAATGCTTCAGACTATCACACCAGACAAAAAAAGATAAGGTGTTGCATATAATACACTTTAAATAGTATTTTCATTAAGAATTGTTGTAGTAAAAAAGTACAATGATTCTCTGTCTCCGAAATAGACTGGCCAATTAGTTTAACATCCTACTTCTTGGAAAGGGTTAGTAGACTCTGTTTGCTGAAAATACAGATTATGAGTAAGACAAGTACCCTCAAGGTCTGCAACTTCCACAGGCAAACAACCATTTATTTAATTTTGTTTGAAGTTTGACTCTCACTACTGAAATACAACCAATTAGATAATCTGTATAAGAGAAAGAAAAGCCTAGCAGTGGACACAAATCCGACTAATGTAGGAGAGACCAACCGATTACGGAAATTTGCAGGAATAATAATTGCTTCCACGAAGTACTAGCTTGTACTCAGGATTTCTAAGAAGCTCCAGAAACAGAAGAATGGAAACAGCAAATGGTGATTGAGGACAGGAGGGCTGGGAAAAAGCCACTTCAGCGTTGTTCTCCTGAGAAAGACTGGCAGAACCACCAGAACCTCAGAAAGCGCAGAACAGAGATTAAAAAGTCAACAAAGAATGAAGAGGGAAAGAAAGAACCAGACAAATGTACTGAGGGCTGGTGCACGAGGTTTATGAAAGACAAGGTGCTTGTTTTGTATTAAAGCCACTCTGCATACCATACTGTAAAAATGCTATTTTTTAACTCCTGGTAGCTCATATACTGTTTTGTTTCATACTCTTAATGATCCTGTAACTTACGTGTGGGGCGTGCGCCCCTGACAGAAAAAGATGGAACGGCTCTAGTCCATACTTTTCTTTCAAGTGCAGTGCGACTGCAAAACTAATGTAAGATCCAAAACTGCAGCAAAAAGATAAATTAAAGCAAGGTAAGCAAAAACAGATGTAAAAATGGAAAATATAAACATAATGTGAATTTCCGTGCTAACTGGCAATCTTGAACAGTAACAAACCATATATGACATGCAAATGATAGTGATATTGGCTAACTGACATGAAGTGTATTCCTATACAGACTAGTTTTACAAATCAGATCTTTTTTTAATATCTCTCTCTTTTAGTAGTCTCCTTAATTTGCAGTAAGAACAGTTTTTTGGAATACTCAGGAGTAAGTGATCTTCAAAATCTATGTGTTTTATGAATGGTTCACCTCTTGCATTCATACAGAGCAAGCACTGACACAAGTATTAACAGTAAACACAATTACAATTTTTCAGTGCAAAAAAAGAAAAGAAACACAACACTGCCATTTGTAGAAGACATCGTGCCTGAAGCAATAAGAAAATAGCCAGAGTCTTTGAGATCAACAGCATGTTTCAGGATGACTTCGCAAAAGAACATCGCAGAAGTGTATTTTCCTCAAGTTTTTGCAAATAAAGGGAAGAAACTATCTACTCCGAGAGTTCAAAGATAAAGCTCCTTCACCAGGATATATAAAATGTATATATTTTTACCTGTGACCAAAAAACGCAAATGGTTTTTCTTGCAATTCTTTTAACAAAGCACTTGTAATTTCATTAACTACGGTTGCCATGTCTTTTGCAAAAGGCTCCTTACAACGAGATTCTCTTCCAGGAAGCCTTACAGAGGACACTGTGGAAGAGGTCGAGCAAGGGAGGGAAAAGAATAATAGTTATTTCAAATAGAAACAATAAAGTAATTTTAATTAAGTTTTTAAAATCTATTCTGCAGAATATAGAGATTTTTTTAAATTAATCCTTCTTACAGTTGATACAGTGTATTTGCTGTTGCTACTACTGTCTTTTAATCCTGGGAGAGGCTGGGTTTCCATCCTTTCCTTTACTCAAATGTTGCCTCTCCGATTGATCTCTTTGATAAATCAGATTTGGGTCAGAAATCCTCAAGGTCCTGATCCCGGCAGAGGTTTCAAAGCAACTTTTATTAGTATTAATACCAACCACAAATTCAATAATTTCAATAATAGTAAGTTTGAGAGTTGTGTAAAATATATCCCTTCGAGGGCAGCGTTAGAAAGTTAAACCATATTAGAACCATACAGTCCCTGTTTTCTTCTTTGCAGGCTCTTCAGCACGGCACGGAGTAAAACGTGTAATCACAGTACAAATTGATGGCAATTTCTATTTGTATGGAAGGGCATATTACATGCTTTTATTATATTCCTTTCAAAATTGGGGATTTTCCTCTCACTGTTCAGAGAAAGTAAGGAATGAATTGATCATTAAAAAATGTTGATTTTCAAAAATCTCCTTGACATGACGCATACTGCCAAACTCATATGGAAGTAATGGGTCAGACGCAAAGTATTTTAGAAGAGAGAATAAACCACTACCTAATACCAAAGAGAGCAGTACAGAAATGTTTGCATCTTCCATTCTTCCTTTGTGCACAAAACATCTCTGAAAAAGCATGCTGCACCCTGATTTTATTAATCTGTGTCTGCAGTTGCTCCTAGGCCATCTCCTTAGTAACTTTGCTGGAAGTAGTTCCAAGCTTTTTTAAAAGTTTTTTTATAAATTTCAAGGAAAATTTGGTGAGACTCGTGCAACTGTTCACAGAAAGCATTCAAGCTCTTAGAGGCCTGGTACAATTGCAATGGCAATGCTCTCAGTAAATGATAAATTATCTTTTTTCTTTGTGGAAGGGCTGGAAAACTGCATTTGTTCCTCTTCAAACAGTTCAGCAATGGATCTTTTTAGTGCTGATAATAGCTTGATAGCAATGAGACTGTAACTTAATGTCATTTCACTGTTATAAATCCATAGTTTAAACAGTTTTGATACAAGAAGTGCAAAACGATGCAAACACACTGGATAATGGGAACTCATTCAGTGCAGACTCTCAACATTAAAAGTATTCTCATATCTTCTCTGTTAACCTTGCTGATGCCTTTTTTTAACTTACTGACAGTATGCCAGTGTATTGCTGTTTCTGAATCATACCAATAGTTTCAACATAATTTGATCCAAGGTGGTACAGAAATTTAGTAAACTCAGCACCCTAATGGAAATGCTAATTCCTAATGGAATTCCTTTCTGGATTAGACTCAATGGAATAAGATTGCAGTGCTTTCAAGAACATCCTATGCTATTCAAAAAACTTGGCCACCACGCATTTCAGACTTGCTTAACTTCTACTGTGACTACACAAATGACTAACCTTCAACTGAGCTGCTGAAGAGTTTGCCCCATTGAGCAAGTTGAGAAGTTCCACCTCCAGCCCATGGAAAGCAAATCAGCCTATAGAGAGCATTGGGCCTTTTGTATGGACAAACAACCACCTTCTCCATTCCTAAAAAGAAAAAAAAAACACAAAAGAAAACAACACATCATTCTAGAACAAGACTTTTCAGGTATAGGAAAATTAAAGTGAGTTAAGTCTCATTTGAAACAATGGGCTGCAATATTTTCTGTCATCAGAACAGCTTGTGCTGCGACAACAATCTGTTAGATATGATATAATCTTCATGCAACTGCGCAAACCAGTTCTGCTTTTATAAATGGTGATGGAATAGTATTGGGCAATTCCCTTGGTTAATATTTTCTCCTAATTGAGTCACCAACCACAAAGAACATAATAAGCAGCAAAATAAATTTATATGGGATTTCAGGGTTATGATTTAAAAACACAGACCTTTAGCACACGCACAATATGAGGTCCATCTAAAGACCTAGAAAACATAAGGATCACCTGCTTCAATAATCTCTCTACTACGGTGGAAAAATGGATGTCTAGGGATGCAGTTTATATATAGGAAACATCTGTTAATTTCTCTTTCATGTATTTATCCAGTGTCCCCTTAAGTTCCCATGAAGAGTTTTTGCATCTAAGACAGCCTCTTGTAGAGAGTTGCACAGCTCTACTACCTGTTGCATAAAGAATGCTCTCCTTTTTTGTTTTTAATCCAACTCCTACAACATCATTTGATGGCCACAGGGTAAAGAAAGTGAATGGTGCATCTCAGATTTGCCACTGAACATTTCTGAGATCTTCTCTCACATTCTCTTTGCTCTCAGTCAGCTCCTTTTTCCTGAATGAAAAGGCCTGGTTTGCTTAGGTATCCCCCCTATGGCAGTGCTTCCATACTCGTGACCATCATCCCTGCCCATCTCTGGATTTTTTTCTAATTTTGTTATATCCTTTTTTAGATGGTGGAGCAACCAGAGCCACCTTCAGCTTTACCACGGCAGCTCTATTATTTTGGTTTACTGATTAAGAGAAGTAACAGCTGAAGTAACCACTCCTTCCTTCTTGCTGAGAAGGAAACATAGCATCGAAAATGCCAACTGCATTGTCTCTAGCACCAGATACTGTCTTTACTATCTGAAGAAAAAAGCAATTCTCAACCATTTTTATTCTTTCCCAATTTTCTTGTCCTTTATTCTCGCTGTTTAGATTTGTGGACATAAGCACTGAGGTGACATCCTACCACTTATAGCATATCAGGTACTGTTCTGTCAAAAGAGCCTGAGCACACCATGTGCTACAGCAATACCGGGTAAAGATAAACTAATTAGAAGCAATAGTGATACAGAATTTTTAAAAATGTTTTCTGCAACCATTAGAATAAGCCCACATGTTCTTGTTAAAAAGACTAAAAAACTAGTAATTAAGAGATAAAAAGCAGCAAAATTCCATTTCCAAAATGCTGGAAATTGTTACAGGTATTATTTCTCGGTGTGACTATAGCTCAGTATACGCAAGGGCTGCTTCATCACAAAGTACACCTTTATGCCTACACGCAGTCTTTTTTATCTGCACAAAAAGTCTGAGAAACGCAGCCAGATCAGAATAGGCAGCAATTCATACCTATTTTAAAACTATGTAATGCAAGTAAGACAGAAGATAATCTACCCAAACGTTGCTGTGGCTAAAATTGTCTTGATTTTTATGTATGTTTAAACTAGAAAGTTTGTCAACATTTGTTAAGAATCAGTTCAAAGAAACTATAAGAACAGCAAGGCAAACAAATTTGTATCAGAAAGCAGTGGGCAGAGGATGTAGGCTTAAAAATAGCTGAGGATAGTGGAACAAGTGTTGCAGAAGATGTAATTCCTCTGGTAGATTCATTAGCTTCAGTACCATTAGTCCCATTTACACAGTCACTTCTTCCACAAAAAGACACCAAATCTCAAACATTTCTGAAGCCAGTGTTTTAACCTAACAGTCAAGTAAGAAAAGAAAAATCTCTTCTCAAGCCGATTCCAAAGATGATGCATGCATTTCAAGCACGGCAAAGAAACACATTTAGTCAAAGTCCTTAAACTAAAGATGCATTACCAGTCGGTGAGAATCTTTCACACTCTCTCCTCACACAGGTTTATTCCATCACCATCCAGCTTACTTTAGATGCAAATACCTGAACAGTCGGGAAGACCACCAGTGCCAGGAAATGACAGCCCGAGGGTGGATCCACTTCTCCGCGCCGCACAGCAAGAAGCAGGAATCAGGATTTGTACCTGTCGGCAGATAGGGGTGCAAAGCCAGCCTTGCAGGAGAGGAGGGACGTCTACCCAGGTGGCAGAGCTGCCTGCTTTAAGTCTTTTCTGAGCTTAAGGGGAGGAGCCCACATCCCAGAAAAAAGGCAGGGACTGAGGCACAGAGCATCCGGAAGGGGAGACTGAAGCATCATGTGTTAGGTGTGACACACAGCATTTGGCAGCAACCTAAGGAAGACGCGCCACACCAATCCCAGCGATTTAAAAAGCACAGGTTAACATGTCTGTCACAGTGTAGAAGTTGTGAAGAAAAAGCCTGTATAAAGTAACCAAGAAAAGCCAGCCTTTTGTAAGAAATACATTCAGAAGTGCAGCGCTCACACCTCTGCTGGACAGTTTTGTAGGGGCCCGAAAATGTTAATATAGAAGACCAGCACCTGATTTGAATAAAACACTGCATTTGATTATATATTAGGCCAGTTATAATTTTTACAAGCTGGAAGACATAACAGTGCATAACCAACACACTGTGGTTACATACGATAATTTTATATTATCTCCTATGTTGTGCTCCTGGGGACCAGAAGCTATCAGTAACCTAAAAACACCAGTATATTTTGTAACTGCATTTGTAGTACCAGGAAAATTGGCTTTTTTGGGTGTGTTACTCTACCAAAAACATCAGTAACAATAGAGTAAAAATATTCAAAAGCAGTTATCAAAACCAAGGAATCCGAGTGCCAAAATGGGTTCTGATGCTTAACTTGAGACATGTAAGCTGGCCTACTTTGTGGTTTTCACATTACTCTTTCTTCTACATTTCTCTCTTCATTATTTCTAGAAAACTGAAAGATCTGTGGTGTTAAGAGAAAAGCCTGCCTGTTGACCTAGCCAGTCAGCAAGGACTGCAGTCGTCTACCCACTTCTGAGCGCTCCCTTTCCTGGGGAACCCCAAATCAGTGCTTCTGCCTGCAGCAGTTTCTGTGGGAAGGCACGGCCTCCGTGGTGGAGGCAGCTGCCACTTCCAAATGGCAGCAAAAGCAGAAGCTGTTGCTAAGGCTTCTTTCACAGTACATTTATGTTGTAATTGTTATGAAGTAAGATGAGGCACACCTATGTTTGGAAGGAGCACAATTGAAAACAGCTTATATCGGCTAGTCCTGACCTGTACTGTTATGCCCAATGCTGCTTCTCCACATGATGCATCTGCTACCAGAGATATTGGACCATAAGGTACAATTTATATTAAAGCACCTAATACGCTTTAATTATTCCTGCCTCAAATTTTGCCAACCGTAAAACCTGACACCCAGTGTTAATGTTATGAAAGCCAGCTGTTACAAACATCAGGCCCACTGATAATGTTCCCAGAAGTAATGAAATACAACCAAAACCAATTATTTCCTAACTAAGGCTGAAAATAAAATAGGTTAAGAATAAGATTTTGAAAGCACAGCAAATGGCACAACATTTCCTTAAAAAAAATGAAATTATAAATTGTATATGTTGGGTGTTTTGTTTGCCTTCTAATTTTTTTCTCAGTATCAAAGCACTAGAAATTTATTACTTTTCATATGAGAAATTATATTTTCACAAATTAAGTGGTTCTAGGAGATGCCACTCTCAATCGAAATTGTTTGCCATTTCCAGGGTGGAAAAGAGGGCTTTACAGAAATAACTTTGCCAACTCAGTACTGGTACAGAATAGAACAGACATTTCAGTTGGAAGGGACCTAAAATGATCATCTAGTCCAACTGCCTGAACAGTTCAGGGCTGACCAAAAGTTAAAGCATATTATTAAGGGCATTGTCCAAATGCCTCTTAAACACTGACAGGCTTGGGGAATCAACCACCCTTTTAGGAAGCCTGTTCCAGTGTTTGACCACCTTCTTGGTAAAGAAATGCTTCCTAATGTCCAGTGTAAATCACCTCTGGTGCAGCCTTCAACCATTCCCATGCATCCTGCCACTGGATACCAGGGAGAAGAGCTCAGCACCTCCCTCTCCGCTTCCCTTCCTCAGGAAGCTGTATAAAGCAATGAGGTTGCCCCTCAGCCTCCTTTTCTCCAAACTAGATAAGCCCAAAGTCCTTAGCTGCTCCTCACAGGACATTCCTTCCAGCCCTTTCACCCACCAACTTTGATGCCCTCCTCTGGACACACTGAAGGACCTTCACAGCCTTCTTAAATGGTGGGGCTCAGAACTGCACGCACTACTGGAGGTGAGGCCACATCACCGTTGAATGCAGCAGGACAATCACGTCTCTGGACGCTGGTTGTACTGTGTTTGATGCACTCCAGGATGTGGTTTGCCCTCTTGGCTGCCAGGACACACTGCTGGCAATATTGAGCCTGCTGCCAACCAGCACTCCCAGATCCCTTGCTCTCCAGCCACTCCTCTCCCTGCTTATACTTGTGCCCAGTGTTATTGCATCCCAGGAGCAGAATCTGGCACTTGTCCTTGTTCAATTTCATGTCATTAATCATAGCCCAATGCTCCAAGAGGCCTCTGCAAGCCCTCTTGTCCCTCAAGAGAGTCAATAGCACCTCCCAGTTTAAAATAAACAGCAAACTTGCTAAGGGTGCATTCAACTCCTGCATCCAGATCATCAATAAATATATTGAACAGAACTGGCCCTAGACTTGGGCCCTAAGAAACACTACTGGTGACCAGTTAACATCCAGGTGTAGCCCCGATCACCACAACCCTTTGAGTTCTGCCCTTCGGCCAGTTCTTCATACAGAGCACCACGAACCCACTCATCCCACATTTGGGCAACTTGTCCTGAAGGATGCTGTGAGAGACTTAAAAATCCAGAAAACTACATCTACCACCTTCCCTTTGTCCACTAGGCAGGTGACCTTATCAGAGAAGGATAACAAATTAGTTAAATGTGACTTTCCCTTTGTGAACCCATGTTGACTGTGCCTGATGACTGCATTATTCTTTAAATGCCTTTCAGTAGTACCCAGTACAATCTTCTCCACATTTTTTTCCAGGAACTGAGGAACAAGTCTGTAGTCCCTGTGTCTTCCTTTGTGCCCTTTTTGTAGACTGGAATAACGTTGGATAGCTTCCAGTCAGCAGGGACCTCCTCAGACTCCCAAGACCTTTGGTAGATGATCAAGAGGGGTCCTGCCATAAAATGTGCCAGCTCCTTCAGTACTCTGGGATGAATCCATCAGGCCCCATGGACTTGTGAACATTCATCTGATACAGCTGGTCCCTTACAATTTCAGTGTCCACAAATGGAAAGTCACTGTTCCCATACTTGTGGTCCTCCAAGTTAGGGGACCGGGCAGCCCAAGGTCTATCAGTATTATTAAAGATTGAGGCAAAAACCACACCAAATGCCTCCACTTTTTCTTCATTCCTATCAGTCAGATGACCATATTCAAAAAATATCAGTCCAATGTTTTGTTTAGACCCTCTCTTGCTGTTAATGTACTTAAAAAAGCCATTCTTGTTACCTGAAATAACACAGGCCAGTTTCAACTCTAACTAAGCTTTGGCCTTTCATGTCTTCTCCCTGTGTGTAGGAAACACAGCTCTGTAATCTTCCTGCAAAGCCTGATCTCACTTCCAGAGATCACACAATTTCTTTTCCTCTTGAGCTCCATGAGGACTTCCCGGCTCATCCAAGTTGACCTTCTGCCCTACTTGCTTGACTTAGGACACAGTGGAACTGCCTGCTCCTGTGCTTCTAAAAGGTGGTTCTTAAAGACTGACCAGCACCCGCGGATTCCTAAGCCCTCAGCAGCACATTCCCAGGGTACTCTGCTAAATAGTTCCCTGGATAGCTTAGAGTTTGCTCTCCTGAAGTCCAGGATAGCAAATCTACTGTTCTTCTTTCTCATTACACTGGAATTTTTAAACTCAACCATTTAATGATTACTGTGGCTAAGACAGCCACCTACCATCACCTCCCCCTCTATTCACAAATAGCAAGTCTAAGAGGGCATCTTTCCTAGTTTCTTTTGATTGACTTGAGACTTTTTGTTGCAACATCATTTGTACCCACGTGAAAGAGCAGGAATGGATAGTAGGCTGAAGATTGTATTAGGCTCTTCAGTCTTGTGGTGATGTCTCTAATTTGGGCCCCAGGGAAGCAGCAAACTTCCCTGAAAAGAGGGTCTGGTCTGCAAGTGGGTCCTGTTCCGCACAGGAAAGAATCACCAATGACCATAATTCGTGGTTGTTTCTTCTCTGCACTGGTCTTAATGCAGGTTTTGTTGCAAGGGGTTGGTCTCTCTGACCGTGGCAAGACTACCTGTGCAGGCTCCTTCTCTGTCTCATTATGCGCTTCGTATAACGGACCCACGGCCTCATACCTGTTCTGTAAGGGTATCTTAGAGGGTAACTAGAGGGTAAGGAGGTGTTTCTCTTACTGCTCTGTGCTGTAACCCTCTTCCACCCCTCCTTATCCCTTGTGACGCTGCCTTCCTCCTGTTACAAAACAGATCCTAGACCTGCCTCCATAGTGGCCACGCTGAGGTGACTTCCATGCATCATGGATGGCAGAATATGGTTCCACTGATCTATCCCCCTCTCGGACTCTTGAATACTCTTCAGAAGTTCCTCATCCTTAAAGTTTTCTCATCTGCTGCTTTATGGCAACTTTCCGTCTCTTTGGGACCACAATACTGATACAAATGGACCTAATAGTAAATCAGGAAATGTCCTCTTTCTCTAAAAACTGAAACTTATTTACTATCTATTGATGGTAAATGATATCTGCTATGCTATATAAGCAGCGAGCACTCTGCAGATCATAGCAACTGAAATGCATGAAGTAGACTCTGATGTCTAGCAATTAGCAAAAGTGAAAGTGGGCAAAACACTTACAGGATGACTAATAAGTATCATTCTTTCAGAAATCATAAAGAAATAGTGCAAGAGTAATTTTTTATTCCAGTAGTTATTAACACTGGAACCCCACCAATGTAATTGTTGTTTAAGACAAGAAACATTGCTGGGGCAGCTGCAATTCCCTAGTAGTAATTTAAAGTGACTCATTTTGAGCAGTAAAGTGTGCACATACAGATCCCTGAAGTAACTCAACAAAGCAGCATGTGTTTCTCAGTTGCACACATAAGATTTAAAGACTAAATTGTGTCTGTTGCTTAATAAAGGTTGAATTTTAATATTGACAGTTGTGAAATACATTGGATTATACGTACTGTGAGCAGTTTAATTAGTTTTCTCCTCTGTCAGTCATTATTTATTGTCAACAATTATTTATTATTTTAACAAATCTGCACCATTTTTAGCAACCGTGCTGCAACTATACTTCATTCCCTAGTCACTCAACTTCAGAGGATAAAAGTAAGGAAAAACTTAAATCTTTCTCTTCAAAATCACGGTTAGCTGCTTATATGGGAAGGCATGCAGTTAAGCAGATATCACGCCATCCAAAAGAAAGCAGTAGTAAGCCACCTCTCTACGACAGTCTTGAAACAGAGACAATCTTAAATCAATCAAACCCAGCATGCATTCCAACTTTGGAGCATTCCACGCTCCAAAGTATGGCCTCAGAGAATTATAAACAAGTAATAAAATAGGAGTCATGCAGATGAAACATGGAGAGAAAAGCAGAATATGCAGAAGGGAAGACTTTAGAGATGCATTAGCAGGATCTTCTGGAGAGATTTGGAAAGACAAGTGACACTAGAGAGAACAATGAAGAGATCTCACCTGGAATTCTGCCTATAGCGCTGGTCAGCCTCTTCAAGAAATGTGAGTTCAAACAGGATCTGATGCAGGGCATAGCTACAAAGGAGAGCTTATGAAAGGGAATACATTACTTTCTACAAATACACTGGAAGACGAGGGTGGGGGGAAACAAGGACATCCCAAGTAATGGTTACAGATTGTCCATGGCTAGAAATAAGATTTTTAAACACTGGACCAATCAGATTCCAGAACAACTTTCCAGAAAGCCTACCTGCCTTAAGATGGATTAATAAAGTGGTTATAGAGAATGTATGTGTGTTGCGTGAAAGGGGTAAAGTGGTTTTGGCAGAAGAAAAACCCCCTTGCATTCTAACACTCCTCACTGAAGTGGGAGGCTAGGTGTGGCTAGGCTTAAATTCTGAGTGATGCTCAATTCACCACTATCAGTCCAATCGCATTTAATATAAAGTATTAAACTATTATGATTTGGATACACTAATAGCAGGCTGCACCTTCAGTCTAGTCGCGCTCATGAACCAGCACGGCAGCCCTTGAGTCTGCAGTCGCGTTCAGTGAGAAACCAAAACGACTAGCGATTTAAACAGTGCAGTTTATTTAAGCAACAGATATATAGGTTCTTTGGGTTGCCGGTGATAAATACACTGTCTGCAAAGCACATGCAAATAAAAGTAATGTTAATTGTACAAAATGCGCTGCAAAGTTATAAACAATACAGCCTGCTACAAATGTAGAAAAGAAATTCTCTAGGGAGATTTCTAAGTTTCACGAAGAAGCACTTAGTACAGCCTAAATCTTACCCAAAGGCGTCCCTATGGGGGGGAAGAAAGGCTCAGCCCGTCGACTGGTCCCAGGAGTCAAAGGCAGTCTGTGATGGAGTTCTCCCCTGACTTGTTCCCAATGGTGTTTTCCCTGATATCCCCCCTTCCTTGGGCTATTTTTATACCTTTACCTTCAAGGTGGAGTTTGAGTGACTTTAGTCATAAATACCTTTATTATGATTGGAGTAAAATTCTCTTGCTTCACCTTTACAGGTATAGTTTATGAAAAATTCAGGGCGCAGACTCAAGGAGGAGTGGTCGCATCTTGGAGGCGGGTAGCCTTGGGGATGGAGATGTGTTTTGGTATTATAATGACATTATAATGAGCAAAGTTCACACAAAGGACAGCATTTCATCAAAATCTGACAAAATGTTGGCTCAGAGTGGCAATTAAGCAGCTTATTGGTTCCAGAGAACCATCTCGTTCCCTATATCTGCTGTACATCACAGGGCAAGGCCACGGAAGATTACATTCCGTTCCATCCCCCGCAAGCAATATTGTACAGGGAATGGCAGATGTTGAATTCATGCCAGCTGCGGCTATTTTCTACCTCAGAAGCCTCTTGATTTTATACTTTCCCTTAATGTGTGACCAATGCTGTACTTTTATATTTTTGGCCAGTTTAGTAATTATTCCACAATGTGATGATGGCTTCGTGAACACTTTCAGCACCACGCTCCTATTAGCTTGATGCAGGAATGAGTCTGTACTTGTGTGAAGGAAGCTGGCTAGCTGCAATGCTGCAAGATAGTTCTGCTAACAGAGAACCAGTTTGGTTTAACAAATACAGAATCCTTTTTATTGTTGTACTTAATACGTAGTACGTGCACTGAGGTCAGTCTGCTAAGGTCTGCTAGCAAGAAAGAAAATAAAATTAAAAAGTACTCAGAGGAGACAGGAAGCCTGGAGGGACTAGGATGTAGCACAAAAGCTGACTTTCCAGTCTTGCAAAGAGAAATAAAACATGGAAGTTACATAAAAATGACCAGTCCGTATACAGGGCTGGCGATGGGAAATAAAGGAAAATGAAATGGACATTTTTCTTGCTACCTCAGGAGGAGCTGAACGCGTGTTGACCTATTGTTATCTGAAGCATCATAATAACTGATACAACTGCTTCACTCGTACAACCAAAAGAAGTGCTTCTGAGCAAGGACAGAACTTCACCAATACCATTTTCCCCTCATCCCTGCCATGCGGTCAGTTACGGACACAGAAATGTACCATGGCAGGATGCCAGCTGCCTAGAGGAGACCTGCCTGCACTTTCTCCTTGCAGCAAACACCAAAACCAGGGCAATGGTGCCTGAGTTCCAAACGCCAGGTTTTATAAGAACCAAAATTAGAACAGCAAACCTTCAAATAAGGAAATCTGGGAAGAAAACAAACTCTCACATATTCTTACCCCCTTAGCCCGCACTGCAGTCATAAGACTTCTACCTAAGGGTGCTTGATGCTGCCTGCCTAGGCACAGCCTTGTGGCACTCTACAGCAGTCTCCATCTGGTCTAGAGTGCAGCAGCCTTAGCAGTGCAAACTGCTGGCCAATCACAGCCTCCTACAGGAACATAGTGAGGCATACAAAATGAAAAAACCAAAAAAACGCATATACTTTTGTCTCAAATACATCACACAGCTTAGAAACCCAATTTTGGTCTCTAATTCTGGAGACTCATTAACATCTTTGGGACATAGCTCACTCTACAGAAATGCTCTCAATCAGCAAAGACACCTAAAAGGTTTGAGGCAGGGCTCCAAATGTCAATATCTACTACTGAAGAACAAGAGGCAAAACCAGACTGCAACACTTCCAGGTACCAATACTAGACAAGAGAGAAGTTATCATGTGCTCTAATAAGCTAGCGAGACAATGCAAACTGTCAGTAAGAAAGCTACAGTATAAGAAAATTAACTTGTTTGTCCTTAGGTGTTCTGCTCCCTGTAAGTGAAAGGAAACCATAGGGATTTTTTCAGTTCAACAACCACCACAGGTATTCTCGGCACAAAAGAGAGGCAGAATTGCCACTGTGGACCCCATACAGCTCAGGAAATATTTCAAGAATTGGACAACAACCTGAAGTCAGAAATTAATGGCTTTTGTATTTCCTTTAGATACAACCTGTGACACTCCCGAAAATCTCCTTGAAATCCTTCAGTAGATACCACTGGGTTTGAATGATTTGCACATCATTTTGGGGGCTGACATGCTCCACAGTAAATTGAATCATATTTTAGAGAGACTTTCAGGCTTAAAGTTGAAGTTTACAGCAGCAGAAGGAGATTGACAGATAAAGGCAATCAACAACCATGAATCCAGCAATCCAGAAACTCCTAAAAAAGCATCAAAGACAAAATTTCAGGATGGACATAATGAAGCTAAAGCAGAAGCAGCCTATCAACATCTATGCTATGCATGTACTGAGCACTGAGGAATTACAACTTGACCCTGAAAAACCAAGAACAGAGCATATGAATGAAGTACAGTGCCTGCCAGAGAAAAAGAATGCAGACCTGATCTGAGCAAAGCATCATGTTTAACATACAATAAACATATGGAGCAACTAAGGTTACAGAGGGAGATTCAAAAGATGCCCAGGAGCAGCACCATACAAAGCCTTGGCTAAGACAGCCCTTCTAGACATAAAAAGCTGAACTCATACAGAAAAGGAACTGACTTTACTCCCCAGAAGGTAGTAATTCCATCAGTGCATGGAGCAAATATGCAATCTGATGACAAATCATCAGGAAACATCATGAGGAAAGCAGATCGTGAGGCAATCCAGATCTTGCAGTGGGCTGACAACCTGCCCACTCCACTTCTACCCTACAAGGAATAAGGACATGGTTAAAATAGGCATGGGGTTTACCACTGTCAAGGTT
Organism: Rhinoptilus africanus; assembly: GCA_013400135.1. NCBI lineage: Eukaryota > Metazoa > Chordata > Aves > Charadriiformes > Glareolidae > Rhinoptilus > Rhinoptilus africanus. Next base: position 370,551 of record VXBO01006291.1, read on the forward strand.
TGGCCTCATAATCCAGTGGTACAGAAAATATTTGGTATACTCCACAAGGCAGAGAGTTACCCAAAGGCCATGAATGAGCTTCCCCCTGCACAGAAAAAAAAAATAAATCACCTTCCTCTTTCTAAAGCTTGTAGGAGACACAGGCATCTTTCATGACCATACACTGAAGTCTACCAAGTTGTTCAAAATTCTACCTCATTGTTCGTCAAGACCTCCATATAAAGGGCCTCATAGTCCTTCCAGTTTATAATAGCTGTATTTGTCACTGGATTGGAATGTGGATTGTCTTAGAAAGTCTTGGCACAGCTCAGAATCTCATAGAGAGCAAAGGCTTGGAAGATGCTGCCAATAACTCCAGTCTGAGTTATTCAAAGAAAGATGGTTTGGAAGATGTTCTTGCAGACCTCAGTCACTGCTCTGCCTGAGTGGACTTGTCCATTCCAAATTGATTACCCAGTGAGAAGCAGTAGGTGCAAGACTTCACAAAGCTATGTCCACTCTTTTAAACACGAGTATTTTTGCGTGATGATAGTGGAATCCCCATGCCTGCTCCCAACCAAGAGCCACAACTCCGTCTCTTTCAATCTGAAAATTCTGCATTCGTTACTGGCCATCCAGCATCCTATAGGTGGTGTTGTCCCATCAGTTTGAGCTTAACTTATAATTACTGGCTTCTTATGGAAAGAGCAGATTCGGTAAGAAAACCATTCTGGGTGGTTTTTTCCTCCCAAAACAGCTGGATCAGGAAGGTGGGCATCTCTTCATGGAAGGAAAGGGAGCCTCTTCCAGAATAGTCTCTCCAGTTGGAGGTGCAAGCTTAAGTCTACTATTCCCTCCATTACAGAGTCTTGGAGTGGACAGTGTGGGATGGCACAAAAATATGTAAGACAGGGCAATGCTTGACCTGCAGTCAAAGAAAGAAAGATTTGTGAGATGGCTTTCTTTTGCACAATTTTAAACTACATGTATAGATGGGGTGTCCAACCCAGGAAGCCAGACTAAACTTGTCGAAAATAAGAAAAAAACCCAAAACAACAAAAAATCTCACTTGGATATACTGGAGATGTAAGTAGCCTCAGAACATGCTCCTTCAATACACTAATCTGTTATTACTTTGCAAAAGTACTTGTCAATGTAGATACAACATACATGATACAGTGACGTGCCTCAGAGAAACAGATGATCCAGATACTCAGATGCATAAGCTGAAATGAATACAAGCATATATTCACTCTAAAAAAAAAAAATCCATCTTTACTAGCTCACAACAGTTCTGAGGAACAGGAAAAAATCTCAAAAGGATACACTGAGCTCCCTTGCATCCAGCCTTGAAGTACCAGAAATTAACAAGTGATACACTAAATAGCTGTAATGATTTTTTTTTGGCCTGGATATAAAAACATGCATACCTGCTGAAAGCAGCGAGTATTATTGCTGAGAAGCAATCACTCTTCTGAATAGACCCATACCATGGGATTTGATGACAGTGTTTCCCAAGTGACTAAGTGGGTATCCTAGAATACTTTATGCCATCATCACATGCAAGTACCCTATGGACAATTGCTAGATGTTCTAAAGAGAAACTCAGCACTGTTGGCTGAAAAGTGCATGATTTCTGTGCAACTGTTGAAACAAATGATATTGACCAGAAATTGCTGAAAAAACCCTGCATTAACAGCTTCTGGATAATCTTTCAGAAATCATGAATATTTAATGTGAGACAAGTAAAAGAATGCCAGAGACTGAATCACAGAAAAGAGAGAAATGGCTATTGAAAAGCATGAAGAAAGTCTTCCCAGTAAGCTAGGAACATTGTATGGACAGCAATGGGCCCAGAGCGCTAGACCTCAAGGCTTATAATGGGAAAGAAGAGCTCAAGGAAGGCATGGCAGACTAGTAACAAGAGCCCACCACAACAGAAGTGAAGTGAAACGTGGGACCGAAGAACTGCACGGGCTTTTATGCGTGGCAATAGCAGGAATCCAAAGAAAAACAGAATAGGAAAAAAGAGCCTGTAACTGTAGATGCTGCTTTACTTCACCAGCAAAAGTCTAAATCTCTAGCATATTAGGTAACATGTATACGTGTAAGTATATAGAATATTGGAAGAGAAAATATTTGTGATTTATAGGCAATGATGTTAATGAGGATGCATGAACCTTTCGTCCCTGCGGTTGCCAGGAAGCAAAGTGTCTCACCTCTACTAGGTCTCTGACCAAGCAAGGCACAAACAATTCTGCAAACAGCTAAATGAGCGCGCTCACGTAAGTATTAACTGATTATACACTGCTGTTTATTACGTATTGGACAATCAGGTCACAGCACTGAAATTTTGATAGGTACAAGACAAAATGAGGAACAAAGTTGTTTATTCTCTAGAACAGTCATTTTGCAAAACAGAAGGAAATGCTAGGAATAGTCTTGTCAACGTACTGGTGAAATAATTCAGTGCGGATGCAGTTTAGTACCAGGATCCTTAACACAAAGGCTTTTCCTTAAGAGGCTGTAATCAGGAGGAAATTGAGTTGGTTGTCACCTGCAACTAGGTGACAGGAGAGCAAATACCTGAGGGGCCTTGTGCTAAGACCTGTGGATATTTTCCTTTGGTACCTGATACTTTTCTCTTTGTAAAAGGCTTGAGTCCGTTCAGGGGTTACCATCATTAACAGTTGTCGTTAGCAGTTATTGCTCCATGGCACCACCTACAGCTTTCCCAGCATCACTAACAGGCCTCCTCTTCCCACTTGCCTTCCAGCTCTCAGACTCCTAGAGCAAACCCATGGCACCAAAGGAGCATCTGGTAACACATATTTACACAAGTTAATGAGCAGCCCATGCTATAGACATGAATTCCCTGACAGACGGATGTAACAAGATGGCCATAAAGCAGAGTATGATCCTTCATCTTTGGCCCATACTTGATGCTTTCTTGGAATGATGGATAGACTTAAAAAGACAAAAATAGAGGGATTGTAAACTTTGCTGATGTACTGGTAGGTCCATAAATTGTTCATACAGACCTTTTGCTCAAGCGTTTGCTAAAGCAGGCCTCAAAGCATGACCAACACTGGACACTCACAAAAGCAGAAATATGCTAATGAGGTATGGAAACAAATACAAGATTCCTCACAAAAATCAGCAATGGGGACAGCTTTGTTAGTTACAGGATGAGCTAAGTAGTATTTGATGACAACAGTAGTGTAAGAGTATTCAAAATCGATGCTGTCTTTGCTGCAAAGTTTTCATCAAAATGTTTAATGCCCTCATGGAGGGGAGCTGCTCCAGAGCCAGCCTGATTTGCAGCAGAACGGCAGGTCTTGGCACACACGGGGGGTTCCTGAGGCAAGGAAATGCCAGGGCAGCGGAGAGACCCACCAGGAGCTGGCAGCTCTCACGGAAGATGCTGAGAAGGCCGGGGTGTTGCAAGAACAACAGTGACCACCCCCATACCTATAAAAAGCAGCCTGGGGAGTGCAAGAAACCAGGAGCACAATCGATCAGAGCGTGGCATCAGCCAGGGTGTGGAGCGGCAGTTTGCGTGTCAGTTCAGGTGGGAGAACATGCAGGAAGGGTGTCATCACCCTACCAGATCAAGGGGCGAGTTCAACTGGTGGTTATCACCATCTCAGAAGGAGCTTAGCGATGGTACCCACTTGGTGGAAATCCATGTCCTCCGCACTTAGAATAATAGAATCATAGAATATGTTGGGTTGGAAGGGATCTTTAAAAGTCACCTAGTCCAACCCCCCTGCAGTGAGCAGGGACATCTTCAACTAGGTCAGGTTGCTCAGAGCCTCATCAAGCCTGGCCTTGAATGTCTCCAGGGACGGGGCCTCCACCACCTCTCTGGGCAACCTGTTCCAGTGTCTCACCACCCTCATTGTAAAGAACTTCTTCCTAATGTCTGATCTAAACCTCCCCTGCTCCAGTTTAAAACCATTGCCCCTCGTCCTATCACTACATGCCCTTGCAAACAGCCCCTCCACAGCTTTCTTTAGGCCCCCTTCAGGTACTGGAAGGTGGCTGTAAGGTCTCCCTGGAGCCTTCTCTTCTCCAGGCTGAACAACCCCAGCTCTCCCAGCCTGTCCTCGTAGGGGAGGTGCTCCAGCCCTCGCATCATCTTTGTGTCCCTCCTCTGGACCCGCTCCAACAGGTCCATGTCCTCCTTGTGCTGAGGGCTCCAGAGCTGGACACATTATTTCAGGTGGGGTCTCACCAGAGCAGAGTAGAGGGGCAGAATCACCTCTCTGGATCTGCTGGGCACAGTTCTTTTGATGCAGCCCAGGATGCGATTGGCCTTGTGGGCTGTCAGTGCACATTGTTGGCTCATGTCCAGCTTTTCATCCATGAGTGCCCCCAAGTCCTTTTCCGCAGGGCTGCTCTCTATCACATCATCCTCCAGCCTGTATTGATAATGAGGATTGTCCCAACCCAAGTTCAAGACTTTACACTTGGCCTTGTTGAACTTCATGAGGTTTGCAGGGGCCCACCTCTCTAGCTCGTTCAGGTCCCTCTGGATGACATCCCGACCCTCTGGCATGTCAACCACACCACTCAGCTTGGTGTCATCTGCAAACTTGCTCAGGTTGCTCTCAGTCCCACTGTCTGTATTATTGATGAAGATACTGAACAGCACCACTCCCACTATGGATCCCTGGGGGATACCACTTGGCACCCCTCTCCATCTGGACATTGAGCCATTGACCACTACCTTCTGTGTGCGACCAACCAGCCAGTTCCTTATCCACTGAGCAGTCCACCCATCAAATCCTTGCTAGAATGGATGTGGCAACCCAGACAGTGCTCCCATGAAAACCTGCAGCTCTCCAGGTTTCAGCCTGCAGGGAGTGCCAGAGCCTTTTGCTGGTAGCAGATGGCAGTAGTGAGAACAGCAGTGTGAGGTGTGACCAGGTGGACAATCTGCTCAGCCTGGAGGCAGAGCTACGAAAGGACGTAGAAAGGTTAAGGAGCATCAGGGATTCTGAGAAAGAGACAGACTGGTGGAACCATGATCCGCCCTCCCTGAGACAGAAACGGAACAGCCACCAGAAAAAAACTAAGATCAAATGGATCCTGTATCCTCCCGCCACCAGGCTGAAGGCAGTGACTTAAAGGAAATGAGCGAACAGAGGAAAGTCCGCGAGTGGGAGTGTAGGCAAACGCCCTCATTGCCCACCTTGTCTTCCCAGGTCCCTCTGTACAACAAGTATGAGGCTCTGGATGTGGAATGCCAGTCAATGGGTGATGTGGATGATGGTACATCTACAACAGAGGTGTTGCCAGGGTCAGAAAGTCCTACACGCCATATCATGACCACCTCCATGAGGAAGAAAAGATAGGTTATAGTTGTAGGCAACTCCCTTCTAAGGGGAACAGAGGGTCCAGTACACTGAACAGACTCTTCTCTTAGCAAAGTCTGCTGCCTCCCTGGGGCCCACGTTAACGACATCACTAGGAAACTTCCTAGTATGGCCCTTGGACTATTACCCATTAATGCTCTTCCCTGTGGGTGGTGAACACATAATCCAAGGGTGACCAAAAGAGACTTCAGGGCATTGGAAGACGGTTGGTAAAGGAATCTGGAGCAAAGGTTATTTTTTCCTCTCTCCTTCCAGTTGAAGGCAGCAACAATGGACGAAACAGATGGACCCAGACTATTAATATATATTTCCATGGGTGGTGTCACCACCACAATTTTGGATTTTTCGATAATGGGATGGCCTAGACAGCACGTGGCCTGCTGGCATCTGATGGGATTCTCCTTTCTCAAAGGGGGAAAAGGATCTTTGCTCACAAGCTAGCGGCTCTCATTGACAGGGCTTTAAACTAGACTTGAAGAGAAGGGGGATCATAGAATCATAGAATAATTTGGGCTGGAAGGGACCTTTAAAGGTCATCTAATCCAACCCCCCTGCAATGAGCAGGGACATCTTCAACTAGATCAGGTTGCTCAGAGCCCCATTTGAATGTTTCCAAGGAGGGGAATTTGGGTCTGCCTGTCCAGAAAGAAGAGGCTTATTGGTATATAAGTGATACTGGCCCATGGATTTTGATTCCAGTTGGTCCTCAGGAATAATTGGTGAGGTTTTTAAGAGATACGGGAGCACAAATTTCAATACTAACGTAATGAGATGCCAGGAAGCTGGGCATGTGGTCCAGACAGCAAACAGTTAAAATTACCAGTGTGAACAGAGTGACTGTTGTGTGATGAACTGCCAAGATCAATTTATGGCTCCTGGGTGAGAAGCACGTATCATCTACTTGCTTTGCAATTAAAGATCATCATGAAAATATTTTAGGTTTTGATGTTTTAAACAGCTGAACCTGGTGCCTGCCAAATGTCAGTGTGTGTGTTCCTTCAGCTCAAACACTGACCCCAGCCCCAACAGAGAGCGGGCAGCCGCAGTGTGGGTGCTCCGCACAGCCCCACACTCCCTGATTCAAAGATCACCAATGTACTGCAATGTCCAATTTCTGCTGCAGCACGAAATGGAATTTCTGAAGTCATAGCTGATTTGGAGAAATGACAAATTATCTCCAGAACCCACTCCCCATATAACTCATCTGTCTGTCCTCTTTGGAAACCAGATGGAAGGTGGAATTTAACAGTTGGTGATCAGCACCTAAATGCTAATACATGGATGTCGGCGCTAGATGTAAAAGGTATGTTCTTTATGGTTCCCTTGAAAGAGGAGGATAAAGAGAAGTTTGCTTTCACTTGTGAGGGAATGCAATGTACCTTTAACAGACTCCCACAGGTATATAAACATCCACCCACAATTGCTCATGCCGCAGTTGCTGAACTTTGACAGACAGTCTCACTCCCCCAAG
>VXBO01006295.1:17904-36454 GCA_013400135.1 Rhinoptilus africanus
ACCTTATCATAGAAGGAGATCAGGTTTGACAGGCATGACCTGCCTTTCATGAACCCCTGCTGACTGGGCCTGATCACCCTGTTCTCCTGCATGTGCCGTGTAATGGCACTGAGGATGAGCTGTTCCATGACCTTCCCAGGCACCGAGGTCAGACTGCCTGGCCTGTAGTTCTTCCGGCCCTTCTTGTGGATGGGTGTCACATTTGCCAACCTCCAGTCAGCTGGGACCTCCCCAGTTATCCAGGACTGCTCATAAATGATGCAAAGTGGCCTGGTGAGCACTTCCGCCAGCTCCTTCAGTACCCTTGGGTGGATCCCAAGTGCAGCCGTGGATGGATGAAGCTCTTCAGAAAGGACAGGCTGGACAAGAGGCAGGGAGGGGTTGTGCTCTGTGCAAAGGAGTAGCTCAAACACACACAGCTTTGCCCTGGAGCAGGGGAGGAGCCAGTCAAGAGAATGTAAGTACAAATCAGAGAACAGACCAACACAGGTGATGCCTGGGTGTGCTGGTTTTGGCTGGGATAGAGTAAAATTTCTTCATAGTAGCCTGTATGGGGCTATGTTTTGGATTTGTGCTGGAAACAGTGTTGATAACACGGGGATGTTTTAGTTATTGCTGAGCAGTGCTTACACAGCATCAAGACCTTTTCTGCTTCTCACACTGCCCTGACAGCAAGTAGGCTGGGCGTGCACAAGAAGTTGGGAGGGGACACAGCCAGGACAGCTGACCCCAACAGACCAAAGGGATATCCCATGCCATATGACGTCACGCTCAGCAATAAAAGCTGTGGGAAGAAGGAGGAAGTTGGGGAACATTCGGAGTTATGGGGTATATCTTCCCAAGTAACTGTTATGTGTGATGGAGCCCTGCTTTCCTGGAAATGGCTAAACACCTGCCTGCCAATGGGAAGTACTGAGTGAATTCCTTATATTGCTTTTTGCTTGCGTGTGTGCAGTTTTTGCTTTACCTATTAAACTGTCTTTATCTCAACCCATGAGTTTTCTCACTTTTACCCTTCTGATTCTCCCCCCGTCCCACTGGGTGGGGAGTGAGCAAGCGGCTGTTTGGTGCTTAGTTGCCGGCTGGGGTTAAACCATGACACTGGGGAGATATCTGCTATAGACCACCTGATCAAGAGGAAGTAGAGGAAGCCTTCTTTACGCAACTGGAAAAAGCCCACACAATCACAGGCCCTGGTACTCATGAGGGACTTTGACCACACCAATATCTGATGGAAAGGCAACATGAAAGGACAAAAAACAATCCAGGAATTTTTTGGAGTGTGTTGAATACAAACTCTTGATGGAGATAACAAGCCAACTAGGGGAAGATGTTGGACCTGTCACCCACGAACAAAGAACAGGCTGGGGACATAAAGGTCGATGGCACCCTTGGCAGCAGCCACGATGAGGATGAAGTTGAAGATCCTGAAAGAAGTGAGCAAGACACATAGCAAAATTACAAACCTGGACTTCGGGAGAGCAAATTTTGGCTTGTTAAAGGAACTGCTTGGCAGAATACTATGAGAGACTGTCCTAAAGGGCAAAGGGCTCAGGAGGGCTGGTTGATCCTCAAAAAGACAACCTCCGTAAAGCACAAGAATAATCCACTCAGACATGCAGGAAGTCGAGCAAGCGTGGCAGAAGGCCAGCACAGATGAACAGGGGATTCCTAACGGAGCTCAAAGACAAAAAGGAAGTACACAGAAGGTGGGAGCAGGGAATGGCTACCCAGGAGGAAAATGGAGACACATGCAAGGATTTAGTTAGGAAAGCCAAAGCTTGGCTGGAGTTGGAACTAGCAAGAAATGTAAAAGGCAACAAGAAGGGCTTCTGTAAGTACAGCATCAGCAAAAGAAAGGCTAAGGAAAACACGTGCCCGCTGCTCACCGGAGCACGGAATCTAATAGCTAAGGACATCAAAAAACCTAAGGAACTCAGTGCCTGCCTTGCCTCGGTTTTTTACAGGTAAGGTTGGCCCTCAGGTCTCCCAGATCCCTGAGCCTAGTGGCAGACTCTGGGGCAGGGAAGTATTACTCACAGTAGAGGAAGACTGAGTTAGGGAGCACTTCAGCCAACTGTGGACATACACAAGTCCATGGAACCAGAGGAGATGACCCTGAGGGGTTCCTGATGACCGGAAAAAGGCAAACATCACACCCGTCTTCAAGAAGGGGAATCCAAGGAGATAAAGGCTGGTCAAACTCACCTCAGAATCTGGGAAGGTTGGGGAGCAAATCTTCCTGGAAGCCATGTTCAGGCACACAAAGAAACTGGGCTTGCTCCAGTATGCCCATGTCTTTCTTGTACTGGGGAGACCAGCAGTGGACACTACTCCAGATGAGGTCTCACAAGTGCCAAGACAAGAGAAGGAAAGGATCACTTCCCTGGAACTGCTGGCTGCGCTGTTACTAATACAGCTCAGGATGCTGTTGGTCTCCTTTGCTGCAAGGGCACACTGTTGGCTCATGTTCAACTTGTTGTCCACCAGGACCCCCAGGTCCTTTTCTGCAGAGCTGCTTCCTAGGCAGTCAGCCTCCAGCCTGTACTGTTGCAGGGGTTATTCCAGCCCAGGTGCAGCACTTGGCATTTGTTTTTGTTGAACTTCATGAGGTTCCTGTCAGCCCGTTTCTCCAGCCTGTCCCTCTTAAAGTCAGCCCTGCCCTCCAGCACATTGACTGCTCCCCCCTCCCCAATTTGGTGTCATCTGCAAACTTGCCAAACTTGTCTCTTCATCCAGGTTGTTAATGAAGACATTAAACAGTACTGGTTCCAGTACTGGTCCCTGAGGGACCCCGCTAGATACTGGTATACAACGTCCACTCCCCTCCCCTTGTCAACAGAAGCAGTCACCACATCACAGAAAGCAATGAGGTTGGTAAGGCATGATTTGCCCTTGGTAAAGCCATTTTGGCTGCTCCCAATCACCTCCTTGTCTTTCATGTGTTTAGAAATGGCTTCTAAGAGGATTTGCTCCATAACCTTTCCAGGGACTGAGGTGAGGCTGGCCGGCCTGTAGTTCCTTGGATCCTCCTTCCCACCCTTCTTGAAAATGAATGTGACATCTGCCTTTTTCCAGTCACGAGGAACCTCCTCCAATTGCCATGACCTTTCAAAGATGATAGAGAGCAGCCTCACAGAGACATTGGCCAGCTCCTTCAGCACCCTCAGATGCATGCCATTCGATCCCATGGGCTTGTGTATGTCCAAGTGGGTTAAGTGATTCCTAACTCTTTCTTCCTCTACTGTGGCTACTGCTTCACTCCCCCAGACTCTGCTAGGATGCTCAGGGACCTGGGAGGCCTGAGGGCAGACCTTACCAGTGAAAAATGAGGCAAAAAAGGCATAGAGTACCTCAGCCTTTTCCCTGTTGCATGTCACAAGGTCCCCTGCCCCATTGAACAATGAGCTCATGCTCTCCTTAGTCTTCATTTTGCTACTGATGTACTTAGAAAGGACTTTCTTGTTGCCCTTCACCTCCCTTGCTAGGTTCAACTCCAGCTGAGCTTCGGCTTTCCTGACTGCATTTCTACTTGCGCACGCGGTGTCTTTATATCCCTCCCAAGTAGTATGCCCCTGCTTCTACCTCCTATGTACTTCCTTTTTGTGTCTGAGCGCAGTCAGGAGCTCCTTGTTCATCCATGCTGGCCTTTTGCCACACTTGCTCAACTTCCTGCACATTGAAAATGGACCGTTCTTGTGCTCTGAGGAGTTTGTCCTTGAAGATCAACCTGCTCTCCTGGGCGCCCTTGCCCTCCAGGGCAATTTCCCATGGGATCCTGCCAAGCTGATCTCTGAACAGGCCAAAATCTGCTCTTATGAAGTCCAGGGCTGTAATCCTGCTGTTTGTCTTGATCACGCCTCTCAGGATCTTAAACTCCACAGTCTCATGGTCGCTGCAGCCAAGGCTGCCCTCGACCTTCACATCATCAACCGGTTCTTCCTTGTTTGTGAGTAGCGGGTCCAACAGTGCATTTTCCCTAGTCGGTTCACTGATCACCCGCATCAAGAAATAGTCTTCTATATGCTCCAGAAGTCTTCTGGATTGCTTTTACAGGGCAAGTGTGAGAGCCTCCCCTGTCATGCTGTCCCCCAGATACGTTTGTTCTGCCCCTTGTGCCTTCACTTCTCTTCAGGTTACGGTAATCCTCCCCTGGCATACCTACTTTAAAGCCCGCCTCACTCAGTTAGCAAGCCTGTTTGCAAAAACACTCTTGCCCCGCTTTGTCAGATGTACCCCATCCTTGCTCAGTAGCCCTCGCTCCTCAAAGAGGGTCCCATGGCCATAGGAGCCAAAGCCCTGCCTGTGACACCAGCCACACAGGCAGGTCTTGACCCACCAGATGAGTCCACTTGTACCCAAGCCTTTCCTCCTCACTGGCAGTATTGAGGAGAATACCACCTGGGTCCCCGTGCCCTTCACCCTCACCCCCAGAGTTCTGTAGTCACTTGTGAAATACTCCAGGTTACCCCTGGCAGTAACATTGGTGCCCACATGGAAGTGCAGGAAGGGGTAATAGTAGTCTGAGGGCCAGACATGCCTTGGCAGTCCCTTTGCAACATCCCAGATCCTGGCCCCTGGCAAGCAAAAAACCTCCCGAGACATCAGTTTGGGTCAGCAGATAGGTGCCTCTGTCCCCCACGGGAGGGCATCTCCAATGACTGTCACTTTCCTTTTTCCCTTCGTGCAGACACAAGGTTTGGGCTCAGCTGGCTCTGATGCATACCCCGAAGGGTCTTGTTTGTCCTCACCAGTGCCCAGGGCACTTGCAGGTCTGCAGGTGGAGCAGGAGCCTTTCTTCCATTGTCCAGAAGTCACAAGCTTCCAGCCTTCTCCATCTTGATAGCCACCCTCAGCTACCTGTTTGACCACGGTCTCTAGCTGTCCCTCCTTCCTTGCTGTGCGTGGCTCAGGCTGTTGTCTCTGCAGAGTTTCTGCAAAGACCCTGTCAGTCTCCTCATTGTTCTCCCTGATGATTTGCAGCCTGCTCACCTCTTCCTGCATCTCTTTCACCTGGTGACTCAATACCTTGACCAGAGCACATCTCTCTCCCGGGAGATGCCACCACTGCCCCCAGTCCCACAGAGAAGCCCCAGGCGCTCTCTGCAACCTGGGAAGTGTCATCCTCCCAGCCCGCCCCAACTCTGTTTGGATCAAGGCCTCCAGTGTGCCAAGGGCATTATCACCACCAGTCAGTGCTGGGGAGTGTGCCCTGCTTCACGTTGAGACCATCGCTGCACAATCTCCAAGCAGCCCCACACAGTCCTCAGCATAAGTGCCTGTCCCCTCTGCACCACAGCTGTGTTAACAACTGCTGTGACAACTACCATGTCACTATCTGCTGCTCTCTGTGAGCTGGATCCTCCCTAATCAGGAGTCAGCCTTTCTCTGTGCAAACTGCTGTGCAAACTGAGAGCAGCCCCTGCAGCGTCCTGGGCGCCCTGCACCACAAACTGCTGCTAGTGGCCGCACCTCTGTTTGCAGCGCTCTGGGCTGCTGTACTCCCTAAGGAGCAACTAAATATCAAAATCATTGCATGCTTTTGTAGAGGCTAGGAATTTCTATGTGTTTGGAAGATTACGATTATTTACCAAATGTATATCTTTTAGTTTAATACATTGCCGAGGCACCCTCATTTTGGGGGAGTCTTTGAGCAAAGTTTTTCTTAGTCTGCTGTATAAACTGTTGTTGGATTGAATGTCCTGTCAAGCTGATTGGGGAACTTGCTGTTCACCCATTCCCCAAAGTTTTGTTTCAGAGACAAATTGCAGTACTTATTTTGATGAAAATTGCCGTTTTTTTTAGGCTGAATACCTAATTTGTCTGGGGGATTATTTGTGACTCATTTCAGTAATGCTTTCATGCTTTATGGTGATGTAGGAGCTGACTACTGGGAAGAAGGACTTTTTAATAAGTATTTCTGTGTTCAGTAAGGATTTAAAGTGTCTATTGTATTGATTTCCTTTGAATGTACACAGATTGCCCTTGTTCGTTCATATATAGACCTGGGGCCATATCCTGCATTCTCTATATCTGACATTCCTTTAGTACAACTTGGAACGTTGGAACAGACCAGAAGGTGTTATCTTCATTGCAGAGGGAAGGGTATGCTGGAGAAAGTGGTACTATGTTGTGGGTATAGCTGCTTCCTTGCAGTAGCTGGCTACTGAACCAGAACGCAGCCGTACTGGTTATGAGCCTCTTGTAATGTTAACTTTAGTATAGCATGTGTACTTCAGGAAACCACACCTTCTTGTAGCTTTTCTCTCCTTCTGTAACAAAGTAGAGCACCTCAAGTACTGATTGTCTTCCAACTTATGTTATTCTTTTAAATTTTAATGAAGCAATGATGCTGGGTAGGGATATACATATAAGTTACTGGTAAGTCAGGTAGTGTAAGAACTTGAGCGTGTCAGTTATTTTTCGGTAATTCTCATTTTTTTGTCCCCAAAGATGGGCACTGTTGCAGATTAATTGTCTTGCTCTAAGTTTGCACATTTGCTGATATTCTAGGAACGTGGGTTTTTGCTCATACCAGAAACAGGTATTTTTGCCCTGAGTATCATTACTGCTGAATACCGCACAGTGCTTTATACCTTTTAAATCATTAGAGAAGCACGCTTGCAGCAGTCTGCTCTCTGGTGTTCTAGTTGCAGACTTAAATGTGTCATTACTAGCCATAGAATAGTCTATAGCCATAGAATACTCCTGTAAAGAAGACTGATTTAAAAAAAATTACTTGGGCAGAGAATAGAACACTAATTCATTGTAAAATAATATTTTAAAATAACTCTGTGACAATTGGCTTAAGAATCTGCTAATCATTGAGTTACTGTTATTTAAAGGTGGATGTGCCACGTGAAGGAATGGATGATTTTGTGTATGGTGGTGGGTGCATGGGTGCATCCTTCTGCATTACCCACCAATACACCCGTGTCCTTGAGCGAAGACAATCCCACAAATGGGTTTTCCTTTTCCCAAGGGAGGAGCAACCCACACTGCCTTTCCCAGACACTTCCCTATGTGCACTATGGGGACCTTATCTCCTCCCACAATATGTAGGGGCTGTGTTTGGGCAGGACCAGGTCGCTTATCAGATCCTCTGGTGTTAACCAGACAAGTGGCTTCTGCTAATTTTACATCCCAGTGCTTCTATCCCCCAGCGCCCAATGCTCTCAGCATAGTCTTTAACAGTCCATTATATCATTCAGTCTTGCCAGAGGTTTGTGGGTGACAGGGGATGTGACACACTCAATCAATGCCGTGTTTCTCAGCCCAGGAGTCTATGAAGTTGTTTCGGAAATGAGTCCCATTGTCTGACTCGATTCTTTCTGGGGTGCCCTGTTGCCACAGAACGGGCCTTTCAAGGCCCAGGATGGTGTTTTGAGCGGTGGCGTGGTTTACAGGGTATGTTTCTAGCCACCCAGTAGTTGCTTCCACGCAGCGCTTGCCTTGTCAAGTTTGTGGCAGTATAGTCGATCTACCAGGCCTCACCATATTGATATCCCAGCCACCGCCTGCTATTCCAGGGACACTTTACTTGTGTGGCTCGCTTCATTGCGGCGCATGTTTTGCATTCATGGGTGACCTGCATGGTGGCCTCAATAGTCAGGTCCACCCCTCAATCACAAGCCCACCTGTACATTGCATCTCTCCCTAGATGTCCTGATGTTTCATGGGCCCTCCAAGCTATGAATAACTCACTCTTACTTTCCCAGTCCAAGTCCATCTGAGCCACTCCAATTCTGGCAGCCTGGTCTACCTCCTTGTTGTTTTGATGTTCTTCAGTGATGCAGTTCTTGGGCATGTGAGCATCTACATGATGTGCCTTTACAGCAAGTTTTTCTACCCGGGCAGCGATGTCTTGCCACAATGCAGCAGCCCAGATGGGTTTGCCTCTGCGCCACCAGTTGCTCTGTTTCCATTGCTGTAGCCACCCCCACAGGGCATTTGCCACCATCCATGAGTCTGTGTAGAGATAGAGTACTGGTCACTTCTTTCATTCAGCAATTTCTAGGGCCAGCTGGATGACTTTCACTTCTGCAGACTGACCCAACTCGCCTTCTTTGACGGCTTCGACGACTTGTGTCACTGCTTTACACTTCCGATGGTTTCCTACAACACAACAGGATTCGTCGGTAAACAGAGCATATTGACTTTCACCTTCTGATAACTCATTGGTGCTTCTTGGGCCCGAGTCACCTCCAAAATCTCCGCCTTCTGGCCAGTCCACGATCTCTTCCAGGATTCCTGGGCGTCTGGGATTCCCCATTCGAGCCCGTTGCATGATCAACACTACCCACTTACTCCATGTAGCATCATTTGCATGATGTGTAGAGGGGACGTTTCTTTTGAACATCCAGTGTAGCACAGGCAATCACGGTGCCAAGAGGAGCTGTGCTTCTGTACCAACAACTTCTGAAGTGGATGGAATCTTATTGATCACATCCCTTGGGTCTGTGACAATGTCCATCTTGCCATTTTATTCCCCAAAACTGGATGTCTTGCGCAGGTCCTTTGACTTTGCTTTGTCTTATGGTAAAACCAGCTTTCAGAAGAATCTGGATTATTCTTTTTCCTTTCTCAAACACTTCCTTCGCTGTGTTGCCCCACACGTTGATGTCATCAATGTATTGCAGGTGCTCAGGGGCTTCACTCTGTTCCAGTGTAGTCTGGATCAGTCCGTGACAAATGGTAGGGCTGTGTTTCCACCCCTGGGGCAGTCGATTCCAGGTGTACTGGACACCCCTCCACGGGAAAGCAAACTGTGGCCTGCATTCTGCTGCCAAAGGGATCGAGAAAAATGCATTGACGATATCAGTTGTGGCATACCACTTGGCTGCCTTCAATTCTAGTTCATATAAGAGTTCTAGCACGTCCCGTATGGCAGCATTTGTCATACGGCAGTGTGACTTTGTTCAGGCTCTGATAGTCCACTGTTAACCTCTACCCTCTGTCAGACTTTTGCACTGGCCATATAGGACTACTAAAGGGTGAGCGAGTCCTGCTGATCACCCCTTTGCTCTCCAGTTGACAAATCAACTCATGGATGAGAACCAGGGAGTCTCGGATGATGTGATATTGCTGCCAGTGCACCATCATGGTAGCAATCGGCATCTGCTGTTCTTCGACGCACAGCAACCCCACAACAGAGGGATTCTCTGAACAGCTGGGCAAGGCAGATAGCTGTTTAGTCTTCTCTCTATCCACAGCAGCTACATGAAAGGCACACTGGTATCCTTTTGTGTCCTTGAAGTACCCTCTCCTGAGGTAGTCTCTGCCAAGGATGCACGGAGCCTCCGTGACGGTAACAATGGTGTACTTTTGACACTTGTTCCCTGTTAGGCTCACCTCAGCCTCCAACATAGACAACAATTGGGATCCCCTCGTCAGTCCAGAAATCCAGATGTGTTCCGCCCCCCTGTACCCTGATGGCATTAGGGTACGCTGTGCACTAGTGTCCACGCAGACCCTTATACTCCCCTGGTGTCAGGCCATCGAATCCATACAGCCCAGTACACTCAGTCATCCCTTTCCTCTGCCTGGCTGAAGTCAGGGACTCTCTATTCCTCATTGGAGTATTCACTATCTGACCGCTGCAGTATCAGACCAGAAGTCCTTTCACCAAGATCAAGAGGAGAGGCGTTCTCAGTCCTTCTTCTGCATCTGGGGGGATTGCTGGTTGCCAGTTGCCTTCTACCGTCTCAACAGCACCTGGAACAAAAGCCTTCTTGGATGGCCTCTTCTTAGCAGCTATCTTCCCCTACAAGTCACATCCATGGGCTTCTAGCTTTGAGGTGGGTTCACCATCTCACTTCCTCATGTCCTCCCCCTGGTCACTCAGGATGATCCAGAGGGTGCTACGCAGCATGCACCTGTGGCTCCCTTTCCCTCTGGCCGGGAGAGGCTAGCTCCATGGGGCACCCCTGACAGCTGAGACACTGGCCCGTCAGGATGAGGAAGATGAGAGATTCTCTTCAAAATGCTGGAGCTGGAGGGACAGTCTCTCCACAGTTGGTATACTGAAGTCTGGCCAGTCCATCATCACCAGGGTGCTGGAGTACAACACCGGTGCATTCCGGACAAACCTCCTCCACATGGCCCGCGTACACTGGATGTCATCCAGATCTTTGGAGACCTGGTTGCTGTCCAGGTCACTGTAGACGATTTCCACCACCATTAATTCTCTCAGATACCAGATGCCTTCCTCGGTGATGGTCCACTTCCCTCGGTACTTTACAAGATCATCCTTGAGGGGATATCTCACCTTCACGCTCGACAGGAGCCACCTCCAGAGGCTGAGAATTGTTGCCTCTCTTCCGATTTCTTTGTCAATTCGCCAGTCCCTAGCTAGGGGTACCAGCTACTGGGCTTCCTTACCCTCTAATTCCTGACCAGTATCTAATTCCTGCCCCGGTATCCCTGCATCAGAGCAATCAAGCAGCAATCCGCTCGCCTGGCCGAAGGCCGTAATCTTTCCGCAGATCTCAAAGTTCACTCAGGGTTAGGGACCACGTGGTTTCTGCCTCTTGCGTGAAGTCTATCACTTCCTCCTCCTGTTTCTTTGTCGAAGATTAGACTTCAGGAGGGCTAACTTTGACCTCTTCAAGAAACTGCTTGGAGAGATCCCGTGGGATAGGGCTCTGGAAGGCAAAGGGGCTCAAGAGAGCTGGTTGGTATTCAAAGACCACTTTCTCCAAGCTCAGGATCGGTGCATCCCTAAGAGCAAGAAATCGGACAAGGGACGCAGGAAGCCTGCCTGGTTGAGCAGGGAGCTTCTAAACAAGCTCAAGCGGAAGAAGGAAGTTTACAGTAAGTGGAAGAATGGACTAACCCCNAGCTTCCTGATCAGACCTTTCTTCCTCCTCCTCCCTTACTAATCAATGGTATGGACCTGTCAACCTCCACATCCAGTGTTTCTTTTTGACTACTGGGGTGATTACTGTAGTTGGGGTTTGAGTCCCTGTCTCAACCATTGTGCCCTCAGATGTAGAGTCCCTCCTTCCCGTGCTCTTCCAGTGGTGCTGAGCAGAAGCTCAGTAGGCACAGGCCAAGCCCCAATACAGTGCTAGGAGCTGATGGGTCTCATTGGGGTAGGCAAGGCACCCTTCTGTCAAGTGGCGCACCAATTCAACGTGATTACATGCCTGTCCAGGTGTAAAATCCCAGGCTATCAGAGGTGATAACCACCTTAGGCATCTGCCCAAATCCTCCCATACACCCTGCCACTCAGGGATCGACTGCCTCAGGGCATGTCAACCGCCATTTCAGGGGGGGTTGGACTATATGACCTTTAAAGGTCCCTGCCAATCCAAACTATTCTATGATTCTATGTTTCTCTGTGGCCTCGCCAACAAGTTGTTTCCTCTTATGCCAGGATGAAACCAGGTTCCACATAGTTGACAAAAAGCCAATGATGTTGGTTAGATAACAGAATCAAACAGTTTACATAAGGATGTACAAGAACCTCGGGAGCCCATGCAACAGAGCCAGCTGCATCAATCCTAGAGAAGAGGGAGATGTAATCCTTCATTCTCCCCACAAGGTAGCCCACCCAGCACAGGACAGACATCTATTACCAGGGCGATATGCCAGCCCAAGTACACGGCCATTGCTTTTAGCAAAATGTTCCCAGGCACAGCGAAACAGAGAAATAAGCAGCACAGCAATCAGCAAGAATCGAAAGCAGCCACTAACAAGCCCCAAACTCTCTCATACAGTAAAGCGAAAAAGCTCTGTGACCAGCACAGAAGCCTGCCAATTAACAGCTACAACAGCTATAGCACGCTCAGATCAAAACTGTCATTATCTCATGCCCCATGTTCGGTGCCAAAAAGGGCTGTGGTGGGTTGATCCCGGCCAGCAGCCAAACACCCACCCAGCCTCTTGCTCGATCCCCTCTCCCATGGGATGGGGAGAGAAATAGAAGGAAGGCGAGAAGATTTCTAGATCGAGATAATGACAGTTAAATAGGGAAAGCAAAAGCCACATGCACAAGCAAAGCAAAAAGAGGAATTTATTCACTCCTTCCCATTGGCAGGCACATGTCCTGCCGTTTCCTGGAAAACAGGGCCTCAGTACGCGTAACGGTTGCTCAGGAAGAAAACTGCCATAGACACAAACCTGTGGAGAGCCCGTGCTGGAGCAGGCTCCCAGCAGGAACTGTGGCCTGTGGAGAAGAGCCCGTGCAGGAACAGGTTTTCCTGCCTGGAACTGTGGCCCATGGGGAGGACCCACACTGGAGCAGGGGAAAAGCGTGAGGAGGAAGGAACAGGAGAGACAAAGAACTGACCGCAACCCTATATTCCCCATACCCCCCTGCGCTGCTTGGGGTGGGAGGAGGTAGAATAGTTGGGAATGAAAAGAGTGACGTTGAGTCTGGGAAGAAGGAGGAGTAGGGGGAAGGTGTTTTAGGTTTTGTCTTTGTTTCTCACCATCCTACTCTATTTTAATTGGTAATAAAATATTTCCACAAGTTGAGTCTGTTTTGCCCGCGATGGTAATTGGTAAGTGATCTCCCTGTCCTTATCTCGACCCATGAGCTTTTCTATCTTATTTTCTCCCCCCATCCAGTTGAGGAGGCGGAGTGAGAGAGTCTGGTAGCCAGCCAAGGTGAACCCACCACCAAATGTAATCTCTCTTGCTCATTACTTCCAGATCTTGGCTTAGATGGATAAGGAACTGGCTGTATGGCCGCATCCAAAGAGGTAGAGTCAACGGCTCGATGTCCAAAAGGAAAACAGTACTCAGACACAATGCCAGCAACATTTTATGTATTCTCAGATAAGTTTACCCCTGAACCAGAAATGGCTTCCTGTAGAAAGATAAAGCCAACTGGAAATTCGAAGACACGGGGAGGTTTTCTAGTTTTACCCTATTTATTTCTTTGCAAACTTGCTGTGTTGTCCACTAGAACAAAATGGAGAAGCGATCATAAAAGTATGGATCCTTGAGGGACACCACTCGTTACTGGTTTCCACTTGGACATTGAGCCATTGACTATAATTCTTTGGATGTGGCCATCTAGCAAGTTCCTTTTACATCCAAGAGACAATCCATCAAACCCATCTCCCTCCCATTTAGCGACAAGGATGTTGTGGGGGACCATGTCAAAGGCCTTACAGAAGTCCAGAGAGATGACATCCATAGCTCTTCCCTTGCCCACCAAAGCAGTCACTCCATCGTAGAAGGCCACCAGATTAGTCTGACATGATTTGCCCTTGGTGAAGCCATGTTGGCTGTCCCTAATCACCTCCCTGTGTTCCATATGCTTCATCATAACTTCCAGGAGGATCTGTTCCATCATTTTTACCAGGCACGGAGGTGAAGCTGACTGGTCGGTAGTTCCCAGGACCCTCCTCTTTAAAAATGGATGCAATGTTTCCCTTTTCTCCAGTCACTTGGGACTTTGCCTGACTGCCACGGCTTTTCAAATATGATGGGGAGTGGCTTGGCAACTGCATCAGCCAATTCCCTCAGGACCCTGGGATGCATCTCGTTGCATTCCATGGACTTGTGCACATTCCTCGGGTGGTCTCGAGCCTGATCTTATCCTGCGATGGGTGGGACTTCATTCCCCCAGTGCCTGCCTTGAGATTCAGGGACTCGAGAGATGTGGAAAGAGAGATTACCATTGAAAACTGAGGCAAAAAAAATTGTTGAGTACCTCTGCCTTCTCCATGTCAGTTGCCACCAGATCCCCTGTCCTATTTATCAGAGGGGTACAATTTCTTTTGCCTTCCTTTTCTGGCCAACATACCTGTAGAAGCCCTTCTTGTTATTCTTCACATCCCTTGGAGAGACCTTGATTAAGAAATTGTCCTTGACGCACTCCAAGAGTCTCCTGGACTGCTTAGAGCTTGCTGTGCTGCTCTTCCAGCAGATGTCAGGGTGACTGAAGTCCCCCAGCAGGATCAGAGTCTGTGAGTGTGATGCTTCCCATAGTTAAAGTAAGAACATTTTGTCTACAGGCTCCCCTCGTTCAAGTGGCCTATAGTAGGCACCAACCATGAGGTTTCCTTTGATGGCTTGGCCCCTAATTTTTACCCATAAGCTCTCGACCTGTTCATCACTGTTTTTCAAAGACAGCTCTGTGCAGTCAATCCATTATTTTACATAGAGGGCAACACACACACACACACACACACCCCGCCCCTCCTCCCTTGCCTGTCCTTTCTGAACAGTTTATAGCCATGGATTGCAGTGCTCCAGTCGTGCAATTCGTCCCACCACATTTCAGCAGTACCAATCAGATTGTAGCTTTCTAGCTGCACAGTGGCTTCCAGCTCCTCCTGCTTGTTACCCATACTGCGTGCATTGGTATTGAGGCACTTCAGCTGGGCTACTTACCTTGTCACCTTTTTAGAAGAACACGACCTAATTCCTTTGAGGCATTTCACAAGTGTTTCCCTATTGGTTCCTAATACATCAACAGCCTCTGGCTCTTCTCTGTTGCTCAAAACTGCATCCCCTTCCCCTGCTAAGTCTAGTTTAAAGCTCTCCGTATCAATGGCTGCCTTTAAGCTTAAAGCGTCCGTGTTGGTTTACCAATTCAAATTACACTCATAAGGGTTACAGATTAAAAAGGCTTTGTTGTTATGCCACTGATTAACATTCTTCTTCTGAATGCCTTAGTTTTTCTTTGAACCCCTCTGCTATTGTTTACATCTTTGGTTCATCAGGTATAAATAGGATGGTATATAAAATAACTGTGATATAGTCCTCAAGGGTTTATACACGTAAGTAATTGTCTATATTCTCTACAAGGCTGGGAAGTCTATTGTCCAAGTGTGAGCATCACAGTATAGAAAGATGCATTTGGGAGGAATGATCACAGGAGACTGACTTCTTTCTGGCTCTAACGGGTTTTGGCTTGAATAACATGGCTGCTTTGTCACCTTTGTAGCTAGTCTCAAGAAGTAGCTGCAGATGGGGAAACCTCAATAATGTCTGCGTTCCAACTGCATTTTCAGGAGGAGGAAGTTGCGAATTGCTTTAAGCTAGAACTAATTGAAACGCCTACGGTTGCATAGGGATGTTTTCCTGAGGTTTCCTTGCAGAAATACCCACTCCTTACGTTTAAAGTAGATCAACAGACTGACTTAAAACAAGGTGTAGCTTTCATTTGTGTATTATATGTTTATCTTTTTAAAAGGTATACTTTTAATATTGTGGGAGTTGAGAATAAAAATTTAAATTGAGTGTTGTGATTTTACATGTCAGAAAAAAGGAAAGGGTTGAATTTTTTTTTTCCCAAGGAAGTGTGTGAAAAGTAAGAAGGGATAGGCTCAATATGATATATACTTTATGCATTATATTCTTACCTTTCACCCTCTATCTCTCGGTAAATTTTTTAGTTTAGGAACTGCCTTCATTTGTACTTCAAATTTACCTAATGACTGCTTCAGTTTAAATACTAATAATTAATATCATTCATGTTGTTTTGTTTATACATGCTGGTCTTTGGGTGTAGTAAGAATAAATAACCATCTCTGTCACTGTCTTGCTGCTTGATTAAAGCTATAAATTAAACCATACACATCTGTGGCAAATTAAACTACCCTCATTTTAAAAAACTGTAAACACATAATACTGAAGCAATTCAGCCTTATAAAATTATCCCAGAAAAATGAGTTTTATAAATGTTCTATCTATGTATCATTACAGAGCCTGCCTATTAAACATTTTGGAAATGCACAATTCTGTTGTATGCACCATAGTGTGGTAAAACAAGTTTGTTCATGTCCTGAGGTTGGCTGCTATGTTAACATGTTATCTTTTGGGCTCAATTTTTCTGTTTTTTTTTTGGTTTACTGGTTTTGGTTTTTTTAAAGGGACATTTAGATGATCCTTAGAAGGTAAATTTCCTTCTTTGTGAAAAAAAAAAAAAAAATAGAAGAAAAGGATGCTTTGCAAATAAAGTGAAACTAAAAATACTAAAAATATATCTGTGAAACATTCCTATTAAACTATTATGTCCAAAGTGAGAATGAAAAGTAGTTCCCCCAATTTGATTTTACAGTAACTGAACCTATTCTGAACATTTTTAGAATTTACTTTAAATTTTTCATCTTAGAGTCCCTTTCCATATGCCTCATCTTCTTCATTTGGTATAGCTCCATAGCAGTTCTACTGCAATAATGTTTTCTTATATTTGGTGTGCAGTGTACGAAGGTGTTCCTTAAGTGGGTTTTTTTATATACTATTTTAATCCAGTTAATATTTCAAAGAAAATAACTGTTTATACACTGCCGTTTTTAAAAGAATGTCTGTGTAACTGAAGCAACGTATACCTCAGTGGTTTAATTCAAACCACAGGAAAAACCTTGTATTGTTGCAGTAATATGTATTTAATTAGTTGAAGGCTTGAGAAAATGTGTTAGGATAACGAATGAACGAAACATGCTCTACAACAGAGTAGTTTCATCACTTACTACCAGCACTATTGTGAGCGCAGAAAGGAAAAGAGTCACAAGAGACTTCTGTTTCTCACAGTTGAAAGATTTACGGAAGCACCAGTCTCAACTGGTTATGATAGCAGCCTTGTTAGATTTGGAGAGCCCATCTCCCTCCCTCCCCCCCCCTTTCTCAAACATTGAAGCATTCAGCAGCAGCGTAGGTCAAAAAGAATCAGGGTTAAGTAATAATTCCAATTTCGAAGTCCAGGGAAATCTTAAAATCTGGTTGTGGGCTAATATTTTAAGTATGCGTGCTTATTTTAGTCATAAGGAACAATTCCAGGAAGCAAGAAAAAGTTCCGTGGAAAGAGAGATTAAGCTAATTTGTAGGTTAAAAAAAAATAATAAGTCAGCCTCAACTTTTAAAAACATGTTTTTACAAATTGTGTTCATAACAGATCTTATTAAGAGTGGAGGAATAAAATACTTAAAGCACAACACTTGAATGACTGAACATTGCTCTAACTTACCCAAGCCCAAACCAGTTGAAATCAGCAGTGTAGAATCTTTTTCACTGACAGTTAAGTAGCTTAGTCATTTTTTCCTTTCTGTTCTTAACCAGGATTACAGAAATATTCATTATCAAATTTTCCTTTTAGATAAACGAATTGGTGGATGCCCGTGATGTCAGCATTGGAGCCTGGTTTGAAGCTCATATAGAAAATGTTACTCGAGCAACAAAAGGACAGAGAAATGGTAAAGCTCAAGTAAAGAGTGGCAATTCTTACAAAAGGACTAATGGAAACTTAAGTCAAGATCGTTCTAGAGACAATGCAAATTATTTGGACAGTACACCATCCACGTCTTGCTCAGACTGCATGGACACTGATGAAGAAGCAATTTATCATATCAAGTATGATGAGTAAGTGCTTCTGATATTATTTTGAGGAGATCCTATGTTATGATTTGGTGTGTATAAACAAAGAATTTTGTTGAAGAAACATGGAATCAAAGAGAGCAAGTTCAATATTGCAACCAAGGAAAGGAAATATTAAAAAGCCATAATGTCTTTCGGTCAGGTATAATGAATATCCTGAGAGTAATGAGTTTGTTTTGGGGTTTTTTTCCCTTTTATTCACAAATTCCTGTGAAGTATTAACTTTATCTTGACTTTATGAAACTCAGAATCCCTGTCTCTAAGGAAAGGAAACTATGCATTGGATTTTTCTGTACTTGTTTTTCTATGTAAAATATAAGTTAATATTTTCTTTAAAAACTACTCTGCTCATATTCAGTTCCTTCCATTGAAGACTAAACAAGTGTTTCATGGGAGCAAATTCCAGTGCTTGAATTGCTTACATTTTCTTTTAAAAGTAATATTTATGCACAAGATGACAGGCCTGCATTTCACGTAGAGGTTTCTTGTAGAGAACCTGGTGACCAGGAACATGAAATCAGTTCTGAGCTGGAGTGAGTGTACAAAGAAAATTTTTATTTTTTTAAATCTGTGGTACAAGCAAATTTCAGAACCTACGACAGATGTGCTAGAGTAGAGGCTTTGTGCCATAAACTCAGTGGGATTTGCAAGGATTTCTCATCACCAGCTTTTCCACTGATGCATTCACATAAATTGGATCCTAGTTTTTTAATGCTGCCTTAATTTGCTGAAGCAGCTAACTAAGCTTCTAAACCAATGGCATCAATGAGAATTTTTTATTACAGAGAACAACAAAAATATTGCACTTTGGCATGTGAGATTAAAGGTAAAGGGACATACGTTTAGCTTACACAGAAACATATTCAGTATTAGTCTTGTTGAGGATAAATTCAGTCCAAGTTTTCAAAATGTTTTTTTAAGTATCGATTTCAAGTCTTGTTGTTTTTAATAAATAAATTTTAATTTAAACCGGTTTTGCTAGGGAAAAAACAAGAATGTTGAAGACTTAAGATGAACATCTTTTAGCTGCTCTTAGCAATACCAGATACAACTTTTCTTTTTATACTTACCGTGGAGGATAATATAGCTTTTGTCTGAACGTGGAGTTCAAATGCAGTTTTATATCTGCAACCATCAATTGACAGCTGAAAGTAGCCTCCCAATCACAGGCCTTGGTTCTCATGGGGGGACTCCAATCACCCTGATATCTGCTGGG
>VXBO01006296.1:34795-45293 GCA_013400135.1 Rhinoptilus africanus
CCCCAGTTCTCCCCTCCCCCAGCATAAGCGGGGCCCATCAGGTGTGTGAAGGTGTGACACCCCCACCCCCCCAGGCTTTGGGGACCCCCTCGGGCGGTCACGGAGTGGTGACAGTGAATGCCAGTGTGTCCCCAGGGTCCCTGGAGGCGGGTGAAGGCTGGGGGGCAGCTGCTTCCCCGCGGAGTCTCCTCTGCAGGTGCTGCACCCGGCGCCGTGCAGCGGTGCTGATCCTGGGAGCAGGATTTGGGTTATTTGGGGGGGTTCCGGCTTTGCCAGGTGGCGGGGGCTGAGCAGAGGTTGGGATGGGAGCTGGGATGCGGGCTGAGCTCCCGCATGGGACGGGGCTCGGCTGTCCCGAGCTGGCAGGGCTTTTGCCGGGAGAGCGGGTCCTGCGGGGCCGGCGGCGTGGGGGTCCCTTCGCCCTGGGGGTGCCAGGTCTGGGGTGGAAACGCCAGGCTGGTGGCGTCTGTCTGTGCCCTTAACGGGCTCCTGGTGATGGGCACGGGCGTGTGGAGGTGGCGGAGCTGGGCGCGCTTAGGCGTCTGTACGTGTGTCTGCACGTCCTCTGAAGGCACACGCTTCCCGTGTGCCCGGAGTGTCATTAAAAATGTATTAATAGCCAAGTGTAATTAAATACAAGAAGCTGCAGGAAAACCCATATGAAAGGGCAGATGGCAAAAGGCAGGAAGCTGGGAGTTCGAGTTCCTCGGATCAAGTAGTTGCAGGGGCAGGAAATGTCTCGGGCTGGGCGCAGCAGCGAGCGCAGACCGCGGTGGCGAGGGCTGTTGGAGAAGGACCCCAGCTCTCCGGTATCCAGGCTCTCTCCAGGCATCGGAGGGGGTCAGTGTTCAACAGCAGCTTGTGTGCGCGTGCATGTGTTTTTAATTAAAAAAAACACAAAAAACCAACAAACCCACGCCAAAAAAACCCTTAGGAGCTGTGGGGGGGGGGAAGCCTCCAGTCGCGTTTCTCGTGGCTGCTATTGCGAGAGCCGCTGGGGAGGGGAGTGGAGCGGTGCGCTGGTCCTCAGCTGGTCCCTGTCACCCTTCCCGTTGGCTTTCCTCCGCGCGCTGGAGCGGTGCCCGCTTCGCACCACCTCGTTGCGCGGTGTCAGGGCACAGCTCCTCGCGGGGGCTCTACCAGGCTGCGCCGGTGACACCGAAAAAGAAAGAAATCTCCTGACGCTAACGGGGCAGGGTGCGGAAGATGGGGAGGAAAGGTCTGGGCGCTCGGCCTCCCCTGCCCGCCCTCTGCTTGCTGGGGGCTTCAGCCCCCTGTGCTCCGGGTTGTACCCGCTTTCCGGGGCTCCCGCTCCTCCTCCTTTAAGCTCTGTCCCCGGGCAGAAGCATCTGGGTACGGAGAAGGCACAGGCGGGAGCGGTGAGTCAGCCGGCCGCGCTAGCAGGGAAGCGCGCACTCCTCCATCCCTCACCCGGCGATAAGAAGAGCAGCAGCGACGTGGAGCCAACCCTCTGCGAGGACTCTGGCGCGGTTGGACTTTTGTTGGCCCGACTTTGGCAACGAGGTGCCCTGGGCTGCAGGTGCTGGGAGCGCCAACGCTTCGGGGTCTGACGGCAGACGCGTCACCGGGGTGGCGGATGGAGCTGCTTCGCTTCGGAGTCTTCGTGCTGGGTCTTGCTTCGTGTTTAATCGCCGCGAGGCTCCAGGTGTGGGGCGACACTCGCTTTCCCCCTCTCCTTGCTGTCACACAACTGCGGTGGGGAAGGGTTTGGGCTGGTGGCAGCGCCGCGGCCCTGCTGATAGCTGGCTGCACTTCGGATCCACAAGGAACGGCGCCAGGCGTCTGCCAAGCAGCCGTGCTCCTTCTCCGGGAGCTGGCGGAGCTGCCGCCTCCAAAGCAGGCGAGCCCCTGTGTGCAGATTGCTACCGAACCATGCGTGAGTCTCCAAAGTTAGTGGCCTGGAATTCAGGGAGGGAGGGTTTAAGGCTCAGTAATCCCATTAAACCTGCTGGAAAAGGCTGGCTGGGCTGTGGAGCGGCAAAACAAAGCAGCGCCAGGACTTTGCAGGGACTGAGCATCTCGACGCGGAGCCGTTCACCTGCGGCCGACGTGCGGGTGGCTGAGCGGGAGCACCAGCCCCGGGTGCAACGTCTTCTGGATGGGCCAGAACGTGGATGGGCCACGGCACCTCTCGCTCCCGGAATTCCTGGCCTTTGGAGCCTGGCAGAACAAGGAGAGGAGAGAGCCGAGCGTGGCACCGCGGTGGAAATACAGATTATCTGCCCCTGGGAAAAGCAGCTTGGTTGCTTGAGAAGCTTCATCCCACCCCAGCTGCAGCCAAGGGGCAACAGCCCGCCGGGACGTGGTGGCCAGCTCACCGCCTGCCGTGCTTGCCCCGAATCCAACACCAGCCAGCTGTGGAAGGAGGGGTGTTAGCGCCGTTTAACTCTGGCTGTCTCATTCCAGTGCTTTGAGTTTCCCTCGAGAGGCTGCGTGGGGAGCCCTATATATAGGCACCCTATATAGGAGCGTGAGTTGCTGAGTGGGGTGTCTAAAATTAGCTGTCCCACCCCCGAGCACCGCTGCTGCCGTAGCGCGCGCCCTCGCCCCCCTCCCGCTCCACCAGCATCACGCCTGCTCCGGCTCCCCCAGCCCGAAGGGGATAAAGAAATCCTTCTCATGGGGAGCAGCGGCACCCCGGCACGCTCAGCCTCGGAGCGGAGCATCCCCACTTGCGTGGGGCTGAGCATCCCACTTTCATGGAGCTGAGGGGGCATCCCTGCCTGCGTGGGGCCGACCATTCCCACCTACGTGGGGCTGAGCATCCCAACTGCGTGGGGGATGATGGGGCAAGGAGTCTCCCGTGGGGCGACCTGGGTGCTCCGGAGGCCACTGAAATCTCCGCGGGATGGGAAGAGGAGCCCTGAAATCTCTGCAGGATGGGGAGAGGAGCCCTGAAATGTCCGCAGGATGGGAAGAGGAGCCCTGAAATCTCCGCGGGATGGGAAGAGGAGCCCTGAAATCTCCGCAGGATGGGGAGAGGAGCCCTGAAATGTCCGCAGGATGGGAAGAGGAGCCCTGAAATCTCCGCGGGATGGGAAGAGGAGCCCTGNGGGCCCTGAAAGCGGCGCGGGATGGGAAGAGGAGCCCTGAAATGTCCACGGGATGGGGAGAGGAGCCCGGCGCGGGCGGCAGCGGCAGCCCCTGCATGTTTGTGGGCAGGCGGCCAAGCCAGGGCGGCGGGAGAACAAACCTCTCTTTCCATCTGTGAGGAGCCGTCAGAGCGATGACACGAGACGTCCCCAGCAGAGACGTCCCTGCCTATCAGCGACCCAGCCCCGCGGGGAGGGTCGGGAGGAGGAGATGGGGGTGGTGGTGTTTGCTCCCTGTTGTTTGCTCGTTCGGAGTTTGGGGGTGGTTTTTTTGGGGTGGGGATTTGTTTATTTTTTTTTCATTTTGTGCCAAAAGATTTACACTGATTTTTTTTTTCGGGAGTGGTTCCCAGGGCTGCTCGGGTGCCAAGCGTGCTGGCGGCACATCTGGCCTGAGCTATTCCTGAGCTTCCAGGTGAAAAATGGCAGGATTTCCACCCAGATTGCCAGCTTTGAGCAGCAGAAGCCTGGTTGCTCTGTGGCTCCGTGCAGAGCCCCAGTACGTACGTGAGCCTTGAGGCCTTGCAAACTCATGCCATCGGCTGCGGGAGCTTCCCTGGCTGCTGTGGGCGCTGCCGCTTCGTGCTCTCTTTTGCCTCTTATCGCCTTTGCCGCGTTGCGTTCTCCCCGCTGGTGGGGAGGGGGTTCCCCCCGTGCCCGCCCGGCGTGGCGGGGATGGAGGAGCATCCTCTCTGCCCGCCCCCCTCTCCCCCTCCAGCTCTTCACCGACGGCATCACCAACAAGCTCGTGGCCTGCTACACGGATGAGGGCATGGCGGACGCGGTGCTGGTCCGCGTCTACGGCAGGAAGACGGAGCTTTTCGTGGACCGGGAGACGGAGCTGAGGAACTTCCAGGTGCTGCGCGCCCACGGCTGCGCCCCCGACCTCTACTGCGCCTTCCAGAACGGGCTCTGCTACCAGTTCCTGCCGGGCATCGCGCTGGGGCCCGACCATGTGCGGGACCCCCACATCTTCAGGTGTGCGGGTCCGGGGAAATGCGGGATGGGGAACCCAGCAAGGGGTTTGCTGCGTGTTTCCAGCTCTCCCCTTCGCTGCCTTTGCTCCAGATGGTGCTGGGGCATCGCGGGTGTGCACGGACCTGATGCTGGGGGATAACTGGGCCGAGCTGCGGCCAGGTTTATCTCCGCGCTTTTAAAGCAACGGTTTTTGGTGAATAAAGAGCACTGTGTGAGAGCCGCAGGTTTTATCTGGAAAGGAGAATCCCGCCCTAGACCTGGCCGGGGTCTGGAATTGCCGCAGAGGCTCGGAGCTGAGGCGGAGGGGAGTTTCAGCTCTGCTGACCCTGGGTTTTCAAACACAGCCTGCAGGACCCCCCCCTTGAGGCTGGTTTTGAGAAATCATAGAATGGTTTGGGCTGGAAGGGACCTTAAAGCCCCCCCCCTGCCCTGGGCAGGGACACCTCCCACCAGCCCAGGGTGCTCCAAGCCCCGTCCAACCTGGCCTTGAACCCCTCCAGGGATGGGGCAGCCACAGCTTCTCTGGGCAACCTGGGCCAGGGGCTCACCCCCCTCACAGCAAAGGATTTCTTCCTCACATCTCAGCTAAATTAGTAGTGCTCCCCTCGGGAATGCTGCTGTGCAGCCACCTCCCACCCGCGCATCCCTGTTCCCTTCCAGGCTGGTGGCCCAGGAGATGGCCCGGGTACACGCCATCCACGCCAACGGGAGCCTCCCCAAGCCCATCCTCTGGCAGAAGCTGCACAAATACCTCACCCTCGTGAAGACGGATCTCAGCCCAAAGGTATCCAACCCCAGGTAAAGGCAGAGGGATCCCAAAGAGCCAGGCTCTGGCTTGGGCATCCGCTGCCCACCCACCTCTAAGTCTTCCTCATAAGGGACCGGGGGGAAGAGCCCCAGTTCCCAGGTAAAGCCTCTGTGGGTATCTGGGGATGGGGATGGCGTCGGGGCTGGATCCGGCCACGTGGCTGCTTCTGGATCATGATCCGTCCATGGGCAAAGTCGTGGCCAAGCTCCCCCAAGAGCAGGCGGGACGGAGACGTCTCCGTGCACCCTTCAGCATCTTTCCTGCCGCTTCGGGAGCAGGGTTAGAGCAGAGACAGCTCTGGGTGTCTGTACAGCACCCGGGCAGGATCCAGCCTGAGCCAGAGACTCCCACTCACTGTAATAATCCACCTCCTCCCCCCCCTGCAAATCTGGCCATCATTTTAAGCCCTCCTTAGAATAAGCTGAAGCTCAAGCCCTTCTTACGGGGCTTCTTACAGCCCTTCTACAGCGCAGCTAACGCTGGTGGAGGGGATGCTAGAAACCCAGCGTAGATTTAAACAGCCAGCCCCCACTTCAAACCAGTTCATCCCATTTCTGGGAGCCTGGGTTCACGCCAGGTGAGTGCCGGGCTGTCAGGGCAGGATGCGGGCAGCCCCAAGAGGTGACGGAGGTGAATGAACCCAAAGGCGAGCGAATAATTAACCTGGTCCCTGAGCAGTGGGGGCAGGACACGGCTTTTCTCAGCCCTCGCCTCGCTGCAGGCAGACTTTACCCAAGCCTCCGCCTCCAGCGCAGCCAAGCAGGTAATCATTAACCGGCTCTCTTCTTGGAACTGGGACTTCTGAGGTTACAGAGAGGGTACGTGCCCTGGCAGGATCCAAAACAAATTTACCCCTAGGGGTTAGTTGGGCGCTTTGAGAGCGAGTGCTGGGGCTCAGTGGTGGTTGGGTGAATTTGGGGGATGGATGGGGAGAAGGGAAGGGCTGAGGTTGCACCATGGCATCTGCTGGGTGCCCTGGGTACCACACAGAATAGAATCATAGACTGTGCGGGGTGGGAAGGGACCTCTAAAGGCCATCCAGTNGACCTCCCCCCCCCAAAATGACCTCATTACCTTTGTGTCACCAATGAGTTGGTTTATAAAATGCGCGGAGGGAAGCAAGGGGCAACGCTGTCCCTCTGCCCCCAGCGGGAGGTTCCCCGTCAGCAGAAGTGATTCCACCCCGTCCCCTTCCCCAGCCTCCAGCAGGACGTGCCCAGCCTGGAGATGCTGGAACACGAGCTGGCCTGGATGAAGGAAACGCTCTCCCAGCTGGGGTCCCCCGTCGTCCTTTGCCACAACGACCTGCTCTGCAAGAACATCATCTACGACGGGACGCGAGGTTCGTGGGAGCAGCTTCCCATGCCCAGCGGGGGGGTCTGTCCCTCGCCCATGTCCCGGGAGCTGGCGGCTCCATCTCCAGCCCCTCTCACAGCCCCTGCCTTTGCCCCCACAGAGCACGTTCGTTTCATAGACTACGAGTACACCGGCTACAACTACCAGGCTTTCGACATCGGAAACCACTTTAACGAGTTTGCGGGTGAGTTGGGCTCCTCTCCGTGGCACCAAAGCCCCCTCCGTCAGTGGCAGTGGCTGCCCCGAGATGTCCCACTCCCTGGGGATGGAGGCGGCAGTTGCACCCCCAGTTTCACAGTGGGAAATGGGGCGGCTCCTGGGCTGCCCGGGCTTCGCGCCGTGTGCGAGGGAGGTCTCTGCTGGCGGTGGGTGCTGGGTGCCTGCCTGGACCCAGCGGGTTGATCCCTGCCTTGTGCACGCCTGGAGCTGCGGGGGTTTCGCTGGGCTGGTCCTGCCCTGCGGCCGGGTCGCTTTGCCTTGGAGAAGCCCTTCCTTTCGCCCCCTCGGGCATCTCTGACCCCGGCTCCCCTCGCAGGCGTGAAGGAGGTGGATTACCGCCTCTACCCCAGCAAGGAGACCCAGCTGCAGTGGCTGCGCTCCTACCTGCAGGCCTACAAGCCCCTCACCCAGGGGGACGGAGGAGGAGGCACGGGGGTGTCCGAGGAGGAGCTGGAGGCTCTCTACGTGCAAGTGAACAAGTTCTCTTTGGTGAGTGGTGGAGGTGGGAAGGAGCCGGCCCCTCTCCAGGGCTGCTCGGGGGGGACGGGGTTTTCTGCTCTGAGCTGGGGCTTCGTGCTGGTGAGGATGGGGAGGGGTGCAGGTACCAGCCCCAAGGGGTTTGGGGGCACCTGGGGTAGGAGGCTGCCCCAAAGAGCCTGGTTGCACCTCAGAGACACTGAGCCCTCGGGCAAGGTCAGAGATAGCTCTGGCTACCTGCCGTCCTGCTGACACCCGCCAAGGGACAGCGTGTCCCTGATGGCTCGTGGCCTTGGGCATCCCTTCAGAGAGGCCAGGCAGAGCCTGGGCGCAGCCGAGCACCAGGAAATCCTCTTTGGTGAACGCCATGGACAGGCGGAGCTGGTTTTCTGGTAACTCAGGGCAAAAATCTCAGCTTGTTTCCTGGCTGGAGCTGCCAGGAGGGACATCCCGGCTGCCAAGGCAGGAGCTGGTACCCTGAGCACGTTGTGTGGCTGTTCAGCATCCTGCCTGCTGGCATAAAGGGGGGGTGTCAGGAGGATGGGACCAGGCCCTTTTCAGTGATGCCCAGGGACAGGACAAGGGGGAACGGGCACAAACTTGACCATGGGAAGTTCCACCTCAACATGAGGAGGAACTTCTTTCCCTTGAGGGTGGCAGAGCCCTGGCCCAGGCTGCCCAGGGAGGTGGGGGAGTCTCCGTCTCTGGAGACATCCCAAATCCGCCTGGAGGCGTTCCTGTGCCCCCTGCTCTGGCTGACCCTGCTCTGGCAGGGGGCTGGAGGAGATGATCTCCAGAGGGCCCTTCCAGCCCTGTGATTCTGTGATTCTGTCCCTCGGCTGAGCTGGGACCAGCCTCCGGAGCGTGTAACAACACACGTGTGGGTCAGCCCCAGCTGGCTGCCGCCCCGCGTCCTGTCGTCACAGCCACGGGACTCCTGGGACCCGGCCAGGAGAGGTGTGAGCAACTCATCCCACGGGCAGGGATGCTCCGTGCCTGTCTCTGATCCTTGCTTTGTCTGTTGCAGGCATCCCATTTCCTCTGGGCATGCTGGGGCCTGATCCAGGATAAATACTCTACCATAGACTTTAACTTCTTAAGGTGAGTCTGTTGCGGCTGGGGGACATCTCCTAATTTAATTAATTCTGTGTTAAATGGCGGGAGCAAGAGGATCCCAATGATCCCTCCACGGTGGAGGGCAAGGGGACAAGGGGCTGGGGCAGGGGTGTCTGACATCTGTCCCTCTCTCCTCTCTCGGCAGATATGCAAAGCTAAGGTTTAAACAGTATTTCAAGATGAAGCCGGTGGTCACAGCCCTGCAGATTTCTAAATAGCGTCTCCGGCCCGAGAGACCCTGAGCTATTTTGTCCTTTGTCCACAGCCCTCGCCCCCCCCTCGCCCCTTACCCCCCCCAAGCAGGGGGCGAGGGCAGGTCCTGACGGTGGGAAGGGGGTGAGGAGATCCATCCCAGCCACCAGCTAAAGGAGACCCTGGACATGCCTGAGACTGGACCATGAGCTGCTGGAGAGGACCACGGCCTCAGAGAGGGCCCTGCCCACGCAAGGAAGCCCCACCATCGCCTTAACGCTGAGTCCCGGCTCGGCCCCGGTGCCGGCTGTGCTGGCACCACTGCTCCCGGCACGGCACCCGGATTGCTCCCCCTGTGCTGTCCCCGAGGGGGGGAAATGGCTGCCACCATCTGCCCCGGAGCCCCCAGAGCTGCCCAGCCGCTTTACCTGCCCCACGCTCACGCTGCGCCCGTGGCCTTCGCTGCTCCCTCTGGCCCCTCTTGCCTCGCCTGCTGGGGCTCCCACCCCCAAACCAGCACCTTTCGTGGGTCAGTATCGATGCCGGGATTGGGGTTGCGTCCGAGCGTGGGACCTTTTTCCATGCGGAATGGGTGCTGCTGTGCTCCACCTTGGATGGTGCAAAGCAGCAAGGGGAGGCAGCGGCCGTGAGCCACATGGGCTCGGGACCAGTGGGCTTTTGCTGGTGGGCGCTGGGTGCCCGCACCTCCTGCGCCGTGCTCAGCCCACGGCTGGCTCTGCTTTTCCCCACGGACACGGTCTCCCAGACTCCCGTTAGCTCCCATCGTGGCTTCCCTCGTAGCATCCCATGCTGCCGGAGCAAGGGGCTTCCAGCTCTGTCTCCCCCCATGGCCGGGGGGGCGGGGGGTCGGTCCTGCCCCCGACATGGGCACCATCCCTGTGCTCCTCTCATGGCTCTGTCCCTGCGGGGGACCCTCCGAGAGGAGGCCGAATGGAGCCAACCTGCTCCATGGGCCGGGCACGGCTTCATCCCCACCCAGGCCCTGCGAGGGTGAGCCTGGCCCGCTGAGCACTGGCCAGCTCGTGACAGTGATGGTGCATCAGCTCGGGGGGGGGGGGGAATCGGACCCCTCTGCCCCGGTCTTGGCTGCTTGGTGAGTGGTGTGGGGACAAGGCGGCCGTCCCTGTCCCCTCCCCACGGGCGCAGGAACCTGCCCCAGCAGGAGCCGGGACTTGTTGCATCTGGTGTTTGTTTTGGTGCAAAATAAAAGCTGCTGGTAGCTGGAAATGCGGGCTGGCGGATCTGTGGGTACTGGCGCAGGGATGCGAGCCGGAGCAGAGGGGCTGGCGGAGGCTCTTCCTGACAGGGTGGGCTGCTGGTGTGTGTGTGTCCCCCCCTCCCCAGTGCTCCTGAGCTCCCTCCAGGCGTTTGCATGCAGCGCTCGCTGCCCCTTCCCTGCTGGCAGCATCTGCTGGGGATTGTCCTTGTCCCAGAGCAGTGCCCTGGGGTTTGAAACACCCTTCTGCGGAGCTGAAGGCTGATCCCACATCTTCATCGTGGCCCCCCCCTGGGGCCATCAAGCCCCGCTGGGCTCCGGATCTGGCAAAGGCAGGTTGGACCACTTGGCTGCAGCGGGGACCGGGCAGAGGAGGCTGAACCCCAAACCCACTCCCAGTGTGGGGTGAGACCTGGAGAAAACGCAGGTAAGAGGTGGGAGAGAGAAGGGAAGAGCCCGGGAGCCCCCATGGGCAGGAGGAAGAGCTGGGGAAAAGCACGAGTGACAACCCGGTGGGGAGCAAGAGCCTTGGGAGGGGGCTGAGCTGGGAGAGGGGCAGGGAAAGGAGCACCCTCCATCTGGGCTCCGACTGCCGGGGGTGGGAGCTCCACATCCAGCCCCCTGACTCCAGGCTGGGAAAGTCCAGACCCAGATCTCTGCTCCAAAAAGTCATCTTTATTGTGCCAAGGTTGGGGGGGGGGGGCAGGGAACGGGACAACTGTAAACAAGTATNCAACTGTAAACAAGTATGTGAAATATACAGGTTAAGTTACTCATTGTCTTATTAACAAAATAAAGCTCTATCTATATTTACAGTCTTTAAAAAAAAAAGAGAGAGAGGGGAAGAGCTGCATCTTTGTCGGCCACATCTGCTTCCAGCCCCCTCTGCAGCCCAGCCCAGCCCACCCCATCCCACCCTGGGAGCCGGCACCCCTTCCCCAGGGACGCCAGCCAGAGCAGCACAGGGAGGGGGAATAAATAAAGCACTGAAGGGAAAAAGAG
>VXBO01006296.1:71923-93850 GCA_013400135.1 Rhinoptilus africanus
AGCGCCTCCGCTGGGAGCTGCCCCGGCGCCGGGCGGAGAGAGGGAGCGAGGAGGAGGAGGAGGGACACCGGTCCAGCCAGCCAGGAGCCGGCTCCGGGGCGGCCCCTCTGCCCCGTCCCCTCCCCTCGGGACCCCCTGCCCCGTCGGGGGACCCACGCGTGACACCGCCGGGAGCCCCCGGACCGCTCCCACCCTCTGCTCTGGAGTCCCGTGGAAAGGCCGAGACACCCCCAAAGACCGAGGCACGGCTCGGAGGAGTCCTGGGGGGCACCCCCCCGGGACCCCCATCCGTACAGGGACCGGCCCTACCCGCTCCCAGCGAGGGGCTGGAAAGGTGCCTGGCTGGCAGAGAGCAGCTCCGGGGGGAGCCCCAAAACCACGGGACCACCGAGTGACAGACCCCAAAGCCCGGCTTCCAGTCTCTCCTGCCCCCATCACCTCCAATTTTTATTCCTTCGCCCAAGACCACCACACCCAGCCCCGAAAACCCAAGGGAATAGGGGCCCTGGCAGGGCTTTCGGTGCCCTCCGTCGCTGGGGAGCTCCCCCCGAGCCCCGCATCTTGCGCTCCACACCCCGCACCCCACCAATGGCTCCACAAGGAATGCCATCCCCCGCCTTCCCGAAGGAAAAAACCGCTTCCTTCGGAGCAAACCGGTGCTCCAGCTGGAGAGCGAGGGGGTTGGTTTGGACAAACAAATGTTGACAAACAGTCTTTTTTGTATAATGAAATCTTTAAAATGTTATGTCAACATTAAAGGAGAACTGTTTACGTTTTACCAACAGGGAGAATTCTCATTGACTCCAAGCCGTTTCCTCCCCCACACCATCATTTTCTTCCATGGGAATTTCTTTTTTTTTCCAAACATTGTTTTCACCCAGTCCCAGGAGCAGAGGACAAGAGCTCAGGCTCCCGGGACTCCCAGCTCCCCCAGCCGCCACACACGAACTGGGAACACAGGGTTTCTGGAGAGGTTTGGGCACCCACACCCTATATCCACCCCCCCCCACGGCCTGCCCTCCCCCGCTCTGTGCCCATCACACAGGAATGCAAGGGGCTGGGCAGAGCCAGGCAAGAAGTTATCTGGGAGAGTTTCCCAGCTGGCATCTTCACCCAGAGGACTAAACACGAGGCACGGCAGCCTTCGGAAGCCAAAGGCAGCGAGTGGGAGGCACCCACAGACCCCAGATAAAGGAGCTCGGTGATACATGTTCCCATTTCACAGATGGAGAAACTGAGGCCCTGAGAGGACATGGCATTTCCCGGGACTGTGCGGCAGGTAGGGAACATGCAGCAGGGCAGCATGCAAAGGTGGCTCCTCCTGTGCCAGCGAGTCCCCCCCCCAGCCTCTCTGAAGCCCCCTCCCCAGCTAGTGGGACACTGGTGGTCCCAGTGTCACCCCACGCATGGGCAGTGCAGGCAGCCTCATGCGCCCACCAAAGCCACCAGCCGCTCTCTGCCGGCACTGATGGCTGCCCACGCTCTCACCCCCACAGCTCGGGAGAAGACCCCGAGAGGTTACGTGAGGGAGATGGTCCTCGGTGGCCAAGCGAGCACCGAACGCGCAGGCAAACCCACAGCAACCTCCGCGTGTTCCTGGGGCTGTGGCTGCCCCAGCGAGGCCCCCCGAGCCGCTCCAGGGGCAGGAGGAGGCGGGAGGCGCAGCCCCCAAACTGGAGAGGGAAACAATTAACAAAGGGGCCGAGGACCCGCACAACTGAGCCAAAAAAGAGGGAGCGGGAGCTTTGTTCGGGTCGTCATAGCAACAGCCAGGCCGGAGCAGCAGTCACGGACTTTCACTTTCCTTTCCTTCCTCGTGGTCCCCAGTGGCCGTGGTGGCCATGGTAGCCTTCCCTGCCCGGGCCCTGGCAGGTCCCCCCAGGTGCTAGCCACGCTGTGGTCCCCTGGGTCCAGCATCGCCTCCCAGATGGGTACGAGGAGGTGGTGGCCCAGTTGCCCATCCCCAAGTGTCACCGCCCACACATCCATGGGTCCTGTCCCCATCCTGGCTCTGCTCCTCCCCATGTCCTCCTCTGAGCCGCACTAGCTCCACCTGCATCTCCTTCTCTCAGCCTCGCTGCCAGGCATCCCCGGGACCCACGGGGCATCCCCGGGATGCACAGGGCATC
Organism: Rhinoptilus africanus; assembly: GCA_013400135.1. Lineage (NCBI taxonomy): Eukaryota > Metazoa > Chordata > Aves > Charadriiformes > Glareolidae > Rhinoptilus > Rhinoptilus africanus. The sequence goes on from VXBO01006296.1 coordinate 74,053, forward strand.
CCCAAGACCTGCTGAGCATCCCCAGGACCACAGGCACGAGGTGTCAGGACGGACATGATGGTACAGAGACAGTTCCCATCCTTTCAGACGGGGTCACACGGGGACCACTCGGCTCCTGCTCCATCTCTCCCTACCTGCCTGAGCCCCAGCGAGCAACCAGGGCTGCTCCCACCCTGCAATCCCTCCCCCGGCTTTCTGCTTCCCGCAGCAGAAGGAAGCCAGGACAATGGGTGGAGGGACCAGGAAAGCTGGTGGGGGCAAAGATCCCAGTGCCGCCGGCGCAAGGGGCACGGAGGGGAAAGGCACGGCCAGCGCTCGCCTTCCTTTTCCCAAGCCCCCCACCCTGCCGCGGAGCCTGCGGTGCCGCTGGCCGCAGGAGCCGTGCCTCCTGCTTTGTGCTGGCTGCGAGTCCCAGCCTCCCGATCGCAGGATACTGGTGACTGAGTCATGGAAATGGTTCAGACAATGGCTTGGCCCCTTTATAACTGGCCGGAGGGGGCAAAGCAGGGAGAACAAATACGACCTTGCTTCCTGCGCGGAAGCGGACCCATTGTTTGGAAATGGGCATGTGCTTTGCTCCTCACCAGCCTGGGAAAGCTGCAAAGCGATTGCTAACAGGGAGCAAGCTGCGTGGGTCCTGCCAGCCACCCCCGCAGTCCCCCCCCCCTTATAAAATCTAGGGAAGGTGCGGATGAAGGGGCTGCTGTTGCCCACCAGGTCACTGCCACACACACACCCCCCCCGGGGGGTTGTTTGGCCAGCAAGCTGCTCAGATGGCCCGGGCTGGCGTGGTGGCATCGCCCAGGCTGGTGTGGTGGCATCACCCAGGCTGGCGCAGTGGCAGCACCCCAGCGAGCCACGTGCCATCTCAGCTCCTCACTGAATCAGAGAGATGGGGCTCATCGGGCCCCTCTCCTGCCTCCCCTCCCTGCTCCCGTCTGAGCCCTCCTTCGCAGCGCACGGTGGAAGAGGGGGTACTGCGAAGCATCTCACAAACCTTGCCAAAAAACCCAAGCACAGCGTCATCCTTGCGCTGGCCCTGGGGATGCGGAGCCCCCCGGGCAGCAGCCCCAAAGCTTCGGGCGAGCAGCAGCACAAGCAGGACCAGGGGAAGGAGAGGAGCCAGGGAGCAGCTCAGGAGCCTTGGGACCGGGGAGGTGATGGGGTCCAAACCTTCCCCAGCTCCCGTCTCCAGACCTGCCTCGTGCATCCCGCGATCACCCATGTGTGCGGGACAAGGGTGTCCCCGCAGTGTCCCCATTGGCAAACAGAGTCCCATGGTGGCCATGCCGCTCTTCCCAGAAAGGAGGAGCTGTGCCAGCCTGGCGGAGCGAGCAGAGGGACCCAAAAGGGTCCAGACCCCCCCCGACCAAGAGGCTCCAAGGCTGGCTGTGCCCCGGTGAGGCCAGCACGGTGTCCCCGGCCACGCCACGCGGTGAGAGCCGGCTCTCGGGGAGCCGTCCCAGGCGCACGCGCTGTGGTCTCGCACGGGCAGACAGACAGACATCTGCAGCCCATTAAACCCAAGCTGATACGACAATGCTAACAGAGAAGCTCAAACCCTCTGGAGCCGTGGCGGCTCTGGGGCTGTCCTCAGTTCACCCTGTTGTACCCGGCTCTCGTGGTCCGCAGGACCGAGGGCCAGCGGCAGGGCTTCACCTGTCTTGCGCAGCCCTCTGCCCCCCCAGGCGATGGGCAACCTCTCGTGATGGTCTTAAGACCCGTTTTGTGCCTCACAGGTGCTGCCTTTCCCTACATCTGCCTCCTCGGCATAGTCTTACGATCCCTGCCTGCCTGGCCCCCGTGGTTTTGGGGCTCGGGGTGGGAACACAGCTGGGACACGCGCACTGGGGGACGACAGCTGTGAAAACAGCACATCCCAAACCCTCCTGGAGCTGGCAGCGTCTCCCCCTGCTTCCCATTCGGTGCCTGCCCTCCTGGGCTCCTAGCAGGGTGGTGGGTGAGCTCCAGGAATTAACCTACCAATTATTGCCACCCAAACACCGCAATTAATCCTGGCCACTTCAGAAGCATTTCCAGAGGCTGGGAGCTCCGTGCTGCCTTCCTCCCTGGCGCTGGCAGTGCCCGGCTACTGCAGGGAGCTGGGGCTGTGCGAGCAAGTCCGCCCGCAGCGTAACAGGCTCTAATCTGGGCATAATAAAACCAAGATGTTCCAGGATTGCTCTATGGGGAGCGCACTCGGAGCAGCTCAGTCTTTAGCCAATGCTCAGAGAGAGCTCGTCCGAAAAGCAAAGTAAAATTGAGCAAATAACGATTCCGCAGGAAAGCCGAGTCGGGGTGGCACGGGCTGAAATCACAGGTGAGCTCCGGCTGGTGTGTGAGCAGCAAGACCCGGGCAGAACATTTAGGAAGGACTGAAACGCTCCCTGTGGCAGGCACAGCACACGATGCTGCGGCTCCAAGTGTTTGGACACGGCGCTAAAATCCTGCATCCCACTGCCCCGGCGAGGAGGGTGGCTTTGCCAGCGCTGCCTGCAGGCGGGACACGGAGGAGATGCCACCGCTTGCCGCGGGGAAGGTGTCCCGCCAGGGCAGGTAATGAGAACAGACCCAGGACCGGGGCCACATTTTGGGTCTGGAAAGGGGATTTTCAGTAAGCCCCTGGCTCTTGCTGCGTGGTTCTCCGGCTGCCCGAGAGCCTGCCAGATTGGCACCTCCAAAAGACACTGAAATCACCCGCCGCTTCCAAAACCATCACAGCCACAAGCAGCCAAAACACCCTGGGAGGGTGCCAGCATCCCGGCTCCATCGGGGTTCCCGTCCACCGTCACCATCCTCACCCCGTGCCAGCTCCCTGACCCTGGGGGTACCCGTCGCATCTCCCCGCAAGGTGGCACGTGTAATGCAGCCAGACCCGTGCGTGCCAACAACCCTGCCGGGGACTTCCAGCTCCAAACAGGGATTTGACGGGGAGAGGAAACAAAGCGGCGTGGCCTCTCTGTAACTCTCTATCCCCAACCTGAATGCCGCTGTTGTTTTTAATCCAGACGACGCGAATCGTCCTCCCCGGAGCGCAGCCCAGGCTAGCCACACACAGAGCACTGACCCACAGCTCCTCTCCGAAGGGAAAGCCATGGGGTGGGGAGGACGCGGCCAGCCTGGCAGCGTCCCCAGAGCATCCCCACGCCGCGGGGCTGGGGGGACAGAGGGGGCAGGGGAGAGCGGAGGGAGGGGAGCGGGGTGATGCTGAGCAGGCAGAGCCCCGGAGACGCGTGGGGAGGGAGGGGATGGCCGGACCACACAGCGGGACGGGAGGGGACCGCGGCCGGAGGGCAGCCACGTCCCCCAGGCTGCTGCCGACCTTCACGCCGCAGCCGAGACGGCGTGGCACTGGGGTGCGGGGGTGGGGGTGCCGAGCCCATCGCCTCCAATTCTTTCAAGGTCTCTTCCAACCCAAACTATTCTCTGATTCAAAGGCGAAACTGGGCTCCCGGGGCCTCGGCTCCCAGGCTCCGGCGGCCTCCGCCAGCCCGGCTCCAGCGGGGACCCGCAGCACCGCCCGTGCCACCCACCTCCCGCCGGGCCGGGACCCTCCCGCTCAGCCCCGACAGAGGGGCTTTTCTTGTCCCCTGCCTTTGTTTTCTATTTAGTGCTTTTGTTCTTCTCTCTTTGGTCCTTTGTTCCAGCTTGTCCTTTGTTCCGACGCCTTTGGTTTCTCTTCCCTTTGATGCTTTGTCACTCCCTTCATCTTGGTGCTTTTCTTTCCCCGGGTTTTTAAGCTGGCGGTTGTTTTCTCTCCCCGTTCTGTGCTTGGCATTTTTATCCTTTCTCCTGCCTGGTCCACTCCTAGGGTCACATGGACCCGGCCTGGATTGTCTTCAAATCCCCATTTGTCTTGTTTTTGGTGCCTGGATTTCCCTGCCTTTATGTCCTTTCTTAAGAGACTCTTAGCGATTTCTTCTCCTCAGTGAGGAAAGAAGGGGGGGGGAGGTCGGGGTTTAATTAATTAGCGAGTGTAATCTTTAGATGCGTGGCACTGCAGGACATGTGGAGCATCATTATTATTGTCATTAGGATGTTAAGGGTTAGCGAGGGTTTAAATACCAGCTAATTGCAGCGAAGAGCTCCAACTTCGCAAAATTATATCAGAAAGAGACAGATTTGTTTTGGCCCACTAGGCTTGGGAGAAGAGAGAAATTCCCAACACGGACAGGCAGAGGATGAGCAGAGGCAACACATCCCAGCCCCGAGGGCTGGGTGATGGGCAGAAAGGGCTGCCCAGAGCAAGGAGGAGGGGGCTGCTGCCGCGCTCGCCTCTCCCAAGAACACCACCAAAGAGCATCATCCTGCCTCTGAGGACTTTAAATGCGGAGATGGGTGACTTGCAGGCATGGCAGAGCCCAGGGGAAGCATGAGGGAGCTGCTGCCACAACCGAGCAGTTTAAAGTCCCCGGGGTTGGCAATTTTTTGCTGGTGGCCATCGCACAGCAGGGCCAGTGTGCCCTTTGGAAACGGGGACTTATTGTAGAGTCAGAGTCACCAAAGTTGGAAGGGACCTTTCAGCCTATCGAGTCCAACCATCAGCCTAACTCCGACAAAAACCATCACTAAACCGCATCTCTAAGCACTGTGTCTACCCGTCTTTTAAACACCTCCAGGGATGGTGCCTCAACCCCTTCCCTGGGCAGCCTCTTCCAATGCTTGACAACCCTTTCAGTGTACAAATTTTGCAAAAAACTTGCAAAAGGTTTGGCCTTGCCGAGCTCCTGCCATGGGCAGGGCAGGACACAGACCATGATGCTCTTCACGGGGCAAGTCAGAGGGTACAAGGGCTTTAACTCAGGGAGAACGACTGCTCCTGCGCCGGCTTTACCCCTGGAGACACAGCTCAGAGCACACGGACAAACACAACCGCAAATTCAGATAGCCGGCGGTCGGGATTAGGGAACCGTTTTCCTGAGGACAACTTCAATGTAAGACACTGCCGCTTTGCTTTGATTTTAGCGCCCCAAGTATCGTCCCCCAGCCCAGCACCGTGTCCTCAGCATCTGGTCACGGCACGATCCACCGGCTGGGCAGGAAAGAGCAGGGTGAAACCCTGCTCACCACGGCACCTGCGGGATGTTGCATGGCTCTTGCTGACCACGGTCAAATGACACCCAGGATCCATTTTTACAAGCACCAACACCCCCCCTCGGCCCCGTACAACACACGCCGTCCCCGCCACGTAGGTTTAAAGCAGCTGTAGCTGCACAACAGCTGTTGAACGGAGGAAGCAGCCAAAGTTAGCAACAGGATGTACCCTCAGATAACGTGATCGATATCAGAAAATGCAGCTTTTCAAGTGAGAGCTAAACCCATCTGCTAAAAAACTGGGTGTCTCAGGAGATCGGCACCGATACAGGGCATCTCTGACTCTGCCTTTGCAACACCCTGCTTTGTCCCCTCCCAAGCCACTTACTGGGTGACATCCCCACGGTTTGTGGCAGCGTAGGAGGGATGGATTTCCGAGTGCGGGTTTGGAGGGGAAAAGGGCATGAGCATACCGGGAGCACCAGGGAGGGACGGGTGCCTTGTGGGAACATCCCTCCCTTGTGGGAAAGGAACATCCCTCCCTGCCCAAACGGACGGGTCCGGTGGGATCAGAAAGCGCCTGGGCGCTGCAGACGGGGTGCTTTGATAACGTGCCCTGCAATAACAACCTCACTAACTAATAACTAACCGCATCAGCATGACCCTGGGCTCACAACGCAGCCAGCCCATTACCAGGCAGGGACAGCCATGGGTAGACAACAGGGAAGGCGCCGAAGGAGGGTTTTCCAGGCAAAAGCTGGGGAAAAAAACCCACCTACACCAGGCAAAAAACAGGCAAAAAACCTACACCAGCTCCTCCGGAGCCCATGAACCATCGCAGGCACAGCAAGCGAGCTGGGAAAACCATGGGAGCAGCCAGGCACTGGCTCCCATGGCACATCCCAAGGCGCTGATGCTGAGTTACGCCAGCTGAGGATGTGGGATGCTGGGTCAAGCAGGAGGCAAGACAAAGAGGGCGCAGAGCAGAGCCCTGTCCTCCCCCAGCCCTGTTAGCCACGGCAGTGCCCACACAGCTCCTGCCAGCCCCAGGATTACAGGAGAATCCTGTGGCTCCAGATTGCGCAAAAAACTGAGCTTGGTGGTCGGCAGGAAGAGGCTGGATCCGTCGGGGACATCTTCACCCAGGGCGGACAGGCTCTGCCCCTGGCAGATTGAGGCGTCTGAGCATGGCAGAGCCAGGATCTGCAGATTAACTCCTCCAAACCACGCCGTCACTTCTCCTCATCGGGGCTGGCTGACTCAGCGGTGGCCGTGGAGCAGAGGACAGGGGAGGAGGGATGCCAGGGAGCCATGCCTGGCAGCTCTGCCAGCACTGGGGGGGTTCCCAGCCCAGCAGGCACCCCTGTCCCTGCCCGCACGCTCCAGAGGTTAAAAACTTAAGCACTTGAAACAAAAGGGGCTGTGAAAAGCCATCTTTCTGGTCTGCCCGGTTCTGGTTTCAGGCCTGCAAGTGCAGCTGGCCAAACGCAAAGCTCAGGGCTGATAAGCCCCGGACATGGGGCATAAAACGCACCGCCCCAGAGCCCTGGGCTCCGTCTCGCACTGGGGTGCCAGCCCTGCCACCGTGCCCAGCGGCGCTGGGGGCCCAACCCGGCCCTTGCAGGAGGTGGCATCGCTCCATGCTCATCCTCCAGCGAAGCCACACCATCCCTGGGCCCATCAGATCGGGCTCGGCCAGCTCTGCCCACCCACCCCCTCGCTCTGCCCCACGCTCCGAAGGGCTGAACCTGTTTTTATTACAGAGCTGGCACCGGGAAGGCCAAAAAAAAAAAAAAAAAGAGAACCAAGCCCCCCTCATGGCTCTATCTGCAGCCATGCAAGGAATATTGTTCAGCGCAGCACAAAAGCATCCCTGAAAATAGAAGCGCCAGGGCCAGGCCTGCCAGTGGCTGTGTGAGATAACGTCTACTTGCAAACAGTGTGCCTTTGTGCCGCTGTCACTGTCCCCATTGTTCAGGAGCCTATTGCCTCGGGGATATTGTTCCCTTCTTTTGTCTCAGCCCGGCTCCTTTTTGTTTGACTTTACTTACCATTTCATTCCTCTCCTTTGTGCTGGGGTTCTTTCTTTTGTCTCTCTCTCTCTCCCTTTTCTCTGTGTGATTTGTATTTAGCAATTGTTCCCGGGGCCCGTTGGAAACACAATGTACTCCGGGCTCTTTTCTCTCCTCCATTCATTACCTATTCAGGTGGGTTTGTCTGCCCATAGGTAACCGGGAGGACCGGGGCCCTCCCGGAGCTCCCAGGGGCACAGGAGAAGGCTGGCGGTGGCCTTTGGGGACACCCATGTGCCTGAGCCTGGCATTGGATTCCCTTCTCCATCTGTGACAAATGAGCACCGGGATAAGGACAAACCGGATCTCAACTCACTGCTGCCCCGCTCCCAGCAGATGAGCCGAGGACGGTGGCACAGACGCGATGGTGTGGTACAGCCACCGGCTCAGCCGGGGAAGCACAGGCACCCAGGGGTGCCCAGGGCCAGCGTGCCGCCTTCTCTGGCTCCCAGAGCCAGGAGGGGGATCTGAGCCCTCATCCACACCAGATCCGGGTCCTGCCAAGCAGTCCCAGCCCTGTCCTTGGAGGTCCCTGGTTAACACACCTTGGCTCTCCCCCATCCCTGCTTTTTGGGAGCGAGTGAAGGGACAAGGAGCGCATTCAACGGTAGCAACCACCAAGGCTGCCTTGCAGCAGTGTTCTCACTGCCCCGATCCCCCCAGGGCCTCCCCCTTGCTGCGCGGCAACTGGTTGCCCTCCCAGAGGGACCCTTGGGGCTGCAGGGTGGGCACCCACCCACCGCGCTGCCAGCCGGCAGTGCCCAGAGCTGCTGCAGCACATCTGGCAAAGCGGGGAGGGGATTCACCCCCCTGCTCCAAGACAGCCCCCAGCAGCTTCTGGGGGGGAAAGAGCTGCTTGATCCTTGGGGATGTCTGGATGTGGTCAGGAAAGAGAGCAGAGACATCTGGAAAGTAGCTCAAAGGCTCCCGAGGTGCCCCAGGGTGGTGGGGACCCCTTGTACCCCATCCCCTCCTGCCTCCTCCCCAGGCCCACGCTGCTTCTGCGGAGCATTTGGGGGTGTCTGCAGCGAGTAGGGTGGGCAGAGCCGCTGGGGTTGTTTCTAACCCCAAGAGGAGGAGGAGGATACACCAGGAAAACCTTCAGGGAGCGCCGTGCCGGCGAGAGCTGACAAGTGGCCATCCCCGGAGACAACAAAGCCCCGCTGTTCTCTGGGGCACCGACCGCGTGACCTAACGGGACTTTTCCATCCCTCCCGCCAACGAAACCCTGAGGATCAAAGCCTGCAAGAAGCCACCTCCTCCTCCTCTGAGGCACATCCCGCGCCGATGGGGAGCCAAGGGGACCCCCGAGACTCACCCCACGAGCGAGGGATGGCAGCCGAGCGAGCGGGATTGGGGAACGGCCAGCAGCGGCGGCGGGTCCTCGGGGCCGGCGTGAGCCCCCGAACGCAGCCGGCCCAGGGGCCGAAGGACGGGGCTGCGGGGGGGGGCGTGCCTGGGAATAAAGGGAGCAGACTGTGGTCTATTGTTTCATTGTTATGGCTTCAAAGGACAATGGGGCATTGTTGTCTCTGGGGATCCCATTGTTTGCTTTCGCTGCAGATCCCAGCCGCGCAGTGGATGGAGGTTTCCCGAGGGCCAGGCAGTCTCCGTGTGTGGGACACTAAATAACGAGGCAGGCATGTTTCCTTCCCCACCACCCTTCCGAAAACGGCACGGCACACTGCAGCCCGCCTCTGCCCGCCCAGGCCAGGGCACGGCCCTGCACAGCACGGGCAGAGGCACCGGGACCACCCATCCGAGCCGGGAGCACGCAGAGAAACCCCCCCCGAGATGGGGGCCAGGGCAGCGAGGCTTCACCCCGGAGTGGCTGAGGTCGTTCTCTCCATGCCCGCCGACTCCAGCAAACCCGGGCCAGGGGAGAAAAACCACCCAGCATTTACGGTGGGAGCCGAAGCCCTGTCTGCTGCCAGGAGCCACCCACCTCCGTAGCAGAGCAGGACGGAGCTGCTGCTGGCCGGCAGCCCGGGGAGGTGGCCACGCTCCAGCCGCACTGGACTGGGCTGTGGCCCCACTCCCTTCCCACTGGCATTTACTGGTGTCCCCTCTCCGTACCCGCAGGAGGTGTGCCCTGGCAGCCTTGCAACATCCCTATGTTTTTCCTGCCTCCTCTCATCACGCCTAAAGACCAACGTCCTCCAGGCACCCAGAGCGAGGGGCTTTCGCTGTTGTCTGCTGCAAAGCCTGACCTCTCCATCAGTACCAAGGAAAAGGTACTTGGTACCATCTAAGGGACTTGGGAAAGGACGACGCAGCCCCTGGGTCCTCCCTTCACTGTTTGTGCAGCACCCAAAGCCCGGGATTTATTTGCATAGCTCCTTCATGTCAAAATAAATCTGGGTGCTATGCAAAAGCTAGGGGAGGGGGATGGAGCAGGCTCCAGCCCACAGCTGAGCCCTCCGGAGCCTGCCGCTGCCCCGGCACATCAGGCAGTGCCGGAGGTGGGCTGGGAGACCGATGGAGCAGGAAAGAGATACACTCTCCCCAGAGAGCCCCTTTCAGCATGAGGCTGTTCCCAACAGCTGGGAAGGGAGGAACTCATCCAGGGAGCCCAGGACGAGCCCCAGGAGGGAGCCGGGGCCGGGCAAAGCAGCGCTGGGAAGCTCTGGCGGGAGAAGGGGACGCCCACCCTGCTGAAACTCAATCACGCCTGGAACAGCTTGGCTACTATGCCCTGCCACCAGGCAGGGAGCTGGGCTCAGACCCAGCGGAGCCCCCCCTCCCCAGGGGCTGACCACCCTCCCAGTTAACCCACAGAGAGGTCCTAGACGAGCTGGAAGCGCTGGCTTGCACAGCATGGCCCCCCACCGCCCCCCCGGCTCCCTTGACTGCAGCCCCCTTGCCGGAGGGCTGAGAGGCTGCACAGCGTCTGGGCTCAGATCATCTGCCGCCGAGCATCTTTCACTGCCCAAATGCACCTTGGGGCTGCCTGGCCACCAGCCGACCCCTGGTCTTGTCACCTTCCGAGTGACAAAAGCCCAGCCCAGGCCGTTGGTTGCCCCAGACCGAGCCCGGCCTCACAAGAACAAATAAGAGGGTTCAGGTTTTTCAAAGAGAGGGAAGCAACTGCAGCTAATAAAGGTATAAATTCAACCCGGGCTGGTCGGTTTGTTTATGTTTTAATCCTGGGAATTCCCACGGCTTCTCATCAGAAGATGAGGGTGGACCTTGCCTCTCAAATGCCTCTAAGATTAATTTCTGGAAAAAAAGCACCGAGGGATTTGTTTGGGGGATCAAGAGAAGCTATTCGGGAAAAACAGATAAGGTCTGATAAGAGACGCCGGATCTCGGCAGCGCTGCCCTGCCTGCCTCCAACCAAATCCCTCTGCTCCCCTGGACCTCGCATCTCCGCCGTGGAGCAAGGGGATGTTTCCTCCCTCAAGGGGATGTTTCCTCCCTCCAGGAGCCCGGCTGCAGCCCACAGAGGCCAAGCCTGTCGGGTACCAAGGGTACCCATCCCCTGGGGGCTGCACCCTGCAGCTTTGCAAGCCCTGACGCCTCTCCATCTGCTTCTCCCGTGATCCCGGGGTCTCCTGGGGACTTGTCCTCATCCCCTCAAGCCGCCAGCCCGGGGAGGTGGCAGTGACCAGCTCCCCATGGGGGCCGGATTGCCCCCAGCCTGGCTGCACACGGATCAGTGTTTGCAACGTGCCAACCCGAGCCCAGGTGCTGGCAGGAGTTGGCGCCGAGCCTGTCCTGCTCCGGGGGGGCTCTTTCATGCTCCTGGCAAGTGTTATTTACACAAATGTGCACGTACACGCACAGAGACGCACACGCTCTCTCTCCCCCTTGAATAGTGCAATTTCCTCCCAGATAAAGAGCTCCTACCGCAGCCCCCTCCTTTCCCTCTCCCCCCAAACTTGTGCATGTCTCGTGCACCCATTTCGGAGCCCACCTTGGGCTCTGATATTATCTCACTTCCTCGATATGAATATTAGCTCTGTTGTTGATGTACGATAAAGGGATGGGCTCCAAAACACTGTACTTTGGAGAGGAGGCAGTGGTGCAACATGGTCTGCCGTGCCCCAGCTGAGAACAAAGCCTTTTCAAGAGCGGATGCCGGTACCTGCCGTACTGCTAACTCGACAGCCCATCTCCACCAAAGTGCGGCTCCTTCTGTCCCCCCCCTGTCCCCAACACCTGCACATGCCCAGGCGGAGGGGGCCTGAGAGCAGCTTGGGGGTGCCCGTGCTCCGCAGGGCGACAAGCGCTCACGGGGCAGGGAGCAGCTCCGCAGGTGCCACCGACACACACCACGGGTGTCCCCGCGCAGTGGGGGACCCCGGCGTCTGGCTCGAACGCTCGGGGTACGGCGGCTGCTCAAACTTCCCCTCTGTTTTGTAGCATCCCAACGTCCAAAACGCAACTGAGCATCCTCTAAAATCCCTCACCAGCCAGACCCGGCCCACGCCCAGCTCAGTTTACAAGGTGAAAAACGACCAACCACATGAACGGTCTCCTTAACTCTGAACCCACCCAACAGGGAGCACGGGGAAGGAGAGAAGCATACCCGGAAAACTCAGATTTATTTACGAACCAGATTGCCTGGCAGCAGGAGAGCCGCCGAGACAGCAGGTCGGTGCGCAGCGCTGTTCCACTCAGCTGAGGCCATCGCACCACGCCATCAGCCATCACCCCCCCAGGGGACTATTAGATATTGCTCCTCTTTCGCAGACAAGAGACTGAGGGATAGCAGACCAGGGAAAATTGTGAAAAGCAGCAGCCAGAATCAGGGCCGGACCCGCAGGAACGCTCAACTCCGCTTTTGAAGCTCTGGTCCTTGCAACAAGGCAAATCCCCCCGCAAATCCCATCCCGTATGACTTTTCCAGTAGATGGGCAGAACCTGGAATAGGACACGAACATTCTGGGTCTTAATAAATACTCGCTTGTGAGTAAAACAAACTGCCCAAACCTGCAGCTATCTCGTAGCTTAGTTTTATCACGTCTATACCCCAAACCCTGCAGTTATTTGACAGCCTGCCCCACGGAGTGGAGCTGTAAATAACGATCGCTATCCCTGCTGCAGACAAACCGGTGGGAGAAGCCCAGAAAACGCTCCCAACTGGGACGCTGTGCCGCGTAGGAGCAAGGCCCAAAGACAAGTGCAGGAAAACCGAGCTTAAATACTGCAAATCGAGGCACGGGAGGGAAAAAAGACCTGCGGGAACAGGGCTGTTCTTTTGGGTGACGGAGTTCATGACGGCACCTTGGGCTGAACTCCGTCCAGGCTTTTGGTGCATGGGGAAAACAGGGAAGAACACCCTGCCCAAAGCCCAGGTTACCGCTGGCAAGCGAAGGGGCAATAATCGACCAACTTCAGCGAAGCAAGGCCAGCTCCTCGCAGGAAGGGGCCCGCTGGTATGCGAGGCAGCGGCGCGGGGGGGCGGGCGTTGCTGCTGCTAATGTGGCAGAGTTTCCCTGCTGAGGGCAGGCAAAATGCCCATGACTCATTTTTCCAAGAGATGTTACAAACAATAGTAATGATGCGCCTGGTGGGGATGAATGGGAAAAAGGCACGGCGGGGGGGGGCAGCCATGCTGGGCACCTTGTGTGTGGGCTGCCAACGGAGGGTACTGCCACGAACAAAACCTGCTGGAGCCAGTTTTTTGGCATTGTGTGCGAGGAGAGCCCCTTCTGCAAGGGCTTTTGGGGGGAAAGGAGGGCAAAATGGCTGCCCGGCAAACTCCTCTCCCCCTGGCATCCCATCTGCTCGCGGTGGGTACCCAACCCCGTCTTCAGCCAAAGAGGGGGGCAGTTTTATTGCCCCCCGGGAGAAAAAAAAAAAAAAAAGGCAAACCCAATCCCAAAGAGCTCCATCCCCACGCGGGACTGGAACAAGAACAGGCAGGGAATTTAGGAAAGCATTGCAGTGCTTTAAAGCTGCTCTCCCCCAGCTCCTGCCTCTGCCCTCCACACAAGTTTTCCATATTCAGACGCTGCCCTAAGGGGACAGCTTCTAAGCCGTTTGAGTCCTTGACCTTCCACTGTTGTCTGTTTGATACTATTATTTTTAGGCACACAATCCTTAAAACATACCAGCACTTGAAATAAGTTCCCAGATAATGTGTACTAAAAGCACGAGGTGGCGAGGCTTCGGGAGAAGGGAGCACTGTGGGATCGAGGGCGGTGGCAGAGCGCCATGGAGGGAAAGGCGAGTTTCCCCTCGTGCAGCCCACCCCAGCTACGCGTCCCATCTCCCCTTTATTTATTTTGGACACTCAGAGGGTTACAGGCCTGAAAAGACGGGAAAGGGCGAAGGTAGCCCAAGCTCAGCAAGCAGCCGTGGGCTACGCGAGATGTCTGCTCCCATTTGCGGTGCTTCAGCCAATGCAGCCCCACATCCCCTCCCCAGGATGGAGCCCACCGCATCCCCCACAGCCCAAGCAAAAGACGCCAGGAAGGGCACCAAGCCGCAGGCAGCGGGCTGGCTCAGAGGTTTAGGTTCAAGCATATATAAAATTGTCTTAGAAATCACTGCGTCCGACCAAAGAACCACGGAGAAACTGTTCCCCCTTGGAAAGGCAGGACCACTCTGCCTCCCTCCTCGGGGGGGCTCTTTCACAAGCACGGAGAGTCTCATCCCGCAGAAGGACTGGGCTGGGCCAGGACAAGCAATTCCCAAGTGCAAAAGGGAAGAAATGCAGCCTTTTTCCCAGAACCACGAAACCACAGGCAGAGAAAAGGGACAAATATTTACCCAAAAGCACCTTCCAGTGCTGTTAAAGGTGCTAACACTTTTAAGAAAGGAAGGAAAAACAAATACTCAGGCACTGCGGAGCCCCACCTGGATGCGAGAGGGCTCTCGCCTGCCTGCCACAACCAGTGCGACGGTCTCAACCCAAAACGCGGCGCGGAGAGAGCTCTGCTTTATACAACCCGTGCCGCCGTTAGTGCAGAAGCAGGTCTCAATCACTGGCTTTTTAAGAAAGAGCAAACTCCATTTCTACAAAACAGGCATTGGGGTAAGGCGAGACGGTATCCAAAACTGCTGTCAGCTTGATTTTTGGCTGCGACAGCTATCCGAGCGCTGGTAGCCGTACGGAAACTTTCCCTGGCAACCCTCCCCCCCGGCATTTTGTTTCCTAGAGATGCGTGAAGGTTGCAGCGTGATATTTGCCCCATGACACGACATCCCCCTGCAAAAATCCAGCACGCCGGGGCAGTGCCACCTCAAGGCATCTTCTTCAAAAGAAGCCTTTACTCATACACACACCCCCTGCCCCCTCCGACCCAGCCCACCCCCGCCTGGAGGGAAAGGAATTTGCAGGTTATGGAAAAGTACAATTTGCAAAAGCAAACGCGACAGGCTTCAAGGCAGCAGAAAGGCAAAGCGACAGGGGAGTTTTCCAAGCCCAGAGCCCAGGGGTAAGCGTTCACTCTACCTTGCTCCTCCTCACTGGCTCAGCCAAAACCAGAACCTCCTCCTCCTCATCCCCTCCTGGAGCAAGGACACCCCAGGGTGCGGACGAGCTGGGGAAGGCACGGGTGGCCGGAGGATCCAAGCACCCCGTCCAGCCGCCGCACCTCCCAAGAGCAACCCCGCACCAGACAGCCCAGTTCTGCTTTCTTCCAGGTTGTTTGGGAGCCAGTAAAGCTGCTGGGGGAACTGTGTGTTCCTGCGGAGGCTTATGACACTTTGCTGGAGGGGCAGGGGGAGCTGGCCGGGCCCGCAGCACCCCCTTCTGTCTACCGCACTCTTTTGCAGCCAGTTTTGAGTCTCATCCTGGCACTGCCCGCTTCCAGAGGCTCAGGAGATGTCACCTTCTCGCTGCCTGCAGCTTGGAAAGGCTCAGGAAGCTGGAAGGATTCGGGATTTAAATTTAAAAATAAATAAATAAATCAGCAAGCATTTAGATGAGTCAGTCCTGTGGTTTTGATGAGGACAGACAAGTGCTTCTCGGGAAGCCAGTTTGGCAAAGCCAGATTGTTTTTGCGCCCTGTCTGTGTGCTGGTAATGCCTAGAAGCTCTGTTCTCGCACCACAAGGCTCCATTGCCAGGTGCTCCTCAAACAATGGGGCTGTGTTTCCTCCTGGACATCCACACGCGCCTGGACTCTCCTTGCAGGCCTTCTGCAGTTTTTGCAGCTTCCTGCTGGGGAGCTTCTCCTTTCTTTCTGCAGCTCCCCCCCGCGCATAATTACTGCCTATTTTGGTACCTTATCATGAGATGCTTCAGAGCTGATTAGCCTGGACTTCCTTCCTCCCATCATCAACCTACTCCAATATTGACATTCACTCGTGCTAATTTGATAATATCAAAGAGCAGAGGAGCTTTAGGAGGCATTACGGTGTCTTGAAGTGCACAATTTGGAGTTGGCGGCCGCACCGCTGATAAGAACAAGCTATTTCTCCTAACATCCAGCTCTTCTCAAAAAGCAGCCGCTTGCCAGCCTCGTGCAGAGCGGAAGGAAGACAGACCTTTCCAGGCTCCGAGCCAGTTTTATTTCAGTGGCCCTGGATAAACTGTGAGGCAAGCACAGCCCATTGAATAACTTTTTTGTAAACACGCACTATCTGTTAGTAAAAAGCCACACGCACGGGAAAGAGAAATGATTACTTCAAAGTAACTTCAAAATTACTTCAAAGAGAGTCTGCGTGTTTACCGAGGCTCCAGCCCACCGTCTGTCTGTAACCGCGAAAAGACATAGGCAGGTAAATTTTGCAGCGCTGCATCACGAGCGACCCTTACTGCAACACCTGAGCTATTGACCGAGACAATTCATTCCAGCCTTCCCTAAAAGCCACACAGGGTCCACCCAGGATGAAATGGAAAGCAGATGCAGGTGACCCCTTAAAATACTATTTTATTCCATATGCGCTAGCTTCTGGTGATGCCTTCTATGAAGAAATGACACCGGCAGGTTATTTCTATTTCCTCTGCGTGAAAAGGACTTCACAACTTGTGAACACAAATGCAAAACTACTGACTCCGTCAGGGGGCTGTACAGCTGGAGCTGTTTCAGCTGCCGCAACGTCAGGCTGCCTCTCAACAGCTCCTCACCACGAATATCTGCTACGATACTCCCCACCTACAACTCCTTGGAATGGGAGGAACATGCTGGATGATCTCTGCCAGAAGACTCGTAATATATTTCTAGCCTTTGAAGCAAGAAATCTTCCATCTCGAATTTATAAAATTTCACACTTAAGATGATACACCAATTTAAGTTCTGAAATACTGAAAGCTTACTAAATGGTTGTACTGCAGCCTGGGCATCAAGATTTCCTTCTCCCCATCCAGGTAATCTGTGTCTGAGTTACGATTATAGCCAAAACCTTTATTTTTTTCTCCTCTTTACATCAGAAAAGCAGCAGAGGGGACTGACAGTCCCAACTAAGATACGGAACGTCGCTTTTGTTGACGTGATAAGTAATTCAGCTCTCCTGTGGAAACTTAGAACAGCCAGATCCTCAAACAAACAATAAAAATAACCAACACGATAAAACCCAACTGATTTATCTGATAGCCCAATTTATTTAACAGTGTCACGGTTTAATCTGGAGACTGCCCAAAGAAGCAAGAAATTGTAGAGATTTAACCCAAACCCACTGTCCTCTCTGCTTCTCTGACCTGAAGATAAAAGTTATTTTACGAGTACGCCTACTGGTAAGGTTTGTAAACGCTGGATTACTGTGCCACAGCCCCGCATCCCTCACTAGAACCGTGTAAACTCCAGGACCGCAGGTCGCTCCAGGAGCCCAAATGAGCCCACCTAAGGCAGAAGTAACATGCCAGACGCACCGATCCACGGTGAAAGCCACTGCCAACACATTTCTCTTCTCCTCACAGAAGAGCACGAGACTGAAAGCAAGCAGATTTGCGTTTATAGTTAACACGTGAAAAATGTTTATTCGTGAAATACATCGTGCATCGTTTCAAACTACAAAAGCCCAAAGGAACTACAAACTACTCGCACAAAGGAACGTGCAGTTTTCAACTCTGCGTGTGACCCCAGTTATGCGTAACTTCCTCTACTCCTGCTCCCACCAGCACCTTATTCACTCTGAAGCACGTCAACCATGGTTCTAAGTGAAGAACAACCAATCCTAGTTAGAAACACTTTGCAGAAGAGTGATATTGTCCCCTTTTAACATGATCCGACCTGCAACAAACAGAAAGGAAAGGGGGGATTAGAGGGATCCCAGACTGACGATAACCTTGCGTTTTCAAAACACATTTCACAGCGTCAGAGGTGTTTGCAAGAAGATGCCCACACAATAAACGACCGGGTTTTTCTCGGTAACACAGAGTCCCTCCCCATCTGGCCACGCCACAGGACTGTAAGCGCAGTCGAGCAAGGCTCGCATTCACAAGTCACACGACAACGTATCAGACAATCTCCTCTCCAGTACTCCACGTCTGAACAGCACTTTGCCCCCACTGGGAGCCCGAACATGTCACTTATCACAGACTACTGCTTATCCTCATTGCCGGGGGGAAATATTAAATACCACCACTTTGGCAGTTCCCTGCTTCGACTCGGAGACGACACAAGCAAGTGGCAGAACTGCCCAAGGCCACCTGCGTTAGTTGCGGCTGGGAGGAGTGTGACTGGTCCCCCTCCAGCCACCCTGGCTGCAGGACAAGCATAGCGCAGCCTGTGCCGTGTTACAGGCATTCGAAAAGCAAAACCCACTCTCAGGCACGGGCAGATTCTCCTGCACCTTCAGCAAAACCACCAGCTCAAGAAACAGTCGAGGCCTAGCCAGCAGCTGCTCGCTGCACTTCAAACCCAACGCTCGTCACGTCTTTTGGACTTTAAATTGTTGCTATTTGTCAGGGTCACACAACCAGGTTTCAGGCATCCCTCAGGTCAAACAGATGTACTGACTTACCCAGCTGCTTCCTCGATTTCGTTTTGGAGTGAATCTCCTCTGCGTCGTCCAGCACCAAGTTCATATATTCATCGAAGCCCTAAAAATCAGCACCAAAAGCACTCAGTGAGCAAAGTCCCCCAGTGTAAACACCAGCAGCAACGACATAAACCATCATTAGCTGCGCTGACATGAGCTGGACTTCAAATTAAGGCATAAAGGATTTCCACACCCCCACACTGCTAGTTTTTCTTGATAAGAAAAAATATAGTCTTACGAATCTAAAAAAACCAACCAACCAACCACCAAACAAAAAGCCACACAACCAGAAGAGTAACAAAGGGACATCCCGATACTCACAATGATGCAGCCTTCTATCCGCATGTTCACTTGCTCATAGAGCCACACTTGGATCCTGGATCTCTGCGCATTGAGGGAGAAGGAGAGCAAACGAGGAACGTAAACACTCCCAGCGGTTCCCTTCTCTCCCATGCACTAAGAAATCCCCGCTAACCCCAGCTCAGTGACACTCAAAGCCGTAACTCTCACACGTGGTTTCATTTGTGTCCTCTGATGTTCAGAAGGTGGTATACACTACGGTGTAAATGCTGTTTGCTCAAGGCCAGGTTGGACGGGGCTTGGAGCACCCTGGGCTGGTGGGAGGTGTCACTGCCCAGGGCAGGGGGGGCCACTGGGGGGGGCTTTAAGGCCCCTCCCCGCCCAAACCAGTCTGTGATTCTACATGTTCACTGGTGAACATGTAACAGTGAAGATTTTAAGGGGAAGCATCCCCGCCCACCGGATCACAAGATCAAACGCCTGTTCCAGAGGTAATTAATCCCTTGAGAAAGAAAGGCTGGACAAGAGGAAACGGGTTCAAATTATGTCAGGGGAGGTTTAGATTGGATATCAGGAAACATTTTTTCCCTGAAAGGGTTATTAACCATTGTCACAGGCTGCTCAGGGAGGGGGTGGATTCCCCACCCCTGGAGGTGTTTAAGAAAAGGGGAGATGTGGTGCTGAGGGACATGGTTTAGAAGGGGTTTTTGTCAGGGGGGGTTAATGGTTGGACTTGATGATCTTAAAGGTCCCTTCCAACCTNTAGCGGCTTCCGGCGGAGGGGGGCGGCGGGAACGCGCAAAGAGCTGTGGGATGTTGGCGGACCCGGCCCCTCTAAGAAGCTTGGAGGACCGTCGTCTCTACTGCTCCACCCCCGCCCCATCCCCAGGACAGAGCAGGCATCCACACCTCACCTAGGGCAGTTTTATTTAAAAACAACTGTTAATTGCTGCCGTGTGGAACAGTTCAACTACCGGCGGAGGGGGCCAGACTACGTTTAATACAATACCTTAAATAGAACACAAATAGAAAACAGAAGGATAAAATATTTACAGAAACCAAAGCCTGTCTTCTTCAACCCTTTCCTCTAGGAACTGACATCACAGCGGATCATTTAAGCACACAACAAGCGTTTTCTTCCAAAAAGAACATATTTACAATCAACTCAAACTACTGATTTTTTTCCTCTGCCAGCAGCAAATGCCTGAGGGCCCCTACAGCTTCACCAATCGTAGCAGGAAGAGACCAAAAGTTCTTAAAAAAAAAAAAAACTTTAAGAAAATAATTCAAAATATATCTGCAAGGGAAAATGATTGCTGGTGGCAGGGTACACAATACATCCCAGTCTCAGCTGTTGTCTGCAAGGTCACAAATTCGNACTAGCCGTTCTCACGTATCTGAACAGCAGCAAATTCAACAGAAACCGCCCTCAAAAACCGGATTAATGACTTTGTGGTGGAATTGGTGGAAACACCAACGCGGAGCGGCGCCGCGCTCCCCCCCCGCCCCGGAGAT
>VXBO01006296.1:93923-114871 GCA_013400135.1 Rhinoptilus africanus
AACCCTTTCCTCTAGGAACTGACATCACAGCGGATCATTTAAGCACACAACAAGCGTTTTCTTCCAAAAAGAACATATTTACAATCAACTCAAACTACTGATTTTTTTCCTCTGCCAGCAGCAAATGCCTGAGGGCCCCTACAGCTTCACCAATCGTAGCAGGAAGAGACCAAAAGTTCTTAAAAAAAAAAAAACTTTAAGAAAATAATTCAAAATATATCTGCAAGGGAAAATGATTGCTGGTGGCAGGGTACACAATACATCCCAGTCTCAGCTGTTGTCTGCAAGGTCACAAATTCGCACTGCGTGTAGGCACCCATCACCTCCAACCACAGCGCTGGGACAGGGGAGAATCTCCGGGAAATGCCCCAAAAAAGGGCAGCGCCATCGGTCCTGGGCAGCACCTGGTGCCAAGGTCGCCGGCCCTGGCCCACACTCCCTCCCCTCCCCGGTGCCAACAGGACAAAGATGAGCCCGAGCGGCTGCCACTTCCCGGCAGCAGAAGAGGCAGAAGCTCGAGAGAGCGATTCTTGGATCCAAGAGGCACTTAAACCAGCTCTTCATTTCCCAAGTTCCTGCAGACCAGGAGAGGAATCCTGAGTACCCCCACCAGAATCCCGGTCACGGCAGCGAAAAGCACCAACCCCCCCCTAAACTTTGGGGGGGGTGGGATTCCAGCTATTCCGTCGAGCTGCTGCTTTTCGCACCGATAGCGGATCATCCCTGATAATTCCAAGTAAGGCTGGATCGACTGAGCCCCACCACCACCCTCGGCAGGACGTTTGGTCCAAGACAGTCGTGTCATTCTTCCACTCCCTCCCACCCCAACATTTTCATTAAATTGATTAAAAGTCAAAAGAATAGCATACATAAATAAAACTCAAGAGTTGACATAGTAACTCCAGGCTTTAGGTATCAAGTGTCCAAGAAATCGGGATACCAAAGGTCCGAAACACGCTGAATGTTGAGTTTTGCCAAGGGGGGAGGAAGGAAGAAGCTTTAAGTTTAAGCCTTCAGAGCATCACTCCATCAGTAGATCCGTTCACAACCACCACAGTTTGCAGATGGGCATGGCTCTGTCCCAAAATAAGTGCTTTGTCCTCTTAATGCCGAAGGTTAAGGACAGGTACAGAATGGATGCACGGGACCTTGACTCTGACCAGCAGGGAAATTTAGGACAACCGAGTGCAGATATTGCCAATTCCTACCAGTTCAACTGTGCCTTCAAACTCATCGCAAAGCCTCAGCTAGAAAAAGGATCACCTCCCGGTATCCAACAAGAGACAGTTTTAATTTTTTTTTTTTTTTTTTTTAAAGACCTTAAGACTGTGCAGTTCAGCTGTCAATCATTTCCGAAAGTTCCAGGAGGAGGTCATCCTCATCCTTCCCTGGGTCCAGGTCTATTTCCGCTTCCAGTTTGCCTCCTGAGATTTCCCAAATAAGCTTCTCAAAGTCATCTTCTACAGATAAGGGTGCTTTCCCAGCCCCCGTGGAGCTCAGCCAGCGCGTCTTTGCTGCTACCGAAGAAGCTGAAGTTGAGCTTGAGACCTCTGACTGCGCCACAGAGTCTGCCTGGCTTCCGAAGTGCAGTTCAAGACTTGGAAGAACAAGAAAAGAGAGCAAGTCAGCGTACCGCGTTCCTTCAACGGAGAAACATCTGCTGCAAAGCAGCTCTTAAAACTCTAGTTAATCCCTCCTACACCCCAACCTTCCACAGGGATTGTTATTCAATTAAGCCGGGGCTACTGTTGGAGACCAACATGTTAACAGGTCCATTTTGCAGTGTGGGGATTTATCCATGCAGACAGAGCATCTGGGGCCTGGCAAGGAAGGTTTGATTTTTGTAGCCAGAGACTTTACTAACGTGACTGCAGAAAGGTTACAAAAATCAACCCCTGCAAACACCTATCTGCTAATTTAGTTATTTTTAGAATCATGGAATCGGTGAGATTGGAAGGGACCTTTAAGATCATCAAGTCCAACCATTAACCCCCCCTGACAAAAACCCCTTCTAAACCATGTCCCTCAGCACCTCATCTCCCCTTTTCTTAAACACCTCCAGGGATGGGGAATCCACCCCCTCCCTGGGCAGCCTGTGCCAATGGTTAATAACCCTTTCAGTGTAAAAATGTTTCCTGATATCCAATCTAAACCTGCCCTGACATAACTTGAACCCGTTTCCTCTTGTCCTGTCCCTTGTCCCCAGGGAGAAGAGCTCAGCCCCCATCTCTCTCCACCCTCCTTTCAGGGAGTTGTAGAGGGGGATGAGGGCTCCCCTCAGCCTCCTCTTCTCCAGGGTAAACAACCCCAGTTCCCTAACCCCTAACCCCAACCCACAACACACTCCGCAGTTTGCTCCCACGTACAGGAAGCTGATCTTCATCTGCCACCTCCCTGGGCTCTTCCTATCGCCTTGCCAAGGTTTATATTTGCTCCTCAGGAACGCCATCCCAACAAAAGGCATGGGACGCTACTCCTCATGTGCCATTTCGCAAGGAAGAGAGGCCATTCTCCATCCTGGCCCATCTCCAGCTTCACCCCATCTTTCACTCAGGCATTCAGAAAACCCAAGAAGTCACTGAAAAGCTGTACCAAACTTGCAGCGTTTTAAGAAAAGAATCTAAATAAGCATTTCTGTAAGCTGCTAAAAAACTATTTCAGATGAATCGTTCCCTTGTTGAATGTTGTCATTAATTATCTCAAAACTCATTTTTCCACATGTGAAAAAATTTACGCATCACGTCAAAGGCACATTGCTCAACAAAAAGAACAAGTTGTGGCTGTTACCTGGTTTGGGGTTTTTCTCTCCCGGGTATGGAGACCAGGCTGTCCTCTGGCAAAGCAGGAACAACGGCCTAGGAAGAAGCAAGACAGTTTTTACGATACCCAGGTAAAAGATTTCTTTGTAGATTCCTCCTCTATCGCTTCTCCTCTGGCATTGCTGAGCCTTAACCAACACACAGAACCAGGAAGTTAGTATTCACTTAAGTTTACTAAGGACCTTGTGCCTTTTTCAAAAATGCAGCATTAATGGACAAAATTCTTCGCACCACAGAGAAATCATAACAGAGTATTATGTCATTATGTGTTTCACATAATAAAAACCATCCTGCAGACTGCTTCTGGATTTAAAAGGCAACAAAGACCTGCGGAACATTTTGGTTTTCCATCTTTGCTCCGAGAGAAGAGTAAAACTTGGGCATAAATTTTACACCGGACCTACCACTCCCTCAGCCGTTGTCCTTACCACAGCTGCTTTTTTAGCCGAAGGCTCCTTTGTGTCACCACCAGTGGCACTCAGCGGTTTCACAGCTGCCACAGCAGAGGGATGACTCTCAACTGCCTTACGCTTCAGCGTCTGCTTTGTGGGGGGGGTAGCTTTCCCTTCCGACGGCTTCAGGCACACCTTAGATTTGGCTAGAGTAAAAGCAAGAGAGAACAGATACAGTCTTGCTCTGCTCCAGGAAAAAAACCACCACGGGTTCTCTTAACAGTCCCATAATCCTTCTAGTTAAATATATCCGGGCAACACAACTGCACTGCCTTTTCCCAGATTCTCAGCAGTGTTTTCCACACTGAAAACTCTATTTACCAACAAGCCATAAAAAGGAGCAAAGCTGTTACAAAAAGAAGCCAGAGTTACAACGTGAAAATTGTCGTTTTCTGCCTTTTTTTCAAAACAGGACCTAAAGTAACTCTTAAACACACGGTCACCACTTACTTTCAGCTTTCCGTTCCAGATGTTGAGCTGCCTGTTTCCCTGGTGATACAGTAGCATCCTTTCCTGGGCTTTCAACCCCATCTTCTGGAGATTTCACCAATATCCTCTTCGCAAGTTGATAAGCTGCCCCTGAAACCGCGGTGGATGCAGGACTCCATGATGCTGGAGTTTTATCCTTGATCGCCTTTTCAACAGGAGATGGCACAGCAGCCGCTTCCTTCTGAAGCTTCTCTTCTTGGCGCCGTTTCAGTTGCCGCTTCTCCCTCATTATTTCTTCAAGGTTCTTCACTTGAACTTTAGAATTAGCTGCGCTCTGATCAGAGGGATAGGAAGAAACAAAAGAAGAGGATTAATAGGACAAAAATCTATGGCGACTTCATTAAGAAAATCTGAGCAGCAATCCCTCCGAAATAACTCCATGTGTAACAGAGCAGGTTGAGGCCATTCATAGCTGCCTTTTTTTCCACAAAATGTTGCCTGCAACAAGAGCCATGGTTTGCTATGGAAACACTGTTTCAAAAGCCTGCAATTCCCAACACAGCAAGCTTCTTTTATAGAGCAGGAGACTCTAGCTGTAATCTTTTACGCTTTTTTTAAGCAACAGAAATTCACACAAGCTCCCCAGTACAGCATTCACCGACAGCCTGATTCATTCCCTCCACATTAACCTTGCAGATTTTACCCGGTGCTAAAAGGGGTTCTTATTCATTGTCAGGTATAATCAGATTAATTCAAACTTACTCGAGGATTACAACGTTGTCTGGAAATGCTACTGAAAGTGACAGGACTTAGGACTTCTCTGCGGCACGTACCAAACGCAGCAAGGTAGGAATACACTCAAACTGGGAGCATGCAGATAGTTACAAACAAAACCTAACAAAATTTATCAAAAATTGTATGAATATATGTCTTTACAAAGGACTCACCTCTGCAGGTGCAGGGACAGCTTTGGGAAAAGACCTGCTCAATTCCACTACCTTCTTTTCTTCTCTTCCAGGTGCTTTAAAACAAGCAAGCAAAAAAAAAATCATTTTGTCAACAGCAAAAAATAAAGAAACCTGGTCACCTCTGTTTCCTTGATTGTGCTTATTTCCTCATATCTAATAACGGGACAGAGGGAAAGGCTGCAGCAAGCAATCCATGCAGCGTTCGAGTTCTCTTTCCCTCAATCACATTGTCTCCTCTCACATGGCTTAAACAATCTGAACGATGAGATCTTCAATGCTCGGTCATTTGTGACAAAAACTAACCCTCACAGTAAGAAGTTGATGTATGTTTCGCAAACAGATACACATCACAGGGAAGATCCCAATACCAGAAACAGATGGCAGAAAAAACAGAAGAGGGAATTCAGACTACAAAGCTCCTCAACGAATGAATTTTCCGGTGGAAAACACAGAAAATTATCATGTGATTCATAGAAAATAACAGTCACACATTCTGGCGCTTTCTGCCTTTTGACTTTGTAGCCTTAAACTCTTGTATCCTCCAGCATACCTGGAAGGAAAAAGCACAGCAACCCCTGAGCAAACTGAATTTGCTTGATGGGGGAAGGAGTTCACCAGGGCAGGTACCAAATCACCTATTACCTGTCAGCTTTGTGATCCGTAACAGTCTCCTCCCTGTCGGGGCAGGTGCCGGTTGTGCTGGTGGAGCTGGCACATTTTCTGCACTCTTCTGCATCCGCAGAGCTTTCTCCTGCTTGATTTCTTCCAAGGTTTTAATACGCACTTCTGCTGGCTTGGCTTTTCCTGCCGGCTCTGCCAGCTTCGCTTTGCCGGGCACAGATGGAGCAAGTACGCTCTGCTTCTTGGGCTCACTCTCAACTCTTATCTTTGTAGGAACCTCTTCTGTTTTTTGCTTCTCTTCTTCCAATCGCTTATGTTTTTTTCCAGCCAGGACTCCCGAGAAAGTTTTGATGCGAACTGCAGGGGAAGGTCTTGCCCCCGAGCTGGGATCTTCTGTTTTACAACGTCCTTCAGTCTGGGGTTTAGCTTGGGGGTCTCCTCGTCTCTGATTAGCTCTCTCAAGGCGAATTTCCTCCAGTGTTTTCACATGGATCTCTCCTGATGGCTTAGCAGCCTTCTCTGTCATCATCAAAAAGACAGAAGCGTCAAGATTTAAGGAGAGTCCAACAACACCGAAAGTCTCCAAAATCTGTCCCAGTACTAAGGAAAACTAGGTCTGAGTGTTCTCAGGAATACACCTTAGGATAGTATCATTCTCCATAATATTCTCCTCCTCCTTTAAGCCGCCTGTATTTTGCAGATCAGTGCTATCCAGAGAGAGCTGCCACATAAAAACCCCCACATTCGTCTATTTTATTTTGTACTTTCACACTGCGTCTCTCCATTAGCATCTCAAACTCCTGCTCCTGGCTGTGGTTGTATTCTACGTGTGCATAAGCACACCGCAGCGTCTGACAGTCCACCGCAGGAGCAAGAAGCTTTGATGAGGCACAAGTGGAGAACACACACACACCTAGAGGCAGATTTCTGACAGCAGCCGTCAGGACAGCCTCGGCACTTGGGCAAGATGAATCAGGCAGATTTTTTTAATTTAACTTTCAGGGCTATACGGAATTTCACAGAAAGCAAAAAGGGGAAGGCATATTTAATATCCAGTTATTACCTGTCTCTGTACTGGTCTGTTCAGAGGGCAATCCCAGCCTCTCCTTCAGAGACTTGGGGACTTGAACTACGAGACAGAACAGAAAAAGTTAGGAGGACTGCACAAATCTCAACTTTGCTTTCACATGTCAAAATGAGACATGAGATTCTTCCCTGGAATTCAAAGTTCACTTGTGCCCTCAACCAACATGCAAAAAGAACCATTAGAAGAAAGGACAAATACAAAAAATAAATAGAAAATCTGTGCATCAAATCCAATGTCTGTTTCGCAGCTGTACCTTTCTTTGGAGCTTTGTCAGCATTCTCCAGAATCTCTATCTTCTTCCCAAGCCTTTCAGCAAGGTTGCGCTTTAGTGGAAGGACACTTTTACCAGCTTGAGAGAGAAAATAAGAAATACTTTAAGAACATTCTTCTGGAGGAGGATTTTAGAACAGTCAGCCACAAACTCCAGTTCTTCCAGGTATATTTTAATTGCTATCAAATTTGCCATTTCTGCAGTCAATACAGATCTCCACCAAAAAGTGTATCTTCCTCCTGCGTACAGCAAAACCACCCTTCAATGTAGTCATGTTTAGAAGAGGGCACCCCAACAGCTCACAAAAAGCTCTTACTTATGGAGGTTTGACGTTTTCCCAGTCTCTCAGCAAGATTCAGTTGAATCACAGGTTCCTCCCCTAAAACAAAGAATAATCTCTTTAGTGCACAGAAACCAAGAGCCAGTAAAAGCACTGTCCTTCTAGCCCACGTCCCAAAAAAAGACACTCTTTTGGTAGCCAACCCACATAAACGAACGACTATGAGTAGTAGTAGTTCTACACGTTTTTTGCCTTTAAAAGGAATTTGTGCAGCTCTAAACACCACCATTTATAGACTTATACAACGCTACTGTCTGCAACGTCCACTGTCAGCCTCTTCCACGCTTCAAAAATTGGCTACTTGTGTAATACCATCTTCTAGAGGTCTTCCCTTTCATTGCCTCCCTGTCTTTCGGTTATCCCTTATTTGCATACTGACGCTTGTTTTGACATTAGCCTCTCTCTCTGCTGCTCCCACACTTAACCCAAGCACTAATTCTACCACATGCTGTCAACACAGTAACTCATTCACAAATCTTGCTCAACTTCAGGAGCACGAAAGTCAAATCAAGCACATTTGAGAGTCTGTAGGACGGTGATAATACAAGATCAGCTATGGCTTAATGACAGGCTGATAAAAGCCACTTCTCCATCTTTTACTGCAATACAACAAACTCAGCATCCACAACTCTTTCTAATACAACCAGGGACTTGAGGCATAAAAGCATGGTCTTCATGAGAAAAAGCAGCCCCAGCAGACTAACATGTCTGAATTAGCTTAATTATTACTTAACTTTTAGGTCTAGGAGCCATGAAATGGAAACAACAGTATTCCCTATTACCTTGCTTTGTAGACAGAGTCACAGTTCTCACTACGGTCCGTACATTTTCCTTTTCTGGCACAGAAAAGCGGGATTGGAGCGGATGAACAGAAACTCCTGAAGGACCTTCTAACAAGAGAAAGCAAAACATGAGGACGTTTATGAAAAAAAAAACCCCAACCAACCAAACCAAAAAACTATCACAAAGACCACAACAACTAGATATTCATTACCATCAAACATACAATCATCAGTGCGTGTAAGTAAGAGATATGAGCAATATTCCCCTGATTTGCCCTTGAAATTCCAATCTAGAACGCCAGCTGTTTGAGTTTAAGAAAACAGGCTGCATGCCAAAGTAGTCAAGGCTCACAGCTAAAGATGGAAGTCTGTCCCTCAAGCAGCAGGAGCTGAGGAAGCTTCTGAGCAGCTGCAATCATCTCCCAGCCTGAACCCAACAGTGCAAAAAATCCTTCCTTTCGTTTCAAATAATCCTATTCACCATCGCACAGCCAGCTAGCCAGGTAATAGCAGAAAGATTAAAAAAATAAAAAAAAACCAACAACAAAAGGACGACGAAGGTGAACAGAAGGCACAAGGGTAAGAAAGTAGGGGATATTAACTCACCACCTTGTTTTTTTGTTTTTTCCTTTAGTTTCTTCAATTTTATTTCCTCAAGTGTTTTTATTCCGAAATTCAAATTGTCATCTGAAAAGACAAAACAGTTAATGAAGCTGAGGCTTAAAAGCACATACTGAAGAGCACCTCAACCTTCTTACAGCTCAGAATGTTTCCAAAGTATTTTGAATAAACCCTGTCAACACTCCCCACAAGTAAAAAAAAGCCATAGAACGGATGGTATTTTGGTAAGCAACTGGCACCTTTCCTCACCCTTCCTCTCATCCTACAGGGTAAAACCTATACTTGTAAGCATTTTAATCCATCTACATGATATAAGATTCCTCTATCATTAGACATGGCTTTCCACAAAGTTTGAAAGGACAGATCTATAGGTATTTAAGCTCCACTCTGTGGCTCTATATTGCTCTAGAAAAGTAAACAAAGGGAAGGTTTACCTGTCTGATCCAACAGACACATGACATTATTAGATAAGAATGAGCTCACAAAAATAACTGACTCCGTCCAGCAACCCTATGTTTGATTGTATTTTTAGACCATACTGCTTTTCAGTTAGTCGTCAAATTCTCCTTCCAATCCACCCTACTACAGCTGTTAGAATACCTTGCTTTGTATTAGCGTTGGATTTCCTAGTGGATATTATCCGCAATCCGTTATGGGCTTCTGTCGCTGGTTGCTGGACAGGTGTTTTAGTTTCATCTCCTTCTTCAGAAAGCTGGTCTGAAAGGAAAAAATAAACCTACTTAGTTTTCAGTTCTACAGCAGGGATTAGGCAAGATCTTTCATGTTTACGTAGCTCATACAGTGACCTTTCAGTCCATGGTT
The DNA here is from genome assembly GCA_013400135.1 of Rhinoptilus africanus. NCBI lineage: Eukaryota > Metazoa > Chordata > Aves > Charadriiformes > Glareolidae > Rhinoptilus > Rhinoptilus africanus. The sequence goes on from VXBO01006296.1 coordinate 103,136, forward strand.
CATATTCTGTTCGCATTCTTAATTACAAACACAATAATTTATAGAAGGATTTTTTTAAACGGTTATATTGACCTGCCAAACTCCTGTAAGAGCTACACTGGGAAAAAATACTTAGGAGTCGAGACTCTTGTCTGTATAGCTTTAACCACCGAACAGCTCAGGTATTCTGTGATTTATACCTTCCCTTACAGTAGAAATGACTTCAATAAATAAAGAATACTCACCATCATCATCTTCGTCATCATCTGCAGCATTGATTACGACCGGAGGATGTGTAGGACTTGGGACATTTTCAGAGTTTTCCACTTTCATCACCCCCCTCAGCTGTGGAGAGGGATTTGACTGGACAGAAAGTTTGTTTTGCTGCAGTGACATCTGAACCATTTTCACATCGTCTTCCGCAGACTCAGGTGGACTCGGAAGCGTAGCTAGAGGAAGAGGAAGATCATCTGTGATTTAGTCATTTAAAAGTTTGACCCCAATGTTGCACTCACTGCGCAGATAAGGTAGATAACCCACCTGGCTACTGAATTTAGAGTTTCCCATTCCCCACCCCTCATTATACTATGAACAACGGCTTCCCTTCACACACAAATCTCACTGCCCTACCACCCAGAAAGGACAAAACAAGGGGAGAGCAACCTCAAAGGTAAAAAAATTACACAAAGCGAAGAGAAAATGAGTGCGGAAAAAAAATAAAATAATTAAATACCAGAATTTAGCCGAGAGCCTATGACTGGAGGCTTCTCCCCGCACTCATAAATGAACAGCTACTTGACGTCTTCTGTGGTACTGTACCCACTCTTAAGTAATATTCAAAATTAATTCTTTAATACTTAAAGAAAAAGGACCTAAGAAACTCACTTTTGCTCGGTGGTAAGAAGAGCCCATCAACATAACGTCCTTTTGTGTGATGAAAAGCGCAGTTGGATTTTTGACAGCCTACTGGCTGATTCTCCCAGTAGCAAGGAATCTCACTGCGTTTTTTCTGAAAGCAGAAAGAAACAAAACTCATGGCAACGCTTATTCTAGATTCGCAGAGACACAGCTCCACATCACGCCAGGGACAGGAATATGGCAGTAAAGTGCTGAAACGTCGTTCCAAAGGTCAATTTATCACTGAAATAAAGCATTTCAGGGCATGTACATAAAGTCTGCATAACAACTACATATTCTCTGTCTTTCCTATCATCCAGATTGAGAAGACAGGTACTCTCACACATCAATTCAGAGTGTGTTAAACTAATACAACTTAGAACTGTCCAGAGGGAATAAATGTTTTAAATTGCCTAGATTAAATTTATCTGAACTTAGTTTTCAGAGCCTTAGCTCCTTCCCATCTTTTCTCTCCCCACCCTATACTGCCCCAGGAGGCCAGAACAACGTTATCTGAAGGAATCCAGGATGGAAGAGACCCAACTGTCTGTTATCAAGCCCTCAGGAAGCTAGTGAAGGCTGTTCACTACCACCCTGCTCCAGCACATTTAAGCAGTCTGATCAATGTGGTTGCTTTTTTCTCTGTTAAGAAAATAATGACAGCACCTAATACAAAAATTTCTTGCCGAGATATATCCAGGACATTGATTTTTTTTTTTTTCCCCTCAACTTCCTCCTATTGCCCTCCCAGTAACAGAAAACAGTATAATTTTATAGCAAGTAATTTCTCACGTAAAAGCACATTCAGTCCACCTATAGCAATGAAAAATGCTTTCAGTGATTTAGTTTGACAACGCATCTTCAGGCAAACACTCACATTGATTTCCATGTGTCTGAATCTACAGATATTCCTGAAACAGCGACCCTCCTGCCACAGCGTGCAGACTGTTTCATTCCCCAGAGCAGCTTCACAGTGGCGGAAGGAACAGCTGTCTCCCTGTAAGCATAAGGAAATCAACAAAATGGAAAATAAAATAGCACAGCCTAAAAAAGATGTCCATGTTAATAGAGCCAGAAGTGCAATCTAACTGCTTAGTAAGTTACCAGAAATCTGTATGTCTCCTCCCACTCTTCCCCCTCCTCTCTTAAAAACTAAAAAGGAAGGAAAAAAAAAAGGCGACAGAAACCCAAACATACCTTGTTACATGTGGAATAGAAATAGAAGTAGCAATCATCTCCTTGGTTAGACATAATGGACAAATTCTTCGAACAAGCTCAGCTTCTAAGGGTTTGCTCAACAGGAACTTCCTCCACTCTTGGCAAGAGCTGGCTTCACTCTTTCTTGGACTGAAAGTCTTCCACTGGCTTGATCAGTGAAATCTTCTTTTTAAAAGTAACCCTACAGAAAGGTATCAATAAGTGAAAAGTAATTAATTAATAAGGATTTTCACAGCTGCCTTCTGTTAATCACATTAGTCTTTTGAGGGGGGCAGTGTCTTGCCATCAGCTGGTCACAAAACCCGTCCCAATACTAAATCAAACGTTTGTAAAGCTGCACGGGTTTTGTCAGCAAGCGTTCCTTCTGAGTCCTCAGTAATACTTATATGCCTTGGAGCACAGGGAAAAAAACAAACCTACTGCATGTGGCTGTAAGCCCAGTAAGAGAGTCACTTATAGCTCAAATATATAACCAGGTTTTTTAGTCAATGATTAGCAGTGGGTACTAGTAATTTCTATAAAATACAACTGACATATTAAGCATTATTTTCCAATCACTATGGTTCCTCACGTTCACATACCTGGACAACTTCAGCAAAGATATCGATCTTCAAAGACTTCCAGTTAACTTCTCCTGTAGGCCGAACCAACACTGAATCCGTGAATTAATAATAAAGGGGTAGAAAGAATTTTCCTCCTCACATTGCCAAGGGAACCTCTCATCCACAATTCAAACATAGGATGTGCTTTTAAACATCTTACAACTAATGGAGGAAGCAAGTCCATTTCAATACTGTCAGACTGGAGACAGCCAGGGTTAGTTAGCTCTTCAAAAAAAAAACAAAAAAAAAAAACCAACAAAAAAACCCAGTGCACTTAAAGATGAACTTGTGATTCAAAGTGGCTGCAAAAATGAGGATCCATCTTCCACAGCCGGACAATTTTAATTTATTTTTTTTTTTAATTTACAATTCAGTAAGTTGCAATTTCTGGTCTTCAAGATTTCTTCACCTATTAAGAAAACAGAAAAACCTTCCCCCATCTTTATTACCTGTACAACAAAAACATACTTGCGCGTATAAATACACAAATATGTATATACATACACATATGTGTTTATACACACACCAAGAGTGAGTGATAATAAAGTCAATGAGAGTGGTAGTAAAAATTAGAATTTTTGGCTATTTGCCACATAAGACTGCATAAAAAGTCTCTCATTTTGAGGGAACTGGCAAAAATGAAAGATCTACGTGATATTTTGATGAATATGCCTTCGAGGCTGATGCTTTGTAACATGAGTGATTTGGGGGCCAGCACACAAATATGCATACATATGTACATGCATACAGTATAAACATATCTATACACACAAGCGTGCACAGTATATGTTGTATGAATCCATACCGAGAACAACTTTTAGCCCCGATCGGACACGTAGAGTTGCAATCAATTAACAGCAGGAAGACAGCAGATCAAGGATACAGCAAGCTTTGAGAGGGCAGGGAGATGCTCACTTTGCAAGTGGCATGGCTGCGTGATACCGATCATTTCGAATTCTTGCGATTTTAGGATATAATTTGTTTTCTTTTTTACATCAGAGCAACTACTACAAGCCTGTGTTCCCTAATCCATATATCCATCATTATCCATTGCTGCGAGATCACAGAAAAGTTTGAAAAGATGGCTTAGGTCCAATCTAACAGCTGAGGAGTTTTTGGTGCCACCAGAGCTGAAACTGATTTTTTTTTTAAGTCGCAAGCAGTTTTGGGTATTTTTAATGTGAAGTCAGATACTTTTAGTATCTTTTTAAAAAAATAAGAATCAATGCCATAAAACCTGCAACCAGACCAGGTAAAGTTCAAATTAAAGTGATTCTGACCCCTTTCATTAAAATGCTGCACATTTCTGCGTTAAGTATTTCTGACTCTCTTGGACAAAACTGAATGAAATAGTTCTTGCAAATTAATAATAAAAGGTTGGAACCTCTTACTCACACAAACACTAGTGAATTTTCCAGGATATTTTTTTTTGGCAGGGAATTTTCCCAAATCTAAAATAAAGAGAGGAAAAGTTGGGTTCTCCTATTAGTTACTGTTTCTTGACTGTTTGACAAAGGGAATAAAAACAGTAGTTAAGTGCAAGGTTTTCTTCCCTTCAGTATCAACGGGACTATTCACTTGCGACCTTCAGCACCTTCAAAACCAGACTTTGTGTCACACAGATTCCTACGGCTCCTTCCTGTAGAACTTCCACAGGAAAATTTTTTCCAAATGCGTCACCAATACCGTTGATAGTTAAATTTCAAGTACAGTTTGTACAACCCAACACTTAAATAGATGGCAATTAAGGACCACTGCTTTGCTGAGCAGAGGCATTCAAATACAAATCAGAAGGGATTCATGGCCTAGAAGAAGGCGTTTCTTTTCCCTAGGAAGTGAGAGACCCCTGTATAATGCAACATTACTATATCCACCACCATGGGGGAAAAAAAGAAAACCCCTCAGATTTGGCTCTTTTGAACGCCCAAGCAGCTCAGCGTTTCGCCTGCTGCCTTCCGTATTCCTGAGCACATTTCAAGAGCTGTTCAGAATTTGAATGGATCTTGTTTAAGGAATGGGGGGGAAAAAAAAGGCAAACTTTACAAAAACCAAACAAAAAACGCAACAAAAAATCCCCAAAAAACCCCTCTGCGTTCTCCGTAAAAAAAAAAACCTCCATAAAAGGCATTTAATTTTAAAAAAGATTAACTCAAAAAATGTGGTGGTTTCTTTTTTTAAGCAGTATCAGTTAACATGGCAATCTGAGTGCTAAACAGACATCAACTGAACTGACCTCTGAAAGTCTGAATAAAAATGAGTAACTCTGGTGCACTCAGCAGGTCTCTAATGGAAGTTGATGAGAATTATAAACACTTCTTTTTTTTTTTTTCCTCCAGAACTCTAGCAAAGTTTTGTATTAAGAGATTTTGAATTAATTTTGTAAAACAAATAAATAAATAACAGATGCAGTAGCTAGGAGTCAGGAAAAACCAGCCAACAAGTGCCATAAACTTTTACCTTTGTTAAGGGATGATAAATAGTGCAATGGAAGTCTGTCCTGTTTGTTTTAAAAGCTTGTCTTTCTTGGTACTGAAGAAACAGTTCTGTTCCCTGGTCCACCTTTCCAGCTTCCTGACCTGCCTTTGCCCGCTACCAAAGAGCAAGAAGGGAATAAAATTTCTTGTTGCACCCCAACAAATGCATGAGAAAAGTATTACTGCACCTATAGATGGGTGCTTGCTAGTCTACTTTGTGTTTTTTCTTATAAAAAGATGCTTTACACCCCTGTTTATTAGGACAGATGTGCTATGACACATGTGCAAATCACACACATCGTCCAAAGCACAGAACCACCTCTTGCTAACACATCTTCTTCTCTATATGAAAATCAAAAGCTAAGTTGCCCAAAGCTGAAGAACAAGTCACAATTTCTACCCTTCGCGTTTGTTTAGTCAATTCCAGCTGTTAAATACTGTTTAAACATAGAGCGGGGGCAAGTTCTGCGACCAAGGGTCACAGAAACCAAGACTCTCTGGGAGTAAAGACTGCAAGGTTGCTGGCTAAGAAGACAAAGGTTAAAGCAGATGATGGTCTCCGCTTCCTCTGCTGTTGAGTCGGGGTCACATTTCATGGTGATCTCTGAAGGACAGAGCCGTGAGCTACCACAGCCATGAGGCACAGCTGCCCCTTGCCGGCTGGATCAACTCTATTTGAAGATATGGCACTTCACAGACCTGAGTTAGGATGTTCTTCCTTAAAATGAGGAGCAAATCAATCTGTTCCCGAAGGGGCTGATCAGCCTGGTGTTTCTGCAACTGTCAAAGAATGACCCTGAGCTGAAGCACTCATCAGATCAGACACTGCTTCAGCACAGATCTGCCCTTAGCTTGACACATCAAGAGGCAGGAGAAGGGATTCTTCAAAGCACCCTTTACAGCAGGGATCAAGTGGCCAAGACAAAGCTCTGAGCACACCACTGCGCAGAAAACCAGTTTCAAGCCTAAGATAAGTCACCCATCTCCCAGTCCAAGAGTGACACCTTTGATTCCAAAGTCTTTCCTTCAGTAAAGCCAGATGGATGTGACTGATGGCAGCACTTAACTGAGAGCTGCAGTTCCCCACTGGCCTCCACCTGTAGGCCAAGAATCTTGCACCCCTCAGGTATCTGGGATCACTGGAATGAGCTGAGAATAGCCCCATTCTCCCTCCTAGGAGGATGCCACTCCACCTTCTGCTGTTTTAAAGTCACTTTAACATATAAAAGGCAGAGAGAGATTCACTGAGAAGTTATTTCCTACTTCAAGTGATCCTGTGAAAGATGGTTTAAAAGCTGTTTGAGTGCCTGAAATTTTATGGGCCTCAGCAGTATGAGTAAGCAAGTCTCTTAAGCAATTGCAAACCTGTTCTCAATGCTCCTGTGCTCAAAGTCCTGAATCATTAATATTAAAATACAAGTAAAACATGGCAGCTGGCATCTAGCACAGTGCACGCAGAGCCGGCACTGTCAGAAGCTGGTAAACCAGGGGCGAGGGGATTAAGGGAAAGCCACACATCAATTTGGTAACTTGGTTCCTGTGGTTCAGGGTCCGTATGTCAACGGTTATATGCGTATTTTTGTGTTGTGCTTTCTCCAAAACCATGAAAAATGTTTCTTCTACAATGCTTCTTCTACACTGCTGTACAGTCACATCCTACAGAGGGAAACTGACTGTCTCACAATCTGTATGAACAAGTTAGCCTTGAAAAAAAGTGTCTTCAGTAATCGATTTTGCAACAGCTCTGTTCATCTGTTATTTAAATGCATTCTCATATCTGAGTTCCTTCCCAGTAGTATGTAGTTAAAAGTCTGAGTCCCACAGTTAAGATTTGTGTCCTTTCTCCTACCAAGCACCTGCTCAGGAACACCCAAACCCGGAGGTGTTAAACTTGCTCTAAGCCTACCTGTTGAAAAAAAAATAGCTCAATATATCACATTCACAGGGCAAAAATTCACACGGACCAGTAGAAAAATCCAGAAGTGCTTCTTGAGCTTCAGGTTACCAACAGCACAATCCCACTTAGGTGTGTGTGCTCTGCAAGTGTTGCTGTAACATGGAAGAGCCAAGGCGAGTCCTCTTCGACAGTTCTCATTTACCCAGGCACGTCTGCAGTCCACTCCTCCTCCTCTTTCAGTTGAAAACCAGCCGGCTGGCTCTGCCACACTGTCACTGCCGAAATGAGAGCTGGGAACGTAGGTCAGACTCCTGCTGCTACAATGGCTGTCTGAGGAGATGACTGACACAGACACATCACAATCAAGTTCACCCTTCCACCTTCCGACAGCGCTTACAGCTGTGACCCCTGGCTGTTAGCTGCAGCACCATGTACACAATGCTCTGCTTGGAGATGCCACCAAAAAGTCAGTGTCCCCAGATGAGTACCTGGCTTGCCACAGCTCTTTTTTTATTATTATTTTTTTTTTTTTTTAAATTCTGGATATAGCACACCAGGTAAACCACAGATCCAAAGTTCCACGCAACGGAAGTCTTTGCTCTTCTTCCAGGCCAACAGTTCATGCTTTGACATACTGCATTCAGTGAGGAAGCTCTCTCCGTCTTGCTCAGTGGCAACAGGCATGATTGCAGCAACACGCAAGTGCAGCAGGTCTCAAATCCTTAATAAATTTTCAGATAGCACCAATTTGTAATGTTGTGGCTTTCCCTTAATGCATAACCCATTCTTTCCTATATTTTTAGTGGATGGCTGTCCTCTATCGTTCTCTCTGTCCAGAGGCTTTTCGTCCTCGGTGCCCGAATGAGCATTGGAAATCAATTCCAAACTAAGAGGACTGCTAAAGCTGCTACACCTGCTCTTGGGTCAGACAGGCATCCTTAAGGAAGAGACACTCCTTTTTCTATTTCTGAACTCAACATCGTGGCCTAGCAGCAGTTTACTATGACGATTCATCTTCCTCACTGAAATGTTTTATTAGATCTCAAGAAGAGTCCATTTGCCCTGGAAGCAGCCGTTTGGAAGAGTGCCATTTTAGATGAGAAGCAACAGCAAGAGGAAGTTTTCTCTAGACTAGCTTTCCTCCTAAAACACTTGCCCACCCAGCAACAATTTCAGCCTATCTGTTCAGCCTGATCAGTTTAGTGTGTGTCCAATTCAATCAGGTGCCACAGTGGTGGTTCTGATATAATTTCAGAATCCCCTATCCCCAGGAGATCTCCTTTTTTACAATCAAATAGCACAGTGCTTTATTTTGAAAGCACAACCCAGAGTTCAATCTCTAGGCGGAATGTGCACTCCAAAGCACCAGCTCAGGGAACAACCTGTAGGCTCCAATACTCATCCCTGCAACAGTAAAAATCACTTTTGTGCTTTCATTATAAACATCCGTGTAAGAAAACAGAAACCCCTGAGATCCAATTCTTAAGAAACAAAAAAAACCCCCAACAAACGTCACCCAATTGGATTGTTTCAAACAACCTAAAGGAGAAATTAAGATGACAGCCGGGTGCATCCAGAGTTAGTCAGATCCTGAAGGCAGTTCCTTTGGGGAACAGAGGAGCAATTTGTCAGATGACTACATTACAGCACGCCCCTTATACGCATTGCTACAAAAAGGAAGGCACAAAGTTTTAACTGAAAATAACATATAAGGCACCTACATAGGGATCTTCAATTTGCCCAACCGAATCTCTCCAGAGCCTGCCCAAGGGCTGTCTCCTCGGGAGACTCCCGGGATGGGGCCGGGGGGGGCTGCAGCCAAGGCCTAGAGAAGGGCTAACGGCCGAGGAATGGGCAGGGGGGAGCGGGAGAGCTGCGGCCCCGTGACCGGGGGGGNGTCTCCCCACCCCCGGCCCAGCGGCTACGGACACCCCGGTGAGGAGGGCTCGGGGACGCGGCCTGGGCCGCCCGCCCCGCCGGGCGCGGGGGACGCGGCCTGCTTCCCCTCAGGGGAGCGGAGGGGACCCGGGCCCGGCGAGAGGCCATTCCCCCGCCCCTGCGGTCCACGAACGGCTCTAGTTACCGGCGAGCGGGGACTTTACCGAACCCCAGGGGACCGCCGCTGCCGCCGGGTCGTCTTGATCCGCCGGGGCCGCCGCTCAGGCCGTCGCCTTCCCCGGTGCCAGCCTCAAAGATGGCGCCTAACATACGGGCAGCCTCAGCCCGCCCGTTGCCAACATGGCGGGTGGAACGGCTTCACCGGGGCCCAACTTGCTCCCGTGGAACGGCGAGGGCGGGGCTCCGCGCGGGGCGGCACCGCCCACCGGGGGCGAGAGAAGCGGAGCGGGAGGCTCCCGTAAACAAAGCGGGCGGGCGCTTTTTCTGCCCGTTTCTCCTCCGAGGGGTCCCGCCAGCGCCTCTCACCCCAGGTAAAGCCCTTCATTGTGGGGCGAGCAGGAGACTGCCCCCCTTCCCGTCCAACTCTGCCCCAGCAAAGGTGTCCCACGCCCATTTCCCGGTCAGGGTGTGCTCCCCAGCCCGCCATGGCGCCAGGCCTCAGGCCCTGAGGTGTCCGTCTTCTCCCTCACTCTGCCGGGCCCTGACTCAGGGTTATGCTTTTTAAGCTGGAAGCTATTTATTAACTTTTCAGTCTGGCTTCCCAGGCCGGCAGAAGCGTACCCTTGGGCCACCTCAGACCCCAGGGAAGGCCACCTGGGCCTGGCTGGCAGCCATGTCTCTGTCAGGGCAGCATGGGCCTGCTCAGACTTCATGGCAGATCACAGGCCGAACCCTGCCTCCTTCTTCTTTCCTCCTCTCCATCCCAGTGCGCCAGTGTCCTGCTTTCCCCAGTTTGGCCCTGTGGCAGTGGTAAGCAGCCAGCCCGGCAGCAGGAGCGGTGTCTGTCCTCAGGGGAGGCTGCTGGGGGCAGCCCCGCTACTGCACAGGCACAGCGGGTACAGCCATTTTCCCCATTAAATGACTAAAAGTCCTGTGGTTTGTTTCTTTCTCTGCATCCAGCCTGAGCAGCGTTTAAAAAAAAAGCAGCAATTGTGGCTGTTCCTTTTAATCAGGAGCTGGAGAACAGCGTCAGCACGGACACCTCCCCGAGAAAGCAGGAAAGAGCGTGATGCTGCACAGTAAAGCCTTTACGCCCTGTTGGTATCATTTGTCATCAGCTCCAAGGGGCAGACACTACGCTGAGGAGTTTTAGATTGAACTTTGTCACTGACAGCCTCACCCAGCTTGATCTTCTCAGCACAGCTTGGCCCCGGAGTTATTAAAGATACCGAGAAGCAATGCTCCCGCCACCGAAGCCAGGGAGTTTTATCAGCTCCAGTGCAATCAACCTGCTTGGGAATGAGAGTATTTCAGAGGGCAATTGCTTTTATTTACTGTCGTCTTTCTGGTCCGGGAAAAGTGCCTCTGTGGAGGCAAAATAGTCTCAGTACAGAGGCAGGACATAGCTTGAAGCCAGTCCCTGGGAGGGGGAGATCACAGCATCCACCATGGATCACCTTAGAGGCATTCCGCATGGCATCAGGGATGGGGAGGAAGGAGGATCTTTGCTCAAGGACAGCTCGACGCATAGCCCGGGAGCACTGGTTTGGATGGCATTTAATGGCCAGTTCTGGACTTTGCTCGAAGATGGAAGAAGCCATGCTTGAGACAAAGCGCTGGGTGCAACCAGCCAGCCCCTGCCTCTAGATAGCGAGGCTTACACAGAGAGAAAACCCACGCTAAGTGGTGCTTTTGGAGCAGCGGGCTTGCTTTGGATCCCCATCCCTCTTTTCACCCCTCAGGCCCAACTTTCACGCTCTGGCTTGCTCCGATGGGAAGCCCAGCCGTTCATCCAGCGCTAGGAACGGATGCGGGATTGATTTCACAAGCTGGTGGACACACTGAGGACGTCACAGTTACATGTGGGCACATTTTATTCTCTGGATGCACTTGCGCATTGTTTCTGCTCAACAGCCAAAGCTTTATTGATTCAAAACCATTAACCCTTCTCCCCCACCCCCAGCACGCTTAGTTTTTTTGCTATGTACCCCCTTTCCCACCCCCTCAACCATTCGTCCGCTTCCACTTTGAGTATCGTCTCTGCTTGGAGTCTGTTTTCTCAGAAGAAGCCAACTGACAATCCATTTAAAATTTTTTTCTCCCAAGAACCATATAAATTACATGCAAAACATTGTACATAGAGATTAATATCAAAATGCAATACAGATTAGGTGCACTTTAAGCTGGACTCTAGGATATGGCAAACACACCAGGGTACATATTGCTTTGAAACCACCATTTTTGTTTTTTTTTTTAATGTCATGCATACCACATAATACTCAGTCTTTTGTTTTGTATTTTTCTGTTTTTATACAAAAATACCAGTGCTTATTATACTCAGTTACTGGAAAAGAAAAACTCAGATCTGCGTGCCCTCTTCAAAAGAAAGTTTTGTTGTGAGAGCATTGGATAAATATATATACACACACAAATGTTGGTTTAATACTGTATATATATATATTTATTTAAAGGGAGGAAATAAACTAAAGGCAGTTTTAGCCATGGGCTTTGCTGAATGAAAAGTGTGTATTTTTTTGTTGTTGTTGTTGAGTGGGAGAAAAGCAGGGGCAGAGGAGAGCCAGAGATCAGCCAGTCTTGGTAGCAGGGGACA
>VXBO01006296.1:117534-141446 GCA_013400135.1 Rhinoptilus africanus
AAAAAACAGGGTGTTCCCCCCCCCCGCAAAGTATTTAATAAATATTTATGTAAGCTTGTAAGAACACCATATTTCCATCCTTTTTTTTTTTTTTGCAAGTATTTAAAATAGAAAAAGTGATCTTTTAAGCAATGTCACCTTTAGTACAGAACCAAGCCCCAACAACCACCCCCTTTTTTGTCTCTCCTGTCACCGCTTGTCTATAACCCCAAAAACCACCCCCCCGGTCCTGCCCAAGGTACTTTTTCGGCTTGTGGGAAGAAGGAACAGGGAGGGCAGCGAGGGGTTTGTCTGCGCGGGCAGGGGGCTCGATATTGAATTTTTAATTGAGATGGGCAGTGGTGGCAATTTCTTCTTGCTGTTGGCAGTGTACGGAGCCCAGCCTTCACCCCAGCACCGAGACGGGAGAGCCGGGAGAAGGACCTTTCCTCGGCTATTTAGGGCAGGAACGGGGCGACCCTCGCTCGTCCTTCTCCCAGCCCAAGGAAGGGACGAGTCGGTGCTGGGCTGGAAACAAAACAAAGACACTTGGTTTGCGTTGTCGTTTAAGGAACACTTATTTCTTGGCAAAGTACTGGGCCCTCGCGTGGCAGGCGGTGCTGCAGGCAGTGCTCGGAGAAGGCACGGGAGATTCTGCTGTGCGTCCTTAAAGGAAAGAAAAGAAGAAACCGGCCATCCCCCACCTCTCCTCTCGCTAAAACCTCTCTGCTTCCAGGGACGGAGGCTGGGCAAAGATGATGGTGTTGTACGGCCACTTACAACCAGGCTCTCTCTGCTTCCAGCCACGCCGAAGGGGACAAAGAAGAGAAGGTGGCAGAGCTTCCTCCAGCCCTGCTGGGGCCGGTAACCAGGGGGGTCCCGCCAAGAGCCCGCGGGGAAGAAACTAAGCCCGAGCAAAGCAAACTCCTGTCTCCTGCTCTGTCCCCTGGCTTCACAAGAGGGTCATCAGTTCAGAGTCAACTTGCCCAGGACAACTGGGGCCTCTGCTCCAAAAAATGAGGACTCTCACCACATGGCTACAAAGAGACCGAGGTGAGGCAGGATGCAAGGGAAAGAGACGACCTTCAAAAAAGCAGCAAGTGAGGCAAAGCCTCCGTGCAGCACCTTCTCTGGAAGACCTGCGGCCAACCAACTAACCCGCCACCTCTGTGCAGAATTGCCTCCACTGGCAAACCAGCTATGGAAATCGAGGGTCCTCCCATCGGCCATGGACCCTCCTCTCCCTTCCGCGGGCTCAAGAGACAACCCGACTCCTCCCTTCCATGATCTAGGAGTTGACCCACTGCACTGCCAATAACCCGATGCTTGATCTCCATTCAGCCTGCTAACGCTTCGGCAGCGATGCGCAGAGCTGGTGGGCACGGCTGGAGCATCCTCTGGGCTTCCTTAGCAGTTAACTGGAGCTTCTACTCCAAGGCTGAAGGAATATTTAACCCAACAGTACAGAGAAGCCAGAATGGGCAAGTCCCTCTGCAGGAGCCGTTAAACCTTTGCAAGGCTCTCGCCAAAAGTTTCACAGCAGTTCAAGAGCAGGCGAGACACATCTCTTAGGATGCCCCAGGAAGGAGCCTCCTTTCTCACAACCATGGGTTCTTTCTTCACCACCTTTCCACTGCCAGTTCACCTCCACCTTGCTTTGGAGAAAAAAAAAAAACAAAAAAATCAGAATCTTTTATCTCCAGCAAGGTTACAGGCCAGTCACCTTCGCTCCTTGTCTACCAATTACTGCTGTGGAAACAGAGAGAGAAAAGTGTGTGTGCACACAGAGGAGGAACTGTAAAGGCTAGGTACCATTTTTCAAGGTGGAAGACTGGTGTACCTCCCTGTATCGATCAACCTGTGAGTAAACACCTTCCCCCTGGCTGGGTTATATTTATTTATTTTTAAATTTTCGCACTAGAGTGCTAACTCCCCCGCTTCCCACTGTGAAGTCACTGGGGGCAAATCCCACAAGCAAAGAACAAACCCCACCGTTAGAAGAAAACCCTAAAAAACCACAAGTGGAAAAAAAAAAATAAAACAAAGTCACAAGTGCACCCCAGCCCTCAGGCCGAGAGCGTGCGTGTAAGACTACAACAATTTGAACTTTTCTTTGAACATGCATTTTTCAAAGTGAAAACCCCCGACAGACACATGGAGCCCAACTCTCGGAGAGGAAATAACCTGGCTGCTTCGCTTGGGTGAGTACCACTGAAAATTAGGGATGGAGATGCACAAGTTTGGCTTAGCCTCTCTCCCAATGCCCAGCATTCGTGGTACTCTGGTTCCCACTGCTAAATAATGGTAAAAAAAAGAAAAAAAAAAAAAGAAAAGAACCCCAAAAAACAAACCACCAAAATGATATACGTATGAGCAGTTTGACACGAAGTGACCGCAATGTGTGATCAGTTACTGGTGCCAATATCACACAGGGCGAGGGGCGAAGGTGGAGGAGGAGGAGGAGGAGAGGGGGGTTCCAAGTTCTAAGGTCAAACCGATGTCTCCAAGCTGTGTAAGGGGCTTTCGGGCTCCGGGACGGTGACCTCAGCTTGATCGCTGTCCACTGCATTGTTATTTCTGTTGAGGGATGTAGATCCACCCAGGCTACCCCCACCTCGCTTTTTGAGTCCGTCAGTCTCGGGGTCGTCTTCAGCGCCGTCAAGGAATGGTGTTCGAGGCTCATCTTCCTCCAGGATGAACTCTGGGTGAGTCATGAAGTTATGGATGGAGCTTCTGGATTCGGGTTTCTCGAGGCCTTCGTACAAGGAGCTACGGAACGCATTCACCACTTTGATCTGCCGGCAGGCGAGGAGCGTGGGGGATAAACAAAAGAGGGGTTAGTAGCGGCGACGAGAGGCCAGAGCTCCCAGGAGAAAGTAAAAATAAATAATAAAGACACAATAAAACAAAAAGCGCAACAACAACCACAACAGTCACCACCACTGAACAGACAGCTAAGTCAAAATGAGAGGTCTATGGTGAACTAGGAGGGCCAACACGGATCAGACTCAGGCACTAGGTGTGTGATGGGGAACCAACCGACTATGGGGCGACTTCAGAAGCTGCAAGAAAAGACACAAGAAAACCTCAAAAAAAAAAACCAAGATCACTTTGAACGAATGGAAGCCAAAATGCATTAGTTGTCATTACGTGTGTGCGCACGCGTATCTGTGTTTATAAACAAGGACAAAAAAGTGGAACTACAACTCAAAAAAAGAGGTGGGTTAGACAAACAGTGGGCTCACTTCAAGGCAAAAAAACCACAACACTCTACTGTGGGAGCGATGTGCGTGTTTGTTCTATTTCATTTTTAGACCTATAGAAAGGAATGGGCTTGAAAAAGGCGTCACAAACTTTTCAAGCCCATGTGAAGCAGTAGGTCCAAGTGGATGCCATGAGCAGTAAAACCCGACCCAGCTAAACATGCAAGAAGGAAGCCAGATCTGTGTGAGTTTCCCCACACGGCTGCCACCTGGATCCCAGGCGGGAGCTCTGGATCCTTCCCTACATCCCCATGCTGAAGAAGACCCAGCGATTTCCAAAGGCAACTATTTTGGATGCTCTGCATGAAAAAAACAATCTCAAACTTTGCTAGAAAGCCCGGCCACGCACCGCTCCTGTGAAACCCACAGGCTGTCAGCACCAAAAGCCAGGATCAACATGTTACGAGCAGGAGATCCAGAGCTCGGTTTGGACAACCAGGGTATGGCTCTGCCACCTCCATTGTGCCGTAAGGGAGAGGTCTGGAAACAAGCCTGGATGGTGGCTAGCAGTGGGGATTCACTGCTCCCTCCAGTTCCTCTGGAAATCCAGCCTTGGACTCTTCCAGCTCTCGCCCTCCCTTGCAGCCAAGTCACAGTTGTTCGGTCGGATGGGTGACAAGCGTCAGCTCCAGCGAACGAAGGGGCAGGAGGCGGCAGCGCCCTGGGGCTGCAGCAGAACCTCTCCACCCCGCTGCAGATGCCAGCACGCGTGAGACAACCAACATGTGCACCTCGGTCTCCTCCAGCCCTCCTGGGAGAACTCAGGGCTCTAATTGCTCAAAAGATGTCAAAAGGCATAAACTGAAGGAGAGCGATGCCATCCGTGCGTGGGCTTTTGAAGCAGAGCCAACAAACCAAGCAGCTGAAGGTCTCCCAGGCTTTGGAGGACCTGGTAAAATCGCACCTGGCTTTGCCTTTTACTGCAAAGCCAAGAGCAACCCACACCACCCAGTGCCCTCCAAAGCATCCCTCGGGTTGCTGGTGGGTCTCACACCGATGTTCTCCCCCCGCTGACTCTTTCAAGCCAGAGCCAGCGCCTGGCCTCTCTCCAGAGGTCCTCCATCCTGCCACAGCAGGTCGCACCAGCACCCTCCTGGCTCGTGGCACCCTCCCAGTCAGCTGGGAACTGGGCCATCTCCTCCCTTTATAGAGGAAGCTACTGGCAAAAGCTGTCATCAGGGACCGAGCGTCTTGTGCAAGCTCTTGTGTGTTTTATGGAGGTAATAAAAGCCTTTGCTCTGTTAAACAGAGTCCCTCTGGGACCAGATCTGTTCAGCTCCTGCTCTTGGAAGGAGCTGCCCCCAGACCACTGTAGGACTTTGTTCAGCAAGGCTGGGCACAGCGGAGAAGTCTGTAACACCTCCTGGCAGCAGTGCCAGCCCTCCTGCTCTGCCTCCTGCCTGTGGAAGCAGCGCGAGACCCTCGACCTGCTCCCAATGCCAGAGGAACCCCGTGCCCACCCATGTCCCCTGCCTGCTCTCACGGGGTCACTGTGGACAGAAGCTGGGGCACAGAAGGGAGGAGAGCCCCAGATCCCACAAAAGGGGAGCCAAAAGGGGTGCTCCCCCCCAGCATCCCTGTGCTACACCCTGGAGAGCCTCCGCGTCACTCAGCCGGCGGCTGAGGGAGCAGAGAGCACGGAGAGCTGCTGGAGGGAGAACGATTCAGATACCCCCTCGCGTGCTGATGAGGCAGATAAAGGGGGGGGAAAGTGTGTTCTGCCGCTTCTTGGCGAATGGGCTGCAGATCTGGCGGGTGAACAGAGATGACAGACCCTCTTCCTGGTGAGATGGGACGGGTGAAACCGTCCACCTTGGTCTGGTATGCGGGCAGGCGAGGAGGGAAGTCACCAACCTGCACAGCCGGTGAAGAGCCTCCTCGGGATCTTTGGTCTCAGCACAAACAGCACTCACAAAACCAGACCAGAGAAGTTACTCAGAGAAGAGTCTCGTGCCTGAAACCCTGGAGATTTTACCTGCAGGATGTCCCAGGGTTCCCCCTCACATGAGGGATGCCCTTCTCAGGCCGCTCTCCCTCTGGCTCAGAAAGATGGTGCTGCACCACCCGGGGCAGCAACGTGGCATCCCCCTGGCAGAGGGTCAGCACATCCCAGCTAGAAACAAACAGGGCAGCTCTTGCACGCGCACGTGAGCTGGATGAGAGACACCCATGAGGAGACGAGCAGGGGCCAGGCACCCCCCGTGATGCTGGAGCACCAGTTGGCCTGCGAAAATGGAAAGTTTACGTGGCTGGGAACAAATTCAGAGCTGTATTTGCTGCGCTAATGACCACAGTAAGACCCTGGATAAATTCAGCTTTTAGTGTGAACGCACAGGACAAGGGAGACCACCAAGCAGGCCACCTTCTACCAAGACTGATCGTCTGTCACATCATCAACATCTGGAAAACAACAACTCTAAGCACTGACAAAAAGCACTGACCCCTAAAACGCAGTGCGCAAAACCAATCAAACCAAGTACAGCCAACCTGAAGAAGCTAACGAGAGCCTAGGTGACTGCCAAAGCAACTAGGTGGTCAATCTAGTACAAGCCCAGAGGCAGGAGCAGCTTCACAGAAGTCCTCCTTGCCCCATCACCTCAAGCAATGGTGAGTCCAGACCTTATCTACCACATCACTGCCTTCCGCTCCATCAATAACTTCTGCTCCAGCTTTCCTCAGATTTTCTTACTTTGATTTAACCATCCCTGTCAGCAACTGCTGCGAAATTAGTTCAGCTGTTCCCTTGTCGAGGAACCTAACAACAAGGAAACGGGTTTTGAAGGAGCCAGGCAGTGCAAACAACGACCTTCTCCCCAGCCAAGCTGGAATCCCACCTCCCTCCCTGCCCATGGTCAGGCTCACGTCTCCTCTCCATCCAAAACCTTCACAACCTGCAAGCCTGGAATTTATTCTCATCTCACACCAGCACTGCGGCACCGCAACGTGCCGGGCTAAACCCCACTGCTCCCAGGGAGGTGGAAATTCCATCTCCTGCATGAAGCCAGCATCAGCTCCACCACCGACCCCTGGTTCGCTTCACCCAGCTCCCTCAAACCAGGGCACAACCCCCAAGGGGACCAGCTCAGCTCTGCAAACCATCTCCTCTGGGGCCTTCCCGAGACCTCCCTCTCCTCCACGGCCCCGACAGGGACACAGCAGGCAGAGGTCCAGCCCCGGAGAACTCATCCCACCCAGTGAAATGGAAGACAGAGGGACACCATTAATCTGTACGGAGGGAAGTGGAGCTTCGAGAGAGAGGGAAGGGAAGCAGCAGAGGGAAATAGAGAAGAGTCTAGGCAGAAAACAGAGGGAAGACTTAGCGACCTGGGTTAGCTTCTGGTAAAGTTGTTTGCTGCCTGGAAGGGCACAAGCTATCCAAGTTATCTATTCCCTTGCCAAATCGTGGAGGATGTTAATCCACAGACTGCAAAAAAACCTGCATTTTGCTCTTGCCCACCCAAGCCCACTACCCTGAGACCCCTCTAAGCAGGTTTTTCTTCTGATTAGAAAGTCTTGGTGGTGCAGAGATGCAGTCAGGAACAGAAGGCAGCTGTGCTGCTTCAGAAACACTGGGGTTAAACAAAATCAAATTTGAGCATCAGTGTCAGCTAAATAGAGAGAAAACAAAATTATCGGAAATTCTCTCTTCTCTCCCACAGGGCATAAAGAGTGGAAACTGAAAGCTATGCAAAAAGTCACCAAGGATGTTTCTTTAATAAGTGGAGAACACTGAAAATGACTGTGCAATAAAAAAAACAAAAAGCCAATTATCCGGGAAAGACACACTACCTACTCACAGCCCTGCAGAGAGAATTCACGCTCACGTGCTCACAAGCCCGAATACGCAGCTCACAATGAACACGGAGAGGGGCACTGCACCAGAGAGAGCTTTTTTTTTGGGGGGGGTCTGGAAACCCCCAGCTAGATCCACGGATCCAGCTTTGCCACTGCTGTTTGGCAGAGCCGCGTTTTCCGTCTCCGTTCGCATGCAGCGAGTCGCGTGTCTCCGCATACACTGAGAACCAGCGTGCGCAGAACAAAGCCGGGCATCAATGAGCCGCTGCAACGGGGCGGCGATGCTCCGGCTCCGCCAGGGGACCAGCCGAGCCCCGAGCTGGCCCCGCAGAGGTGTGGGGACAGCAAAGGGCGCGCTTCCGTGCAGGGGGCTCGCTCAGCTCTGTCCGTCACGGCATGCAAGCCCACAGGCGGCACAGAGGAGGCTGCTTGCTTACAAGCCAGCTCCGAACCAGCGGGCTCCGCGCAGCTCCGATGTGTCACCACCGGCCACGGTGTCACTGAGCCACGGTAACCGGCTGCTGTCAGGCACCATCCAGCCTCCCAAGCAAAGGGACACCCCTTCCCGGACACGCACAGGAGGCAGAGAGCACACCGGCAGCCCCTTACAGCGGCTCAGCCGCCCCCGGTAGCACACTAACTGCTGTGGGAAGGTCCATGCGGCCAACTCTGCCTCCAAACAGATTTACAGCTTCAGTAAAGCAACGCCTCTGCCCATCCCTGCCCTCCTGGGGCATCCCGGGGCTGGGCAGAGCCGCATCAGAAAGAAACGGCAGCTTTCGGGCGCAGCGTGCCCTTTTTACAGCAATACTTTTTAGTTGCTCATGAACATGGGGCTCTTTTAACAAAAACGGCCAATTTTTGCGCCCTTCAGGAGGGTGGACTCATACATCAGTCCTGCAAAGGAGGAGAAGTAGTAAAAATGGAGGAAGCAACAAGGAATGGGGGGGAAGGACCAGAAAGTATGGTAAACTTGTAAAGATGCAACAGCATAAAAACCTTTTTTTTTTTACAAACACTCTCCCGCCCCATCCTTCACTTTGGAAATCAGTGTGCGAGTCAAGGGTTAGAGGGAGAGAGAACAGGCCGGGTTAGGTTGGTGCAGGTGCTCTCTGTGGTTATTAGAAGTCATGCATTGTAATAGACTATCACTCACTGCCCGCAGGAGGAGATGCAGCAGCAGCAGCAACAGCAGAAGTGGTGGGAGTGGAATTGACGGAGGAAAGAGCTACATGGGTTGGGCTAGAAACATTTTTTACATCGTGGTGCTGGCTCACGATGGAAGGCTGTCTCCTGAGGGCTCCCTGCAAAGAGGAGGCGCCGGTCTGGAATGTGTAAACTACGTCCATCTGCAAAGAACCAGAGAGTGAGATAGCGTCGCCCCGGCCAGAGACAGGGAGAGAGGGGTCAGGGATGGAGGGGAGCAGGGAGGTCGGGCAGACACACAGGGACAGGAAGGAAGAAGGAGGATGGAGAGGTGGGGAGGAGAGATAACCCCCCCACCCCCGTGAACCCACACCGGGTTCAGCTGGTGTTTCGGGGGGCAGAGGAGAGGTCGGCTTCCAGCCTCTGCCCTGCTCTCGTGGGGGCGAGAAGGGCAGGGTTTATCCCACCACCAAGAGAGAGACTGTGGTGGGAGGGAGCAACAGAGGAAACACCTTGGGTTATCCCGACAGTCTGCAGGAGGAGCGGAGAAAGAGAGAGGGTGGGCAGAGGTGCGCTCTGGCAGCCGGTGGTCCGGAAAACTGCACTGGGAAAGGGTTTCTGGTGCCTCAGCCCAGTGGGATGTACGCTTGAGGGGCTGAATCCCGGGACACACCACGGGCCCACAGCTCCCACGGCAGACGGCCATGCTGGAAGACATTTCACCCTCTCTCCCAAGCTCACGGCTCCACGCAAGGCTCAGAAGCAGAGCTGGGAGGAGTGGGCAGGGATGCAGCAAGGAGCATCCTTGACTGTGGGCCACACGCTCTGCGGATGTGCACCAAGGCCGGAGGAACCGAGCAGTAGCCGGGTGCCACCACGGCTTCCCGGACACTTTGCAGCCGGACTGTCCCCAGCCCTGTGCCACCCTGCTTGTCCGCATGGCTCTTCGGGAAGGGACACCTCCTCCAGCCCCCCGTGCAGCTCTAGTTCACCTTGGAGGTATTTCACACCCTGCTTCGCTCCTTCCCGTCTGATCTCCCTCCACAAGGGGATCCTCTTTTCCCCCCAGCACCAGGCTGGCCGGTGGGGAAGAGCCCCGAGCTCTTGCTTAAGACACCCTGACTTGGGACAGAAGCCCCGAGACGCTCAGGAGGGACCTGCCGGCTGCTCTGCTCGATGCACAGGGCACCACCGCCGGGAAAGGAGTTGCTGAAGATGCTCCAGGACGTGCCAGCATCCAGGAGCATTTTTCGTCTTGCAAGAGCTTGTTTCAGCCCAGGTCCACCACGGCTGCAGGGAGATACCACCTCCAAGGAGGCTCCATGCTCAGCCCCGGTGGCGTTCCTGGCCGCCGGTACTGCAGCCAGTTGTACCTACCAGACCTCCAACACCTCTGGACCGTTCCCGAGACAGCCCCAGTGCTCCCAGCACATCTTTCACATGAATGAAGCAGACCGAGCCGGCAGCTCAGCCCCCCGCAGCACCCTGGGCCTCCAAAAGAGCCCAGCCACCCCTCACAACGGGCTGAACCTCACCTCGAAACCATCAAGGCAACATCTCACAGAGGAGAAGCAAAGTTAACACGGCACAACGCAGCTGCAGTGCTTCCTCCAGTCCCCATGTCCGGGCCATTTTGGTTATCTCCGTTTGCAGGGGGGGCCAGAGGAGAAGGAATGGAAGATAACACAGCAGCCCTGCATGCCAGGGGCCGCTGGGGACCTACAGCTTTCCTCCATGGGGCAGCTCTGCCCAGGCCTCGAGGAAAGACGGAGGGCAGCGTCCCCACTGCAGGGAGCCTGCCCTGCCCTGCCCAGCCAGCAGGCTGGGGGAAAACACATCCTTTCAGGAAAAACTGAGTCAGGGAGAAACAGCTGATGTAAAAAAAAACCCCTGTATTAACAGACAGATTCTCCTCCCCTTCTGTGCTGCGGGGCCAAGAGCTCCAGGCAAGGAGCCTGGAGAGCTGGCAGGGAGGGGTGGCAAGAGTCCTTGTCCAAAAGGCCATCAGGAAGGATGGAGAGCAGCAGGAGTGAGACCGGAGAGGGTCTCGTGAAGGCAGACCCCTCCTGGGCACATCCCCACTGAGAAGAGTGTCCCAGTGGTGACCACGAGCTTGACCTGCTCGCTGCACAGCTCGCTAAGAGCCCAGGTGGCTCCATGGCCCCCCCCACAGCTTCCGAGCCCCTTCCTCTGCCGTGCGAGGTGCCCATCATCAGTGCGTCCAGCCCCTGGGGACCTGCCCTCGGGCTGCAGGACACCGAGCTCTGCATCAGAACAGACCCAGTGCCTCCCCCCATCCCGAGCTGTCCCCAAAAGCCAGGCTGTCCTGGTTCCCCAACCAAGGCAGACCCAAGGAAGGCACAGGTGGTGGGAGAGGTCTGGCCCAGGAGGCGATGGCATCCTCCGAGCAACAGCCGGCGCCTCTTTCCAGACAGACCCCCCTGGAGAGAAAGAGAGAGAAAGCGAGAGAGAAGGAAGAGCCCCACGGTACCCTCCGCCCCACGGTACCTGCGTCTGTATCCTGTTGAGACCCCTGAACCACAGGATCTGCCCACGCCGCAGCTCCATCTCAGCGTGGTCGATCTCATCCACGTCTTCAGGCAGCTCCTCCTCTGGGATCTCCTCCTTGGTGATGCCGTGCCCAGCTTCCTTCAGGAACTTCAGGTGGCTGGTTGGGACAGTGCAGATCAGCTGGGGAGAGGCAGGGAGAGAGAAGCTCCTTAGCCTGCAGGCTACGGCAGCATGGAGCCCGGGGGTGGGGAGCATTCCTGCAACGAGCTGCCAGGGACTCAGCTGAGAGATGCTGGGATGCAGCCGAGACATGCCACCGCTGGATGTGTCCCACCGCGAGCAGGGTGGGAAGGAGGAGTAGATGAGCAACCTCCGCTCCTCACTGCTGGCATGGTACTAGGATGGAGCATCACCCCCTTCCAAAGCTGCCTTGAATAAATACTGGGGAGAGCAAGGGCGGTGGGGCGGCGGGCAGGGAGAGGCAGGCTGTGAGCACGCCGTGGCACGGGGGGATGTTTTCCAGACTGGCTCTTACCTGGCCCCAGAGGAGCTCTCCCACTCCGATAAAAATACACCAGAACCACTGGCTCAGGGTGAGCCCGGAGCAGCTGAACGGCTTCCCACCAAACTCCACAATGATGATCTACAGCACAGGAGAGAACAAGTCACACACCGGGGAGCTCCAAGGGCTGTGTGGCACGGCCACGGGATGAAAAGGTCCCCTAGGGCCACATCTTTTCTCCCTTCCGTGGGATCATGAGGAGCAAGGACCTCACATCTAGGCTAGAAACTTTACAGGACACCAGAGGCAGGCTGGCTGGCCCAGCCCTGGCATCTCCCAACACACTCTAGACCCCAATATTCAGGTTTTGTGTCACCAAGAAGCTGCTGGAGAGGAATAAGGGGACAGGACAGAGCTGTGGGCAGTGACTGCAGCAGACCCAAGCCCTGCCTGCATCACAGTCCCCTCCCAGCCCCACCATCTTATTCCCAGAGCTTCACCTGCGCTGCAAACGTCCCCAGCACCACTGTGCAGAAGATGGGGTTGCGGTAGATGGCTTCGAAGACGTTCCTCTCCCCGTGGATCTTGCGCGCGTTGATCTCGTTGAACAACTGCATCATGACAAAGGTGTTGAAGACAATGGTGTAGTGCTCGGTGGGCGGGGAGTGGAGCGGGGCGTTTCGGCCACTGTCGATGTCAAAAAACTTCTCCCCTGAGCAGACAAGGGGGTTTGGGGAGGGGATGGGGAAGGGCAGGGAAGAGAGAAGATGAGATACTGCTGCTTATTTCTGCTCCGCACTGTTGGAGGTGGAATTAGGATCCCAGACTCTTCCTGAAGACCCCTTGATCCATCTGGAGTCCCCCGTGCGAGCCCCGCTGAACCCTTAGTTCCTTAAATATGCTGAAAACCTGTTGCCCTGGCTAAGAATGTCGCTGCACCCAGCGAGGTCTTGAGCAGACCAACATCTCCAGTGTAAATCCTCTCCCTTAACACCCCTCCACTTCCCATCCGTTATTAAATAAGCTCTGTCCCGGCCAACGTGGGGTCACCGAGTGACAGCTGAGAACAAGGGTCCCCAGCGGCGGCTCACGAGGCAGCGCTGGGACTCTGCCCCCTTTTCCTTCCATCCCTGCCATTTCCTGGGGCCTCCCAGCTCACCTGCAAAAAGCAGCGTGAAAATGATAGTTAGCTGGTACACGGCGTGGCCCAGGATGTTCTTCATCATGGTGCGGGAGATGAGCGGCTTGTTGCGGCCGTACGGCTTGCGCAGCAGCAGCGACTCCGACGGGGGCTCCGTGGCCAGGGCTAAGGAGGCGAAGGTGTCCATGATCAGGTTCACCCACAGCATCTGCACAGCCTTCAGGGGAGAGTCCTGCGGAGAGAAGGGTGAGAATATAAAGTCATGCCACCGAAACCACCCTCCCTTCACTCCCCGTCTCGCAGGAGCCCCCGCTCTCCTCCTGCCGAGCCCAGCAGCCCCCTACCTGCGTGATGCAGGCGCCCGTGAAGGCCACGATGACGGCCACGACGTTAACGGTCAGCTGGAACTGCAAGAACTTGGAGATGCTGTCGTAGACGTTGCGTCCCCACATCACCGCCTTGACGATGCTGGTGAAATTATCATCCGTCAGGATGATGTCCGAAGCCTCCTTCGCCACGTCCGTGCCGGCGATGCCCTTGAGGACCAGGGAGAAAGCGATGGGGTGAGTCACGGAGCAAGCTCGCCACCCGCCCGGCTCTGCTGCTTCCCAGAAACAGCCCCGAGAGAAAAATCCGCCGGAGCCAGCATCAGTCCTGTGTTCGACAGCGAGTCCTGCTGCGGCTGTGCCAACGCACCCAAGAGAGTAAAGGCTCTAAAGCAGCGAAGCCTTCGAGGACAGACACTGGCTTGGCTCCAGAGCAGGGCTGTGAGTCAGCGCAGCTTTACAGCCCCCGGACAGGGGCCACAGCGCAGCGAAGCCGGAGAACAGCTTGTAAGGATGGCTTCCTCCTGTGCCAGGGACCACCGGCATCCCTGGCTGGGCACCTCTGCTGCAAGCAAGGGTTGGGACACCCCAGTGAGGGAGAGCTTTGGCATCTTTCTGGTGCCTTCTGCCCCGTCCGAGGGAGACGGCAGCCCCGGGGCTGCCCACAGCCTCCTCAAAGCCACCCGCAGCATCTCAGAAGGGCTCGGTGTGCTCTGCAGGCGCTGGGCTCGCTGCGGTTCTCACGGCCGGCACACAGAGGCACTCGCTTTGCGGTAATTAAACGGACCAAAGCGATGACCCTCATCAGCCGGTTCCCTGGTGCTTTCCCAGAGAAGCTCTTGAGATTTGCAAGGCCCATCTCAGACGGGAACCCCACGGCTGTTGCAGGGCATGAGCTCTGGAGGAAGCTGGATGCACCAGCCGAAGGTACCCCACGTGCCGTTTGATCCCCGCTCTCCGGAGACCCAAGGGCAGCGCAGCCCCGCTGCCGAGCCCCCAGTGCCTGGCCAGGGTCTGATCCTGCACGTGGGGCAGGGAGCCCCGGCTGTACGGTCTCTAAGAGAAGACAGAACTACCTTCATCTCCAGAATTGCACTTGGATATTTAACACCCTTTAAAAAACCTCTCTGCTCCCTAAAAATTTCTCACTCAAAGCTCCCTGTGTGGGCTCATAAGGCTCCACTCAGCAGCTGGCTCCTGCTCACCTACCTAAACTTAAACAATTCCCAGGAAACCCATTAAAACTGACTTGCTTGTTTTGGACAGGGCAAAGAAAAGCGGCAAACCAGGAGATCAGAGTTTTTCACTGTAAATCAGATCCCCAGGTCCGTGACAGCACCACGCTCGGAGCCTGGGCTGCCCGTTACAAGCCTGGGGGAGGAACTGCAGGGATAAAGCAAGTCTTGCTGAGTTACTGGTTTCCCACGGGTCTCCTGGACCCTACACACACTGGGGCCCGGCGGGTCCCTGGCCTCTGGGTGCTCCATGTCACCTTCGGCTCGACACGGTCCCTCCAGGTGGGACAGAGGAGCCCTACGCCAGGCCCTCGGAGGATTGCTTCCCATCGATCCTTTGCTAACAGTCCTACAAAGTTCATGAGAATTAAATCAAACCTCCAAAGGTGGTTTCTTTTTTTTCTTTTTAAGCCATCCTGGAGATTTGGAAAAGAGCTTCACCGGTCCAGAAATAAATTCCAGTGTCGAGAATAACCAAGCGCACCATTAGTTTCTCACCCCAGAGAGCGACAGCCGCCCCCGGGGAAAACCCACCGCCCGTCCGTACCATGGCAAAGCCAACGTCGGCTTTCTTCAAAGCTGGGCCATCGTTGGTCCCGTCCCCGGTCACGGCCACCACCTGCCTCTGGTCACCAACAGTGCTGTCGATAATTCCTGAAACGGAGACAAGCAGTTCAGAGAAAATAAGCCCCAAGGAATGGCTTCCAGCACGGATTATGCTGCAAAAGCACCCGAGCAGAGCAGGATGAGACGCTTTGAGAGGCAGCAGCCGGGGGCACTGGCAGGCGCTCACCTTTCACGAGCGTGTGCTTATCTGTCGGGGAGGAGCGGGCCAGCACTCGCAGCTTGGGCCAGATCTTATCCAGCTGCTCCTGCTCGACCTGCAGGACAAGGAACATGTGAGAAAAGTAAGGGACCCCCCTACCCGAAACCTTCTGCCCCACCGAAGAACAAACCCCAGCTGGGACGGGGCAGCGCCTTCGCCCGCAGACATCCCTGCGGCTGCGCTGGCTGAGGATCCCGGCAAGCGGAGGGACCAGCTGCGCTTATCCAAGGAGAGGAGGAAAACCCAGTGGGATTCAGTGCTTCACGCTGCCGGGATTGTCGGAGAGGCCACCCACACCCGCTGCAGAGCAGGACCCAGGGGTGCTCTCCCACCTCTCCCTTCTCGTTGCGGATGAGCCGGTTGAACTCCTTCCCCTCCAGGCACAAGAAGTCCTCCCCTGGCAGCAGGATGCCACACTTGGTGGCGATGGCACGGGCGGTGTTGATGTTGTCCCCTGTCACCATGCGGACGGTGATCCCTGCGCGCTGGCACTTCAGGATGGCATCTGGCACCTGGGGGACAAGGACAGAGTCAGGGGGGCAGAAGGGCAGCGTGATGGAGGCTTTGGCACTGGGTATCCCGGGAGGTTTGGCAGCTCCTCTCCCACCCTCCCTAAGAGAGCCTGGAAGGCGCCCCAGGCTCAGCTCATTGCTCACATTGGGGATGAGACGCTGAACCAAAAATTCCCCCCTCCAGAACCAGCTTGGACATTTATCCCTGGGGTACGAGGGAAGCCACCAGGGAGCGGAGAGGATGCCTGTCCCTGCTCGCTGCCCACTGCTCCTGCCCCCGCCGCGGCTCCAGCCAGACTCCTGCGTGTGTCCGGAGCAGCTCCTCCGGCACAGACAGCGCGAGATCTTCCAGCCCCTGCCCCAGGGGGAAGGCAACCTCACTGCCTCCTCCCCATCACGCCGCAGTGCCGGGTGCCAAGGCACGGACAGCCCTATGATCCATCACAACCCGGGGGGGGGGGGCATTTTGTCCGCCCCCTCTCCTCCTGCACCGCTCCGGAAGCCCGTTGCTGCGCTAATGGGTTTATCTATTAGGGAGCAGTGGGGGAAGAGGATATTAGTGAGAAATTAGCAAATTGAATCAATGGCCTCCAGAGCCGGTGCAGACGGGGCATCTGTAATGCAATTCCCAGACCCAGATACTCGAACATCTAATCAGGAAAGATGCAAGCAAGGCAGGAGCACAGGGGCAAGCTCCAAAATGTAATCAAAGGGCAGGTATCGGAGATCTTATTGCATTAGCCCAGCTGCCTGCCAGGAACCAGCTAGATCAGCCCTGTCCCTCTCCAACACCCCTCTGCCACCCCGACGTGGTGTCTCTGTGCACATGGAGCCAGACGGGCTTGTGCACAAGACCCCCCCGGTAGCAGCTGGGGGGAAAGTTTGGGTGGAAACAGGTTATTTTGTACAGGTATGGGAGAGCAATGCCAGCAGCAGGGAGCTGGTAGCGTGGGGCACTTCGGGGATGGATTCAGAGGAGCTGCTTGTGCTTTCAGAAGGGGCTTATGGTCCTGAGCAGCAGGGAAAGGGGCTCCTGGCCCAGGAATGAGGTGGAGGACAGTCGGGGCAGAGCTGGGGTTCAGTACCTCCGGCCGCACGGGGTCCTCTATCCCGACCACAGCGATGCAGGTCAGGTCAGACAGGATCTCGTTCTCGCTGTCCCAGTCTGGCTCAGCATCAGCAGGGAAGTCACGGAAGGCCAGGCAGATGGTCCGCAGGCCATGGCAGGCCATGGGCTCTATCACCTTCTTCACCATCTCATCCCGGTCCTTCACCTTGAACACCCGGGGGTCACCGTTCTTGTCCAGGATCCTGGTGCACCTAACGCAGGACCGGGATGGAGGGTGAGGGAGACCAGTGGTGGCCCAGGCTGCCGGCCTCCCGTCATCCAGCTTCCCCATCTGCAAAATGGGGACAGGCCCCTTCCCCACAGCTCCCTCCAGCTTTACCAAAGCCACCCTAAGAGAGTTAAACGCTTTGCATGGCAGCGCTTCCCAAGAGTCACCTCCCTGCTCCACGGTGGCTGAGCCCCCTTCACCCCCACAGCCCCCCGACACAGCTCCGTGATGCATGGAGAGCCTAGAGCCCACAGGACGGGGAGAGGACGGGGGTAAGGAGGGAGGAGGGGGGTAAGGAGGGAGGGAGGTTACTTGCGGAGGATGATCTCGGAGGCTCCCTTGCTGTACATGCGGAAGCCGCCATTGCTGTTCTTCAGCACCGTGCTCATGGATTTGCGCACCGAGTTGAAGGTGTAGACCTTGTAGAGCTTCTCCTCCGGCACTTCGTTCCGCACAGCCTGGTAATCCTGCTTCAGGTCCAGCACGAAACCCAGCAGGGCGCACTCGGTCTTGTTCCCCACCTGCCGGGGTAGCCCCGCTTGCTTCTCAGGCGGCTGGAGGGGGAAGAAGGGAAAGGAAAAGCAATGCCAGGCGGAGGTATGGTAGGATGGGGGCTGCAGGGATGGCCAGGGGTTGGGAAAGCCACATGGCACAAGGTTGGTGCTTCTCCAACTCACCAGGATCTTGGATGTGTAGGCGGAGTTGATGGCGACACCGTGGACTATGAGGTCCAGGATCTTGGGCAGGATGGCGTCAGGGTCGGGGATCTGGCGGTAGTGGGTGTCCCCCACGTAGGCCTGCACCACGGTCATGCGGTTCATGGTGAGCGTGCCCGTCTTGTCGGAGCAGATGGCGGTGGCATTGCCCATGGTCTCGCATGCATCCAAGTGCCTCACAAGGTTGTTATCCTTCATCATTTTCTGCAACGAGCACCATGAGCCAGAAGGCGAGAGTCAAAAAGCCTCAATTTCCCCATCACGCCCCCAGCAACCCTGCCGCACCGCGGTCTCACCTTCACAGAGTAAGCCAGGGAGATGGTGACCGCCAGCGGGAGCCCTTCAGGCACAGCCACCACCAACACGGTGACACCGATGATGAAGAACTTGACGAAGTACTGGATGTAAATGGGGGTGCACTCCGCCAGCCAGGGCCGCCCCTGCACCCCAAACGTGTCGATCACAAAGTACAGCACCAAGATGATGACCGTGATGGCCGACATGATCAGCCCTGGGGGAAGAAGAGGCAGAGCAGCCGGTGAGGAGGACGCAGGGGAAGGGGACAGCCTTCTGGGAGAGCTCTGGGATGATGGCTCACGCCGGGTCACCACCACTCACCCGCCTTCCCGATCTGGACCGCCAGTCGCGTGAGCTTCCCTTGCAGCACAGACTTCTCCTTCTTGGGCACCTTTACCTTCTTCTTCTCCTTCTCCTCATTTTCCACCCCTTCCTGGCTCTTCAGGGGCTGGATTTCTAAGGCCACACCATCCTGAGTTTTAGCTACAGCCCAGGGCAAAACAAGACACCACGTGTGAATAGGAGAGAGACCAGAAAAACCTGTAGGACACCACTGAGAAAGATGGTGGTGGGAGAGAGAGAAGACCCAGAACAAGAACCATTCCCGACGACACACGCATCCGAGCACATGGAAACCTCCTGTCCCGGGGCCCTGCCACCTCTCTACGGGGCAGTTTTCTGCCATCTACCCCAGTCCCACGGATAAAAGATCCTCAGAGCTGGCACTGGCAATGTGACCCCTGCACTGGTCACACCTCTAAGGCAGTGCTGGAAGAAACCCTCCGGCCAGGCTTTGGGGCGGAGGCAGGTCTCTCCGAGTCTCTCCCGAGGGCTGTTTACACCCTGCAGCAGATGGGGAGCACTTTGGACTGACCCCAAAGAAGCTCCATTTCCCCCTCCCTGCCCCCCCACATCTCCTGATGAGCATCCCTGCTCCGTGTCCCACTCCCGATGCCACCTCTGCAGTGCCCTGGGGGCAGCTCAGCAGGACTCACTTGCCAGGGGAGCAACCGAGGGGGTGAGATGGAGGGGGACGGTTAGAAATTTGGATGAAGACTGAAGAGGAGGGGAGCCGGCTCGTTAAACCCCAAGCCCTGAGCCATCCATCACGCTTTTAGATCCCAAGACAGCCAGGCTTTCAGGTGCTATTATTGGTCTAGTCCAGCTGAGGGTCTGCACCAGGGAGACCCAGGTTGGCTGGACGATGGGGAGAGGGATGGGGAAAGGGATGGACTTGTCCCCTCCCGGCTGCCACCGCTCAATGGCTTGAGACACCCCGGAGCTCGTGGCTGCTCCACATTGGACACCTCCACGGTTACGACAGACCCGACACGGACAAAACAAGCACCCGGACACAGTCTGACGGGAAGGAGGGAAACTCAAACTGCTGAGAGGAGAGAGAAAGAGAGAGGTGGAGAGAGAGGTGCAGAAATGGGCTTCTTCCACAGCCTGCAAAGAACAGTGTGAGAAACACTGGCGAGGAGACGCTCACGGAGTCGAGGCCATGGGAGGAGAGGGTGCAACCATCGCGTTGGCCCGGCCCTGTGAGACATTTCATCCCGGGAATGGCATGAGGGGATCCATGTCTCTTCCTGTGCCGTGCCCAAACACAGGCCCCGCAGAGGGACGGCTTCTGGGTGGGCCACAAGGGCTTCAGAGCCACCAGGTCACAGCCACAGCTCATGTCAACATGGATGAAGTTTGTCCCGACAATGGGATGCTCTGCCAATGGTCTGGGCTAATGGAAGAGCCCTGTCCTCCCTGCACAAAGGCTTTGCCCCACGCAGGGGCAAGGTGGCCACGGGGAAAGTGGGCCAGTCCCATCCCAGCTACGGCCAGCCCCATGGTGGGGTGCTGGAGGGCACCGTGATGCTGCGCTGGGGCCACCGGCCACGGGACCGTTGCACCCTCTCCCAGGACAACGAGGCGAGAGTCCCGCCGGAGCAGCAAAGAGCACAGACTGATGAGAAGAAGGAAGGAAGGAAGGAGGAATGCTCGGTAGTTAGTGTGGTGCTGGTTCAAAGGATGGAGAGGCTGGTTACCTTTGTTGCGATTTTCGGGGGCTCCGCTT
This sequence comes from Rhinoptilus africanus, assembly GCA_013400135.1. Classification (NCBI taxonomy): domain Eukaryota; kingdom Metazoa; phylum Chordata; class Aves; order Charadriiformes; family Glareolidae; genus Rhinoptilus; species Rhinoptilus africanus. The sequence continues at coordinate 137,192 of VXBO01006296.1, forward strand.
TTTTTACCTGTTCAAAGAGAAAAAGGGTGGAGGGCTGAGCACATGGACCCACGTTCACCGTCCGGCTGGTGGGACAGCTTGGGGCTGGCGCTGCTCCCGGGGGCCACGCACCGCTCCAGTGACATCCATGTGCAGGGCTCAGCACCCTGCGGGCACCACGCCTGCCTTGCTCCACAGCTGGCGGCACCGGGGAGGCTCCGGAGCTCCCCGACTCCCCCCAGGTACCCTGTCCCCAAGGCTTCAGGCTTCCCCACCTGCAGAGCACCCGCTACAGCCCCCATCAGGGCTTCAAAGGGCACCAGTGGTGTCTCAGACCCTTGAGGAGAAGAAACCATACGGGGAGCTCGTACACCGTGCAGCACGTGCCCAGCACCAGTGCTCCCTGCCTCCGGGTGCCATCGGATCCACCTGGGAGGCGCAGACTCCATGCCCCCTGCCATGGGCAGCACTGCACCCATAGCAGGGGTCTCTGCCCCCCACGTCTCTAGTGAGCAAGGTCTGCACATGGGGGTCCCCAACGCGCCTCCACAACACAGGGAGCACAGGGCTGCTGCAATCTCAACAAACCTTGGGCGAGAAGGGGTTTATACACCTTCCCTCCACCGCCACGGCAGGGGGATGAGCCGGTGAAGCCCCCCAGCCTCACTTTGCTCCCAAATCGAGGGCTGTAAGGCACCCAGCTGGGTTTGCTGCAGGGCTGGGAAAACTCCGAGCACCGTGAGCTGCTGCTCCGCTCCAACAGCAGCGCCATTCCCACGTCTCACCCCGTCCTCCCACCCCCAAGCTGGCAGCTAAACCCCAAGAGCTCCACAGCCGCCGAACCCCAGCGATGCGAGCCAGCCGCCCACCCCGGGCAAGCGGAGCCGGAGAGAAACCCAGTGCCGAAACGGCTGCCAGGAGAGGCCCGGCAAATCTCTCCCCGCCTGGCATCGCTTCCTGGGAAGGGCTCCCCGGCGCAGGGCTGCCTGCGATGCCAGCCGGCAGCTCCCTCTGCCAGCTCCTCGCTCCTCGCAGCTGCTCCCAGTGAGCCCAGACCTGCTGAACAGGGGCGCGGGGACACGGGGGAGAGCAGGAGCTTCCTCCAAGCCTGGTTTTAAAGCTGGTGTCGGAGCTGGCAAAGAGCAGCAAGATTCGAGAGCCGAGGCAGGAAAGCGTTCGAGTCCCAGCATGACGGGGAACACCTCAGCCCGCTTGGCTGCTTCTCCTGCCCTCCACCCCCCGGCACACAAGCCCTCCTCTCCCTCCTGCCACCCTCTGCGCCTCGCCTCCTTCCCCGGGGAGACACCAGCAGAGATCTTCATCCGAGTCCTCAAGGTTCTGGATGGGCTACTAACATCCTGCGGACAACCAGGACTCACCTTCCCACCACGGGGCGGGCAATGGGCACCGTGGGGCACCGCTATCGACCACCTCTCCCTCCGAGCCTGGACACGCATTCCCTCCCCTCCAACCCTGCAGCTCCAGGCTGCAGCCGGCTGGAGAAGAGAGAGTTGGAGCCGTGTCCGAAAGAGGTGTTGAGCAGAGGTCTGGGCTTTCCTCAGGCAGCACGACCCCCACGCTGCGGATCCCCCCCCGCCACCTGGAGAGCTCACCGTACCTGCCTGGGTCACCGGCACTAACACACAACCGCGTCCCACAGATGTGGGTGTAGCTTGTTGCACACCGGTGGATGCTTCCCAGGAAAGGGAGAAAGGCAAAAGGAAGGAAAAAGCAGGCTCAGCGGATCTCCTCACCTTTCTTCACCTTCTTTTCCTCATCTCCTTCTCCCGCACCCAAGAGAGTGAAGATGATTCCCGTCTGGGAGTTGATACCCACGGCCGTCACCACCATCCTGCCGGAGCCCTCCATCACGTGGGTACCTGGCACAGCAGGAAGACCACGGTGAGACAGGACACCGGCACGCCATTCCCATCTCTTCCCCAACAGCGGGACACGGGAGCAGTCACCGCTCCGTCACGGCACAAACCCAGCCCAGCACCGACCACGCAAGATCCGCCCGGGATCCTGACCTGACAGCAGCATGGGGTCTTTATCCAGCGATTTCTTGACTTGGTCTGACTCCCCGGTCAGCGAACTCTCATCTATTTTCAGGTCATTGCCTTGGATCAGGATCCCGTCTGCTGGCAAGAGATCACCTAGGAGAGGAGCAAAGGGGGAGGGGGGGGGTCAGCCCCAGCCTGGGCAGCCCCAGCTCAGCCCTGCCTGTCTCGTCGCAGGAGGAGGCTTCATGTGTCAGCAAAAGGACTCAAAACTCAGTCTCAGACCAATTCTAGAGGGAGGAGAAGCAGCAGATGGGTATTGCAAGACAGAGGGGTATTATAAGATGATATCCAATAGCACCAGAATCTTCACCGATGTCGGAAAGCAATTCCTACAAAATGCTTCCCCCACCTGGTTTTACCGCATCAACCCCACATCCTTCCCAAAGCCTCCTCATACATCCAAACCGTGACACGACCCCATCATCCACCCACCGAGGAAGAAAAAAGCCCTATGTGAAAAGGAACACCATCTTGGACCAGCTTCCTTCCTAACAGGACTTGCATGGGATGAGCATACCCCTTCGGAAAACAAGGAGCAGGACCTAGTTTAGCCCAAGGACTACATCTCCTTGGAGGAGATGTTCACCAACGAGGACGCGGTTGTGAAAATAAAGCATTTTGGAGACCAGCAGGTGGCTAAAACAACCCAAAGCTGTGTGCAGAGCCTGGCTTAGCTCTGCCAGCCCGGCTGCGGGATAGCAAACTCCATCACCTCTATGGGAGCATCTCCCACCGCTCCCGGCCACAGCAGGCTGCAAAATAGAGCAACTGGAGGAGTCGACACCTTCCCTCAAAGCAAAAAGGCTGGAAAAGCAGAGAGGAGACACCGACCCCAGCCACCGCCGCCTCCACTCACCGTACTTGATCTGCGCGATGTCTCCCACCACGATCTCGGCCACCGGGATCTGAATCACCTGCCCTTTGCGGATGACCGTGAACTTCTGCTCTTGCTCGATACGGCTCTGGAGGCCCCGGAACTGCTTCTCCTTGCTCCAGTCATTGAAGGCGGTCACCAGCACCACGATGATGACCGAAAACAAGATAGCCGCCCCCTCGATCCAGCCGGCCTGCGACTCCCCCTCGTCCTCCACGCCGCCTGCCGACTGGCCGCACACTGCGGTGGGGGGAGAAGACGTGTTTGCGCAAGGAGAGACCCACTTTCCCCTGAGCAACGTGCTCAGAGCACAGCCTGGAAGACAATTACTCCTCCCTCCTCCCCCCTGCGCTGCTCCAAGGGCTTTCCCTGCTCTCAGGAGAGGGTTTCTACATCCCTGGAGGCATTTGGGTTTGGTTGGTATTTTTTTTTAACCTCCTCTTTTTTTTCCGCTTTTCATTTTTGGCAGAGGTTGGGCTCAGAGAGCCGGGACAACTGGCTTCTATTTCCAGTTGCGGCACCCAGCCCTCCCTCCGCTGCGTGACCCTCCGGTGAGTCACCGTCTCCTCGCATCTCCGGATCCCTGCCCCGGCTCCGCTCCGCCGATGATACAGACATCCAGGGCCAGGGAGAAGAAACGCACCCAACGCTGTCACTCAGCCACACGGGGGGTGTCACGGCTGGGAGGAGCACTCCCTCCCCGGGGGGAGGTACCAGGGGACAGACAGCCTTGTCCCTCCATGCCCAAAACCGAAAGAGAAGCCCCACGGGACTTGGGAAGCCACCGGACCAGATGGACAGTTTGGCCTTTGAGCATCTTTTAGGGAAGCAGCAAGGAGCAAGCTCTGAGCCACGCCATGGTGCCAGCTGGGTCCAGACACATCCGTCAGTGCGGGTCCCTGGATGGGACCACGCCAAGGACCCCAAGGATGGGGAGAAGCCACCACCCTAAAGGGGGAGCAGAAGTAGCTCCCAGCTCCATCTGCACCAGGGTGGAAGGATCCACGGGGTGACCTTCCAGAGACAGCACCTATCCCAAAGTCCTGCTCCTGCATGGCTGGGCTCTCACGGGCACCCCACCACACCGCAGGGACCCCAGGGACTCACGTTCATTGTCACCGCCCGGAGGGTGGTAGAAGGACAGGCCCAAGGAGATTATGGCTGCGATTTCCAAGATGATCAGCGTGACGTCCTGGAGTGCCTCCCACACTAACTGCAGGAACGTCTTGGCCTTTTTGGGAGGAATGAAGTTCTGGCCGAAGACCTGCCGCCTCTTCTCCAGGTCGGTGGGGTTCCCGGACAGGCCTGGAGAGGGGAGAGACAGAGATGAGGGCAAACC
>VXBO01006296.1:141455-153614 GCA_013400135.1 Rhinoptilus africanus
CCCCACAGCCCCCCCCACCAGCACCAGTGGGACCCCCGCAAGGAGCAGCTCCCTGCCTGCAGGGGAGAAACCAAGGCAGGGCTTGGCTTTGGTTGCCCATGGGGTGGGGGACATCCAACCCATGGGGCAGGGGACATCCAACCTGTGGGGCGGGGGACATCCAACCCGTGGGGCAGGGGAGCAATCGGGGTCCGGGGCGAGCACGCCGAGATGCCTCTCCCCAGCAGAGCAGCCTCCAAGCGCTCGAGTGCCAGTTAATGCCAGTTGGCACTGGCCGGCTTGTTTACATGCTGCATCAAATTAGCCGTAAATCTGGCACCGCGAGCGGCGCTCGGAGCTGACGGAGCCACCTGATCCCTCTCTCCTGCCAGCTCGGAGGAGCAGCCGCTGCGGAGAGCGACTCGGCGCAGCAGGAACGTCTCCGAGCTCAGCTGAGCCCCAGGGACCTGCCACAACCGCAGGGGATGGGGCAGCGCGGCCAAGTCCGCTCCTGGGGGGGAGCTGGTGGAGGAGACACGGGGCTGCTGCTGGAAAAAGGGTGGTGGGAGCATGGAAAGGAGCAGGAGAACACCAAGCTGGGCTGCTGGTCCCTCTGTTGCATGTAGCAACCCCAGAGAGAGGGGAGGAAAAGGGGGAGCCTGAGCTCCTGCCCCCCAGGTAGCCGGGACTGGGGACTCACAGCCCTCTCATCCTGGGACAGGGGCCAGCAGCGGGAGATGGCAATTCCTCCCCAGCCATCCCTTGCGTTAAACACATTAAAAAGTTGATGGAGTCCAAGGTGAGAGCAGCCTCTCCTGCCCAGCACCACCTTAACGAGCCCCCACGCTGAGCCCCCCCCTGCTCTCCACCTTAAGATGGCCCATGGGGCTGCTGCCAGCTCCCGAAATGCACCAGCCCCGGACACGTCCTGGTGCCTGGAGCAGCCTGGCAGCGATGCCCTCCTGGGGGGACCGAGCCCTCCCACTCAGGGGACACCTCCCCATTGCATTCCAGCCGGGAAGAAGCAGCAGGATGGATGTCATTGCCCCCCCCCCCTTTCCCCTGCGGCTACACCCCGCGGCTGCAGGGAGGGGACACGCTGGCAGAGTGTCCCCACCCTGCCGTGACGGGGCAGCAGGATCCTGGGATCTCCTGGCCCCAACGGCCTCCCCGAGCCCAACCCATGCGGGAATGCTTCCCGCCCAACGTCTCCGGTGGGACGGATGGAAAATATGGCTAACTGCCGTGGCTTGACTCATGCTGGCGCCAGGACCGGGGAGGCACGGCGTGTGCCGGGGGGCAGGAGGGACGGGCATGCACACGCTCCTGCACGATGCTGCCACGGGGCACAGGAGGTGGCACACGTGGCTCCTCCAAAGCCCACATCCCACCCACGGGCATGGCCCCAGAGCTGCCCCCCACCCTCCTGGGACAACTGGAGAAGAAAGGGGCTTTCAATTTATCTGTGCTGACACGGGGAAGGAGGTTGCAAGGAGCAGAAGCCACGGGCACGTACTCCGGGCACGCACCACGGGTCCAGGTTGCCAGCAAATCCCTCCTGGCTGGGGCCACTGCAGGGCCTGGGGGGCACTGATTAGAAATTTTGGATGGAGGCCACAAGCAAAAGCAGGAGAACAAAACACCTTGTGCAGTCACTGGTCCCCGATTAGAGGGGGGGCACTGCAGCCGGGAAAAGCTGCTTTTGGGGAGCAAAGCCTTCAAAGAGCCCCCAAAGCAAGGTCCTTGCCCTGGTTTGGGAGGGGGGTGGCAGCCCCGGGAGCCGCCACCGCCAGCGGGTGAGTCAGGGCGGTGTTTGCCGACACTCGTCACCCAGGGGACAGCGGGACGGGAGACGCTGTAATTGGTGAGTCACCGAAGCTGCTGCCGCCACCACCCCGCTCCCCTTCCCACCCTGCCCGACCCACCTCGGGGACGGGGCTGATGGAGGAGGTGGAAAACCAGCACCCAACAGAGAGCCCCCCATCACCAAGCCCCTTTGGGAGGAGCCCTAAGGGGTTGGGGTCCACTGACAGCTTTTAGGGCAAGAGCCAGAGCAGCAGGTCCCAGCAGACCCCCACTCCGATGCTGGAGAGACCCTCCCTGACCAAACGCTACTGCAGAGAGATCCCACCCCAGGAGGACAAAGCACCCAAGGGACCCCTCGGGGTGAAGGCAGCCCCTGGGGGAGTCCGTGGTGAGCATCTGGATGCCCATCCCTTGAAGCGTTCAACTATTGGATGGGTCTTTGAGCAACCCGGTCTGGCGGAAGGTGTCCGTGTCTACGGCAGGGGGTTGGAACAGAGACCTCTAAGGTCCCTCCTGACCCAAACCACTCTACGATCCGCCCCACAGGGGCAGTGCCAGGCTCAACCGAGGACAGCCAACGCTGCAGCACGGAGAGAGGAGCGGCAGCACCGAGGAACCGCACACACCAGGATGGGATCAAACCCCTCCAGACACTGCCCACCACGGGCTGATGTACTTTACGGGGGGGCAGGAGGTCCGGGGGACACCCCAGGCAGGCTACGCTGTGCCAGCAGCCTCCTCCCATGGCACCCAGCAGCAGCGCACGGCCACGTGCTCCCTGCCCGCATGGGGCGGGAGCCGCACACCATCCCAGCGGGATAACAAGCGGAGGGATAACGAGCACAGGGCTGGGCACAGGGCTGCCTATTGCTGTGACACGGCACCCACTGCCCCGCAGACCCATCAGCGCCCCGTCTCATTCCCAGTGAAGCTCCTGGGCTTTACTGGGCAGTGCCAGCTCAGGAAGGGGTTGCAGACAGAGGGGGGGCTCGGGGCCAAGTCTGAGTCAGCCCCAGCTCTCCCCATCGGGCTTCCCAGGGGGAAACAGCCCCACACCACGCTGTGCCAGGACATAGCTGGCATTCCTCACATTGCATCTCCCTCACCAAACCCCGGCTGGGGCATCCCACCTGCAGCCGCAACCTGAGCTCACCTGCGCTGCACTCCCCGGGGCGAGCAGCAGCCTGGGCATCTCGCTCCCCATTTCCCAGGCTTTCCCCGTGGATGTGGTGAGACAGGGAACATAGAATCGGTGAGGTTGGAAGGGACCTTTAAGATCATCAAGTCCAACCATTAACCCCCCCTGACAAAAACCCCTTCTAAACCATGTCCCTCAGCACCTCATCTCCCCTTTTCTTAAACANGCTGGCAGCGTCCCGACCTGCCAGGGTGTCCCTCACCATGGCAGCGTCACATCACGCGTTGGGCTCTTGGGTAAGCACCTCTGGAGGGGCAGCTCCAGCACAGCTGGATCAAAATGCCCGGCTCCAATGGGATTGGATGGACGTGCCACAGGCTGCCTTAGCCTTTCGCTCTTCCTTAAAATCCCAGCTTGTTGGAAATAACCTTTCTTTGCTCTCTGTGCTTAACAAGACAGGGTTTTGGACAGGCAACAAAGCTCACCCCCAGAGCAAGAGGGTGAGGCAGGGATATACTGGGCACACGGGACACAGCGATGCCAACCAGCGCCTGGAAGCAGCGCTCGGGATCGAAAGAGTTGTCAGGCCAAGGCAGAGCCTTTCGGGTTCGCTTCCCCCCCCTCCCCTCTCCTCCCACCCCCAAAGGAGCTCTCTCCCAGTTTGGCAGGGCCAAACACATTGTTTTGCGACCTGGACTTGGTATTTCCACCGGGAGTCCCCCCCCTTCTCTAATGACATCCCGATATTGTCTCCCCTTCCCGGTCCCACTCACAGCTGGGAAACACGCTAATCCCCAGCTTATGGCACTAATAATAACCCGCAAGTTTTCAGAGCCGAGGCGCAGCCCCGTCCCCCATCCCACACAGCCGCCGCGGGGCCACATCCTGCCAGTGCAGTTCCCAGCCCCAGGGAAACCCTCGGTGCTGTGAGCAGGGGGTCTCTCCCCCCTGTACCCCTTTTAACACCAAAGAAGGGGTGCATCGCCACGCCAAGGCACCCACAGCCGGGAATCCCGGCACCTACCCCTCCATACAGGGGTGCAGAAAGGCCGGCCGGGACCGCGGGGAGGGGAGGTGACATCCTTCCACCAAAGCCTCCCAAAAGTGCCCTGGCACCCGCAGGCAAGCATCACTGCCACCGCTCAAACCCGAGACGCTCAGAAGCGCCCGACCAGGTTTTACACTCCCACAGCCGCTCAGGCGGCCCGACAGCTCCGGGGAATGCCACGTGCATCTCCCCGTCCCCATCAGCGACCCCCTTCGGGGACGCGCTGCCCGTCCCTTGGCTGAGATGCTGACACCCTGCAAACAGCTCCGAGCAGCCCGGCAACCGCCAGCCTTTACACTCTCCTGCGCCCGCACCCCCCGCAGCCCTGCCGTTACCCCTGTAAATTATTAACGGAGGGGAAAGGCTGGCACCGACCTGGGGGGGTGCAGCAGCTGGGCTGTGGACATAACCCCCTCCTCGCATCCCTCATGTCCCATCAGCTCCTCACCCCCCTGCCTGCATCCCGCCTCCGCTCCATCCCCCCTAGGGATGCAGGGCTCTGGGATACACCTCGGGGAACCCCCAGAAGAGGCTTCTCTTTTTCTTCTTTTGTTCCTCCTTCTCTCAATGATGATCTAAATGATCGTTTTACCAAGACGCAGGGAGCCCTGTCCCACGAGGCTTGCCATGGAAGCACCGGCACCTCGCTCTGAGACCTATGTGAGCCACCACCCTCCGGGCCACCACCTCGAACCCTGCACGACGCCAACCCAGAGGACCCGGTCGGACCCCGGCGGGTGGTCCCCCACCACAGGACAGCCACTCACCTTCGACCGGCGACGTCTTCAACCTCTTGCAGACATTCTGCACGCCACCGTAGGAGTCATTGAGCCGGGCAACCGCCTCAGCGCTCCTCAGCTCCATGAGGTTCCTGAGCTCCACCATGGAGCAACCAAAGTCCCCCTCATGATTGCCTTCGGCAACCGAGTTCCCGGGGTGGTGGTCGGCCACGTTGTTCGTCATCTTGCCGGCGCGGTGGCGGCGGCGACGCCGGCTCGCGGCTCCTGTAGCACCCTCCCTGAAGGGTCCGGCGGGGGGATGCTCGGGGGGGGGAGCCCTTCCCTGGGGGCTGCCCGGGTGAAGCGGGTGCCTCTAACCGAGCCCAACTTCTCCGGATAAAGGTGTAAACAGGATGTGCATGTTACCGCGGAGGCGACCTTAGCAACGACCAGCGTGCATCTCCCGCAGAAGGAGGAGGGCTCCCTGGATACCACAGCAACTGGAGCTGCAAAAACAAGGATGGGAAACAAAAATACCGGCGTTAGAAGGTCCGCTAATAAACGCATGTGCCCCACGGGATGGGCAAGGGAGAGCGACAGCACCCAAGGGTGGGCACCCACCCGAAATAACGCGGTTTGGAGGTGCCGGCTTGTTCACCCAGCACAAGGGCTCAGCGTGATTTGACCAAAAAAAAACCTGGACGAGCAGAAGTTGACCTTGCAGAGGGATCAGATGGGCTCAGCAAGGGGCATTTAATGGGTGCTCGGCCACTCCGCAGAGGGAAAAACCGGCGGCAGCAGCTCCGGCAGCGCGCGGGGCCGGGCAGGAAGGGCGCCCAGGTGGTTCTTCGCTCAACCCCCAGCTGCCCGGCCCAGAAAAACGCTCCCATTCAGTTTGGTTTAAAAATACATCTCGGCAGTGGAAAACAGCTGCTTCCTCCGCAGGCTGCCGTCCCAGGGCGGGAGCGCCAGCTCTACCGCGCTGCCAACAGGTAAGCAGAAGCATCCCGCCGAGCGAGCCGGCACCAACGGGAAGGGGCTCGTAGCACCCCGCGGACTTTTAATCAGCGGAGAGACGCAACAGGAACCAGAGAAGCTACTAAAACCTGCACGCTCCTCTAAAAATGAAGAGGCTTTTGCGTTAATGGCCCTTTCAGGCCGTGTTGCAGGTATTCTGCTCGCAAGCTCTGGCGCCGTCCCCTCAAAGGCAGCAAGCGGCGCTCAGCCTCGGCTCTCGGCACCCCAAAACCACTTCAACCAGCAAGACCCAAGCACTGCGGGCAGGCAGGGACCACGAGCATCCCCACAGCCCCCCTTCCCCACGGGTTTGAGGTCCCCCGCTGGCATCCCGGACAGAGAGGACAGGCACTAGGGACATGGAGGGAGCAGAGGTAGCAGCATGGGCTGGAGGGGGAAAAGGCTTTTTCTCCCCCAAGGTGGCCCTTGGCTCCGCTCCCGAGCTCAGATGCCAGCAGCGATGCTCCCAGACACCTCTCCAGCACTACAGAGGTGAAGAGCCCGCAAGAGAGGCTCTTTACAGAGAGAAAAGAAAGCCTTTGCTAAAGCAATATAAATGAATAGGAGAAGGGCCACAAAGGCAGCATCAGCACCGAGACAGAGGTCCAGAGGTGGCAGGGCAAGTGGCCAGGGAGGCCAAGCAGCCAGAGGAGAACGGGAGGAAGGAGGGAAAGCGCCCGTCGCTGCGCCCTGGGATGCATCAGCCCTCCCAAACCCAACAGATGGGCTCCAGACCATCACGGGACGGTCCCAGCACCATCCCGCAGCAAACGACCCCGATTCCAGCCCCGGTCACGCCGGCTTTGCAAACCCTGGGGCAGCAAACCCCCCAAAAAGCAAATCACCCCTCCCTGCACACCCAACGCACACCCTGGCCCCCCCGGCGAGCAGCTCCCCTCCCTGCCAGCAACGCCCAGGGCAGCTCCTGGCGTTATCAGGAGGCAACAGGCATCAACCGAACCTCAGGGACACCAGGGATGACTCCACCACGGGAAGGTCCCATCCACCAGCCGCCGGCAGCAAAGCCACGGGGAGCACAGTGACGTGTTCCCCCCCACGGCATCGCTGAAGCTTCAGGGGGACCCAAACTCCCACCCTGGGGACAGAACTTTGCCGCCGCTGCCCCATAAAGCGGAGACCACCATCACGATATCAGCATCATGTCCATGCCCCGTCCGGTCACTCCGTTGCTCCTCGGGGAGCCGAGCTCATCTATCATTTAAAGGCACGAAAGCTGCCGGCAGCAGGAGGTAGGAGACGGCAGCTCCAATTAAATAGACTCCTGCTGATCAAGAGGAAAAAAAGATAATTCCCCCCACTGCAACACGCTAATTTTTTTTTTCCCCTTTCATAGCAACTAACGTCTTCTGAGGAGAGCTCAGAGGTTAAGAGAAAGACAGTTAATTAATACTGTAACGGCCTAGTCCATAATTACCCCTGAAGGAGCCCACGGGGCACCGATCATCACCAGCCCGTGCCCAGCCACGAGCCTCCTTCCCTCCAGCAGCCTCAGCTCCCGGGACTCGCTCCACCAGTCACAAGGAAAGGAAGGACCCTGGTGGGGGAAGGCTCTTGGCATCTGCTTTGAGCATCCTCCTTCAGCCCCAGTTTGGGGTCAGAGCCCCATCCCTGGCCCATCTCTTCCCCTTCCCATCGGCACAGGACAGGCTCCCGTGCTCCTTGGGCAGGCTGGCAAGGATCCGTTCAGATCCCCTAACAGCTAATGCTCCAACGAGCTCCCAGTGACTCCAGCAGCATCCAGCAGGCTGTCCCTAACTCGAATAACTCATTTCCAGAGCCCCCAGGTGCTGAAGAGGAAGAAGTGCTCCCCAAGGGTCTCCTTGACACGTAGGACAAGAAAACACAGCCCAAGTGGGAGAGTGTGACCGGCACCCCCCCGAGCCACCCGCGGTGCTGTGTCACCTCCCAGAGAGCATCCCCGAGCCGGGCAAGGGGAGCTGCAGGCAATGAGGAGTTTGGGGGGTGGCAGTGGCGAAGGACACGGACCCTCTGGACCCAGGGGAAGGAACGTGTGTGCTCCGGGAAGGAGGGAGCGGCTGGCGAGGAGCGGCAAAGCCGATGCGGTGCTGCAGACAAACCTGCCCAGAATAATAAACGGCTGCATTACACCTCCGTCCTGGCTGGGGAGAGCGGCCGCAGGCCAGCACCGGGGCCGGAGCAGCCCTCTGGGTGCCGCTGGAACAAGGAAAGGGACCCTCTGGCTTTTAAGCATAGGGGAGAAGAAAGTGGGTTGCTCACAGAGGGACGAGAAAAAAAAAAAATTAAAAAAAAAATCCCAATCAGCTGGACATGCCACACGTGACACCGTCAGCCAAGCCATGAGCAGCGTGGCTGCGACACCGGCGGCACAGCCCACGGCACCAGGAGCTGGCACACGAGCAGCTATTGCTGGGCCACCGGGCAAAAGCACGGATCCTCCCTGCTCAGCTCCGTGCCCTCTGAGCGGATCCCGGCAGGCAGCCGTGAGCATCACCCCGGCAGATGAGCAGAGATGGAGCAAGCTCTCACCAAGCTCAAGTGTTTGGTGTTTTGTTTGCTTGGGTTTTTTATTACCCATGAAGGAGGGGGAAAATCCACAGCCCACCTCAGCTCCCGCTCCCATCTCGCTCCAGCCTGGACCTCTCCCACCACCCAGCATCATGGCGAGGAAAAGCAACACCAGCCATCACCTCCCCTACCCAGAGCCGCAAACCCCGCCGGGATGGCAGGGCAGGATCAGGCCCATCGAGCAAACCTCAGGCCATTTGGATCAAAGTTTATCACCTTCCTTAAGCATCTGTCCACCTGTATCCAAGCCCCACACACTCAGGGACCATCCTCCCCTCGGGCAGCACCCACTGGGGTCCGTCTCCTCTCCCGCTTCGGAGCCGGGGTATTGCAAACACTCGGCTGCTGCAGGTTGCCATGGGAAACTCAATGTAAAGCTCTCAGGGATGCTGCTTACGTTGCCAAGTGGGGAGAAGAAAAAAAAAAACAAAAAAACCCACCCCCAACCAACCCCCAGAATTACATTTCTTGGCCTGGGTTTAAGATTTTTCACTTTGGAAATTAAAAGCTGAGCTCCGTCCCCAGTGGAGAGGCTGCGCCGAGGCCCGGAGCACGGCCGCATGGACAGACCGACTCTCCGGACAGACACACGGGCTCCCAAAGCCTGACTACTTAATTAAAGCAGAAAAACAGGCCTAAGCACCTTTCAACGCCTGCTTGGTGGGGAGACCACGCAGCTCTCCCAGCTCTCCTTCCCTCCACACGGACCCGGCACCACTCAGCACCCGCCGCCGGCAGCTGGGAGCTGTGGTCCCACACGGGAGCGATGCTCTAACGGACCCGGGAGCCGAAAAGCTGTTGGAACGGCTGCATCTGGTGAGAAAAATCACCGGCAGACACACTTTAAGTGCTGTTGGCGGCAGAAGGTGTTTCGGGAGGGGAAGGGACCCCGCCAGCCACCGCAGCGGGGAAGGAGCAAGTGCGCAGGGAGATGCCGGGGAGTGCGCGGGGCTCCCTGCGCCAGGACCTTTGGACAACACACCCTGCCCAGTTTCGACAGAGAGGAGAGCCTTGGGCAGACGCTGCTCTCGGCAGGCGTAGAGGGGGGTGCAACTCCCCACCCCGGCATCCACCGGGGCTGAGCTGGGTCCCTCTCCCATGGGGGAGGCACATCCAAGACGAAGTGACATGCCCAGGGACACGTGGAGCAAGAAGTGGTCCCCAGGCCGTGGCAACGCCGATGCCTGGTGGGTTTGGAGCAGCAACAGAGCCCCCCCACACAACTCCTCCACCTCCCACCCTGGGCGGCAGGGGAGCCCCCCCAAATCCCCATGAAGCAGGGGGCACCCGGGGAGCGGGGCCCCTCCCCTGCAGACTCACCAAATGGCAATGTGCGGATGGCAGGGCACACGCCTGCTCCGTCCCAGCAACACCCATGGCAAGCTCCCTGCTCCCGGCCGCACGCTTAACCCTTCCCGTGCCAAACAGCCGGAGCACCCCGGGGAGGGCACCCCGAGGGGACACCCGGCGAGCTGCCGGGCGTTATCACCCCCTCGGGAGGGAGATGGGTTTGGAAGGAGCCGAGACGGTGACTCCGAGCGGCGAACCGCAGGCTCCGGAGGGCCAGGGCTGGTTCCCGAGGGGTGGGGGTGCAGCCCGCAGCCCCCTGGTGCACCCCAGGGAAGATTTTCACCCTCGGGAGCAAGCGCTCGCTCGCGGCCAAGAAGGGAGGAGGTGCAGGATGGCAGCCGTTAGAGCGAGCGGCAACGGTCACCGCGCAGGAACCTGCGCCCTCCGCCCCGACACCACGCAGAGGGTCCGTGCCCCGAGTGGGGGGGGGGTGGGAGAGGCAAGGGGGAAGACGACCGGCCTGAAATACCCCGGACAGGCTTCTCCGGCCACGTGCTCCACTCACAGCACCCTGCGCCTGCAGAGAGGGAGCTGGATCCGTCTCTCCTGCCCCAGTAACGCCAGCACCCACCTCTCCTCGCTCCTTTCCCCGGCCCTGGGTGCCCAGACCAGACATGGTCCCCCGGCGGGGCTCCCCCCGGGGGAGGCACCTGCGTCACCCACGGGACGTTACCTCCTCGCTGGCACCTCCTCCCACCATGGCATCCGCTTCCTTCGCTCGGGGCGGGCGGCGCGGCACCCCAGGGGAGGGGAGGGTGGCATTTCCCTCCCCGGTGGGGGCCACCCCAGTGGGAAACCTGCAGCAGCACCCATCCCACCGCTGCCGCACCCCAGGGTGCTCCACGCAGGGAGGGGTAAAAGCAAGAGCTGAAATCCTGGGATGGGGAAAGACCCCAACGACTGTAAGACCCTCTCATTTCCCTTGCAATGTGGAGGGAGAAGAAGCTCCCAGCCTTCACCTTGCACGAGTGGGGGGCACTAAATGTGTCCCCTCGCGGGGCATTGCAGCTGGAAAAGGAGCCAGCAAAATGCCCAGGAAATGCTGGGGCCTCACCCAGCCCCGGCGGAGCTCAGCGGCAGCGACACCGTGCCAGGGGAAACCGAGTCACGGCGCAGAAGTGACCTGGCCACCAGCGCAGGGTTGATGGTGCAACCCGGGAACATCAGCTCCACTGGAAATTTGCCCCGGGGTCAGGAGGAGCTCGGGGCTTCTCCTACGCTAACCTGCTCCCACGGCAGCCCCCCAGGAACAGCAGCATCCTCTCCTCCTGCATCCCCGCGGGGAGAACCGCCGGCCCCGCAGGCGCAGCGGCAGCTCCGCAACGCGGCGAGTTAAAATTCCCCCAACTCCCACGCGGTGCCGACTCCTACGCGCCCCACCGTCTGCGAGCTGGGACGCCGGAGGTGACACGAGGGTGGGGACACACACACCCACCCCAAAAAGCACCCGGTTACCGTAGGGAACGTGTAACGCTGTCACGCGTGGTCGCTGGCTCGGAGTGACACGCGTTGTCAGAGGCGTGGGAAGGAGCTGCTGGCCCCGAGATGTCACCACCGCCAGCTCCCCGGCCGCCGGAGCGTGAATTGCAGCAGCCCACGGATGGCAGAGCCCGTAGTATTTCTCCCACCCATCCCCGCCGAGGCACGCGGGAGCGGGGCGAGCACTCGCCCGGGTGCCGAGAGCGCAGCGAGCGCGCACGGCGTGCTCCCCGTGCTCGGCACACGCACCCAGGGCCGCCGCGTGCGAGGGCACAGGTCAGGGCTCGCGTCCCCAAACAAGCTGTCACACCCCCACTCCCCGCAGCCGGGTTTCCACGCTCATCCCCAACGCAGGAAGATGACACACGGACACCAGCACTGAAGCGAGGATGGATGGGGAAGGGACCAGAGCATCATCCCGCCCTGAGCAGCGTTTCACCATCCTCCTCCTCTCCAGCCTCCCAGCGGGCTGGGGGGGGACCGAAAGGAAGGATGGCAGCTCCGAGCCACGCGCCAGGGGCCAAGGTGAAAGGCAGGCAGAGGTGCCCTTCTCCAAAAGTACATCTCCCTTTGCAGGCCACTCCATCGGGAATGCGAGTGGCTGCCGTCAGCCCGCTAATTACAGCTACCACAGCTTGGTTTTTGCTAGCATTTCGCCTCCCGTTAACGAAGGTAGCAAAACTGTTGGGGGTTTTTCTTTTTTTTTTTTTTTTGCATGCCCAAGGCAGCAATTAGCTCTTGCGAAAGGCAGGGAAGAGGCTGGAGGCAGGAGAGCACCAGGCGCGCTGCGGAGGCGTGGAACAAGCGTGGATGCAGCGATCCGTGACGTGGCTCCCCAAAACCTGCTGCCCCGAGCCCACTGCTAGCCCGGGGGCCAGGGCAGCCGCCCGGCGGCTCCCGCTGCCCGAGTCCTGGCATAACGCATCCATGTGCAAAAGCCAAAAAACCACCGGCACAGCTGCCGGATCCTCGGTGCTGGGGGCTCAGCCCGCGCCCCTGAGTTTCCCCTTGCCGCAGGGTGCCACGGCCCAGGAATTTCAGGGGGGTGGGGGTGG
>VXBO01006297.1:11342-41485 GCA_013400135.1 Rhinoptilus africanus
TGATAGCAAAATCATGCCAAAATATTGGGGGGGGGGGAGAATAGACATTTTGTCATCTTTGTGTTGCTGATGAGTCAGACCATTTAAACTAAGGAAAGGTTTAAAAAAGGGAAGGGAAACGCTCTCCAGCCTTATCTACTCCAACATTAATTTGGGTAGAAGGTAGGAGTGGAGGAAGTCTGAGTAAATCTGTTCCTCATTCAAGTTTTCTTTAGACTGTTACTGTCATCCGCAAGCCCAAAGAAGATGCATTAAATTGTTGCCCACCGTTGAGCGACTGTGACAGAGGGAGAGGCCCCATGTGCTCGCCTCGGATGTGTGTGTGCGCAGAAGCCAGGCGTGCCTGATGTGCGCATGTAAAAAAGGTCAGCGCTGGCTTCAGTTGTGTTGCTTTAACTCCCCTGCATTGCCGTGTGGGAGGGAGACTATGTTGTACCCATACAAGGTGTATTTATACCTGAATAAACCTGCCTCTGGTAGGTTTAACTCTCTTGGCTTAAAAAACAACCTGCCCTTAATTGACATGGTCACGCAACTGAAAAGATTATCCGTGGGTCAGGCCACGTCTGGAAGGAGAACTGGTTGGTCCCATTCAAAGTGGTTGAGAAGATTAGGTTAAGCAGATACTAAGTAACTTAAGAAAAAGGGGGGGGAAAAAAAAAAAAAGAAAATTAAAAAAAAAAGAGGTAAAGTCAAGAGAGTTACAAGTGACCTGAATGGGAAGAAGAGGCACGAGGGTGTGGTACTATGGAAAGTGTCAGCAGCACAGTCCTTACTTAAACTTTACTTAAACTTGCCCACGTGTTGATTTTAGCGTAAGGACAGTCAACTCAGGCCTGTACGTTTAAAGGAAAAGAGAGGGGGAATGTCAAGAAAGTGGCGCTACCTCACTGTGAAATGAAAACAAAGCAAGTTAGTGGGAAACCTGGTGGCCGAGGGGAGCTGGTGGCAATCACGTTACACAAGGGCGCATTTGCACTGCAACAACTCTCACCCCTGGCAACAGACTCAAGCCAGCCTCACGCTTGCCCGTGGTCGTGTGGGCACCGACTGCTTGTGCCCAGGGCCGGCTTCTCCAGCAGGTTGTGCAGCCTGTAGCGAGCCCTGTGCTCTGGTGTTTACATTGCTGTCTGTCCCTAATTCAACCCATTTGAAGCCACCTCAGCTGGGCCTACCCTGCGTGCAATTGCTGTGGTGCAGACATACCCTGAGAAGTTTAAAAAGCGGCTAAAACCTGGACGTATATGCTAAAGGTGGTAACAAGATAATGAGAGGGAAGTACTACCCTACCCAACAAGCCATTTTCAACTCCATTTTTGAGGCTAACCCTGCCGGAAGGTGAAAAGGTGAGGAAAAAGTTTGTGCATTTTATTATCCAGCCACTTCTGTCCCTGGTCACAGTCCCCAGCTGGCTCAGTTGAAGGTAAATCCTCCAGTGTAGCTCGGAGGAGGGCTGCTCCAAATGATCCCCAGTGACAGTGGCTCCGAAGTGCTAATACGGCATCAGAGACCAGTTGGATACTGAGATTTCTCATGAATGCCCCTTTGCTTGGCTTTAGGGACGGAGGAGCTGTGTAGGAGCTGCTGTGCTGGGTGCAAGCCAGAAGGCTATCTTTTTGGACTGGGGTGATCCTCCCTTGGCTGGGTCTTCTGGCCCCAGGGCTGTTTGCACTGTGAGGATGGCACAAAGCAGCCTTACTTCAGGGAAGGATTGGGGCCCGGGCCTTATCTCACTTTGATTATATTAAATAATCTATCTGTCTGCCACGTTATTTACATAACTCTTATTTAAATAGTTTTACATCAGACACACTGAATCATGAGACTGAAAGTCTAGACGATGCTTGCTAGGCTCAGCCTGCCTTTAACCCTCCTGCGCTGCCATTTTTCTTGTCTCTCCCTTCAGGATTACCCTGCTCTGCGCTTGGCATTTGGTCCTGTCAGGACGTAAGCTGTGCCGGGTGGTCCCAGGAATTAAGAGTGAGCAAACTTAAATTGCCGAGGGGAGAGAGCGAGAGCACAGGGGCAGAAATAGGGGAGGGGGAGACGGTGGCAGGGAGGAGGGAAGCTGCTGTGAGTTGTTTGTCTGGTTTTACAGGGTCAGCTCTGAGTGAGGCTGGAGGGCAAATGGCTTTGGACAGACAAACTTAGGAAAGGACTTTACCCCCCGAGGTTGCCTTCTGGCAGCCGCTGCCCTGGAAAGCTGCTATAGGAGATAATTCATTTCACAAGAGCAGAAGAAGGAGGGATAGAGTTACCTTGTGCTAAGTGGGCTTATAGGCAGAGGCTGGAAGCTGGGAATTGGGAGAGAGCAAATGGAATAAAAAAGACATTTGTCATTTTAGAGAAAAGCCAAGAAAGGCCATTCATTTCCCTAGGTTCTCCCCACTCCTCTATAAGTGCATTATAAATTACTAATAATTCATAAATGCCTTGTGTTATGGCACGCTTGACAAATTCATCCTTCTCTCTTTCCAAAGGCACATTCCAGGTTTTATGCCTCGCTGTCACAAGCCTTGTTGTTATGATTTCATTATATATTGATTTTGATATATGTTTCCTGCGATACTGTGTGCCCTGGAATCGAATCTCTGCTTCGGCAGAAAAAAAGAAAAAAAAAAAANCAAATTCATCCTTCTCTCTTTCCAAAGGCACATTCCAGGTTTTATGCCTCGCTGTCACAAGCCTTGTTGTTATGATTTCATTATATATTGATTTTGATATATGTTTCCTGCGATACTGTGTGCCCTGGAATCGAATCTCTGCTTCGGCAGAAAAAAAGAAAAAAAAAAAAAGAAAAAAGAAAAAAAGGGGGGACCGAGGCTTCTGGTTCTTCCTCTTTAGCCTCCCCGTGAAAAAGAGTTTGTCAAGGATCGTCCACCCCTGGGTGCCGCTTCCAGAGGGCTTCGGGATGGCAAGGCTGAGATGGAGCAGCACTTCCACCTAGTGGTCTGCAAAAAATAAGGCAAGTGCTTCAACCCGGGGACTTTCAAGTCACCCAACAAAAGCGTGAAGCCAGTTTCCCGAAACTGTGTATCTTGCCCTAATATGTAGCAATGGATTATTCATATAATAGAATCACTGAACTTGTCGGGTTGTAAGGGACCTTTAAAGGTCATCTAGTCCAAGCCCCCTGCACTAAGCAGGGACATCTTCAACTACATCAGGTTGCTCAGAGCCTTATCCAGCCTGGCTTTGAATGTCTCCAGGGATGGGGCTTCCACCCCCTCTCTGGGCAACCTATTCCAATGTTTCACCACCCTCATTGTAGAGAACTTCTTCCTCATGTCTAATCTAAACCTGCCCTGCTCTACTTTAGAACCACTGCCCCTCGTCCTATCGCTACATGCCCTGGCAAATATTGTAGGCCCCCTTCAGGTACTGGAGGGCCACCAAAAGGTCTACCTGGAGCCTTCTCCAGGCTGAACAACCCCAGAAATATATCCCGGAAATAATATCACAATAATCCTTTTTTTTTTTTTTCCTTCCTATTTTCAAGTAAATTCTTAGACTTGGTTCAATGGGCATCGATGCAATTTGCTAAAGAACAAGTTCAGGGATCCCATGACAGCACGGTGAAGCAGAGAAGATCGTGTGTTCCTAAATTGAAAAGCAACGCAATGCAGCACTGTGCTATGCTTACGAAATGCTCTGTACCTGTGTATACATCCCAAAGCATTTTACACAGATCCGTATTTTCACCCTTAGTTTACAGATGGAGAAAAGGTATAAGGGAGTATGGCAGATGATTTAACAAATAGCATCTGTTTTGAACCCTCATTTTTAGGTGCGGCGTGTAGATACTGCTCTTCAGAGAAGTTGAGCAGTTCACTAAAGTTGGTAAGGATTTAGAGCACATATGGATCCAGCACAGCAGGATCCTGGTCTGTGGGATACTGTTTCAGTGCAGATAAATAACCATCTCAGCAAAAGCACATATATATACAGTATAATATATACATACAGTATAATGTAATACCAGAGGAACCTTAGACTCTTTGAAAACCAGACCTAGTGTCTCAAGCGAAGCTCTCAGAGAACTGACACCTTTGAGATGAGCAGATACTTCTGAACAAGTTAGAGGGGCCAAGCTGAAGATAACTCAGTGGTGTTCAATCACAGCNGGCTTATAGGCAGAGGCTGGAAGCTGGGAATTGGGAGAGAGCAAATGGAATAAAAAAGACATTTGTCATTTTAGAGAAAAGCCAAGAAAGGCCATTCATTTCCCTAGGTTCTCCCCACTCCTCTATAAGTGCATTATAAATTACTAATAATTCATAAATGCCTTGTGTTATGGCACGCTTGACAAATTCATCCTTCTCTCTTTCCAAAGGCACATTCCAGGTTTTATGCCTTGCTGTCACAAGCCTTGTTGTTATGATTTCATTATATATTGATTTTGATATATGTTTCCTGCGATACTGTGTGCCCTGGAATCGAATCTCTGCTTCGGCAGAAAAAAAGAAAAAAAAAAAAGAAAAAAGAAAAAAAGGGGGGACCGAGGCTTCTGGTTCTTCCTCTTTAGCCTCCCCGTGAAAAAGAGTTTGTCAAGGATCGTCCAGCCCTGGCTGCCGCTTCCAGAGGGCTTCGGGATGGCAAGGCTGAGATGGAGCAGCACTTCCACCTAGTGGTCTGCAAAAAATAAGGCAAGTGCTTCAACCCGGGGACTTTCAAGTCACCCAACAAAAGCGTGAAGCCAGTTTCCCGAAACTGTGTATCTTGCCCTAATATGTAGCAATGGATTATTCATATAATAGAATCACTGAACNTTCAAGTAAATTCTTAGACTTGGTTCAATGGGCATCGATGCAATTTGCTAAAGAACAAGTTCAGGGATCCCATGACAGCACGGTGAAGCAGAGAAGATCGTGTGTTCCTAAATTGAAAAGCAACGCAATGCAGCACTGTGCTATGCTTACGAAATGCTCTGTACCTGTGTATACATCCCAAAGCATTTTACACAGATCCGTATTTTCACCCTTAGTTTACAGATGGAGAAAAGGTATAAGGGAGTATGGCAGATGATTTAACAAATAGCATCTGTTTTGAACCCTCATTTTTAGGTGCGGCGTGTAGATACTGCTCTTCAGAGAAGTTGAGCAGTTCACTAAAGTTGGTAAGGATTTAGAGCACATATGGATCCAGCACAGCAGGATCCTGGTCTGTGGGATACTGTTTCAGTGCAGATAAATAACCATCTCAGCAAAAGCACATATATATACAGTATAATATATACATACAGTATAATGTAATACCAGAGGAACCTTAGACTCTTTGAAAACCAGACCTAGTGTCTCAAGCGAAGCTCTCAGAGAACTGACACCTTTGAGATGAGCAGATACTTCTGAACAAGTTAGAGGGGCCAAGCTGAAGATAACTCAGTGGTGTTCAATCACAGCGGCGTGTCCGTCGGTAGCAAAAGCCCTGTAAACTTCTAGGGGGAAGGCCCAGGTTTGCTGTCTCCTACTGCCATTGCCAAGCTGCGCTGCCTCCTTTCAGCAACTAGCTGTTGTGAAAGAGGAACTTGCTGTTCTGCAAGGGCTGTTTCCCAACAAGGAGGCTCAAAGGGTGGAATTGTTATTGTGGAGACTGGGGAATTACACGCACACACAAACACACACACACATACCCACACCCCCCTCTGATTCCTGTGAAGGGAAGTTGTAAGTTCAAAAGTGAGGATCAGAGCAACTGAGGTGATTCTGCCGTGAACGGCAGTACGTGATTGACATCTCTGCGCTGATTCAACATCCAGGCATGATACGAGGTGTGTTTAAGTTATTTTAAGATGCTGTGGCCTGCCTTAGGGTATCCTGAAATTCTGACGCCCCGCCAAATAGACTTGACTCCCTGGGGGAGGGGGTGATCTTCTGATAGCCACACCCTCCTCATTGGCTGCCCAAATGCAATTATATTTTAAAAAAAAAAAAAAAAAGTCTTTATTGACAGAGAAAAATGAATAATTTGTACTGGAGGAACACACAGGTCATTGTTCCTCTTCTGCCGTGTGACTCATCCGGATCAAGCTGTCTGTTTAGTATATCTACTAATGCAGCAACTTGGAAAAGCTAACCCGTAAGTGCTTCTTTTGTTTCCTAAAAAACAATCGCTGGGTGCCTTTTGATACTTTTCAGTTTTTTTTTTTTAAGCCTGCCGTGTTTTGGAACGAGAAGAGCACAGGCACTTTCTTGGCAAATCTTCCATAACCTTTTCTGTTCCACCCTTAGACAGTACCTCCTTTTACTGGGCTTGCAACAGAAGTGCTTTACACCTCTGAAGAGAGGAAGCCTTAGCGACATGCCTGTGAAGCGAGCGAGTTTGAAGGCGAACGTAATGTCACGCCTTATCATTACACCAGGTCCCAAAGATATTCCTGAGGTCCAGACCTCGAGCGTGACCTCCCTTGACCCCATCCATCCGCTCTCAGCAGCGATCTTCCTGGGACAGGAGGAGATGTGAGCCTTTTTTCCCCCAGGCACCCCCTTTTCCCCCCAAGAAATACGTGACGCTTGCGCTCGCAGCCCCTTGTGCCGCTGGAGTAGCTGCGGTGTCAGGGTAGCAGCTGGCTGGATGCAGGTCCACCCCTGCCGTGTTTTTTCCTGCCCATCCACCCCTTGCACAAGCGAGTGGAACTGAGCAGGGAGTTTGCCAAGAGCATGTTGCCTTGCCCCCCCCCTCAGCCTCCCCCCTTGTGCTGCCGCCTGCCTCCTGCCCCTCTGGCACCGCAGAATTGCCCCATGTGCACTGCAGCTGGAGAGCGGGCTGCCCGCAGAGGAAGCACCACATTCATCCCTAAATGCAGGAGCACTTCTGAGAGCTTTTCCCCTTTTTTATTTTTTTTCTTTTTTTGGTTTGTTTTTGTTTAAGGTGGCTGATCACAAGCTCCCAAATTCTTTCAGATTGATCAGTAGTAGGCCAATAGGCAAATAAATATGTTACCCCCAATTAGGAAAAAAAACCCCAAAACCAAACAGGACTTCAGAGAATGCAGTTATCTCAATACTGCTTGGGTAGTTGAAGCAGCTGCAAGAAAGCTAATAGCAGGGTTGAAACCAGACTTGCCAGCAATTTCATTCTTGGCCAGACAGTCAATTTTTTCATGCTTTTGTCTGGCTGTCTCTCTGTAGGGCTGCACAAGGAGAGCAGTTTTACTTTCTTTCGTTATTATACGTATATTTTTCTGCTGAATTCATCTATGACTGCCATAATAACTCAGTGGCACTCTGTTTCCAAGGAAGCTTGAGTGACTGAATAATGAAGATGAATCAGGATTCCAGTCAGAAAAAAAAGAGAATTCTCCTTTTCCGTGCAGCCCAAACCCGGTAATCTGCTTTTGCCAACCTGTCCCTATGAAATAAAAAAGAGGCATTCATTTGTACCACCTCATTTTCCTCTGTGTACAGTGAAAGGATTTTTTGTTGCAATCTGTCACCCTCATGTGCACTCTCTGAACAGCCTGTGCCCCCTTCTACTCCAGGCAGTACGGAGAGCAGTTATTTTTAATAGGAACTCGTTTAACATACCTATGTGTTGGTTTGTAGCAGAGGTCAGACTCTCTGGACTTCGTTTCAGCTGGGATCCTCCTCTGGACAAAGGTGATGTGTCTCAGAGCGTCTTTGGCTTGGCAGGAACGTTTATTAAAATACCACAAGTTCAGACAATGGTGGTTACGAGGAGTGCACAGTGCGTTATATGTGGGAGGACTGGCGCAGAGTTTCCAGTAAAAATGAAGTGACTTAGAAAACTCTTCTTCACCCTGGCACATCCCAGGGAGTGTATTCTGTGTCTGTGTGTCTGGTGGAGCCTGTGTTGGTGCACAATGTGTGCTTGTACATGTCTCACAGCAAATCTTGGGAATCGTTTAGCTCCTCGCTTGCACACAGCACAGGTTTCAAAGTGTCCCAAAGAGTATTCTTTTGTGTCCAATGAAAGCCTGTCTCAGATTTTAAGCATAGCAGGGGCCAGAGTTTCAGCTGCTGTAAATCAATGGGGTCCCAGGGAAGATGGTGGGGCTCCGCCAATTTACGCCAGCTGAAAGTTTGGCCCTCGACTGTCCCCGATGCTCTGCCCTGAAGATGTAGGCAGCACAGGCAGGAGGCAGCGCCCCGCGTAATGACAGCCTGTGGAGCTGGAGCACAATGCCCGCAGTGAGCCACGGAGCTAATGCAATGCGGTTTCATCATCTGTCCAGGCAATATGAGGACACCGATATTGCAAGACAATTTCAAGCTGTTGCCACAAGCTATTTTGCATCTCTTAGAAACTTCAGCTGTCACAGGAGCGCTGTTCTCTTCTCAGCCTTCCTTGGTGGTGGTGAAAAAAGAGGCTGTTTCTTATTCCCTCTTTCTCTGGCCTCTCTGCGTTTCATAGGACGCGGAAGGTTTCCTCTAGCTTTTGTATGTTGTTTTGTTGGGATTTTTTTTTTCTTCATCTCAGTGCCACGTTTGAGCTCTCGTTAAATCCAGGGAATTTTTGTGATCCTGGCAGTAGGTCCCAAAAAGTTGATGAGGGGCTTGAACAAGAACTGCCTCAGAAGGTGGAAGTCGATGTCTTCAAAGGATCAAAGGCCCTTTGCACCAGCTACCTCTCCAGTCTTGTCCTTTTCAGAAATCCCATGGGACTTGATTTCACAGCTGAACTTTGGCTTTTGCTCTGTCTCTTGTCATCTTTGAATCCACTGTTTGGCTGATAGTTCAAGGTGTACATCAAATTTGAGGTAAAAAATGCACAAGTTAAGGAAAAGTAGGAAAGTATTTTCAGCTTCATTCCTTAAAACCAATGGTATAAGATTTTTTTAAACTTTGTAGCCACCCGTAAGTCATTCTCTAGCTGCGTCAAGTCTACAGATAATGTACATAGTGAAAAGTTAATGGAGTTATGCTCACTCGTACCTGCTGACCCAGTAGCTTCCCTTTTATTTTTTTTCTCCTGTTTTTGACCCTTAAAGACCTAAGTGGGTTGGGATCTGACAGCCTGAGAGAGCACACTTGACTTGTCAAGACAGTTTTGCTGCTGACAGAGCTCAATGTACAAAGTTATGGTACTCTGGTTTTCACCTGCACACCTGACTTCCCCTACGTCTAAGACTGAAAAAGAGTTCAGGGAGTCCAACGCCAAAGGTTTAAGAAGATACAGCTCTGCCAGAGAGCTGTGACCAGCTTAGATTAAGTGTTCATCTGTGCTCCAGTGACCCATCTTTGGATAATACCTTCCTATCTCTTGAAACCAATGTAAGAATATAGTCACATTTGTGAGCTGCTCAGAAGTAAGGGTGACTAGTCTGTGGTTATAAAGCATTGCCTACTTTTGGTTGCATCTTACAGCTCTGCATGAGTTTTTCTTTCAGTTGAGTGTCTACGGGACAGGACACAAATGTCTGAGCCTGAGAACTCGGACCTTTTGTCCCTCTCTGCTCTTGAAGCCAAAGAAAACTCTGAGGCTGTGGGTACAAGTGCTATTTTCATCTGGGATGTGAGTTCCTTAAGCACTTTGAAAATCCCATTCTCTGCCTGAGTCAGCAGGGCAGCGTTTGGCCTGTAGCGAGGTACGTACTCACCGATCCTTTTGCCAGCAGCAAGCAGACAAACCCAAACCTCTCAGTCTGGGCTGTGATTTCACTGATGTCATGTTAGTCTGAAATACAGATGAATATGACTCTGTTTCAGATACTGAGTTGTCTTCCAGCACCTGAAGATGTACATTCATCAGCAGCAGAAGTGGAGGATTTCAGTGACTAGAAGTACTGTGGGATTTCCCTTTATCCATTTATGCTAGTTATACTGGCAATAGTGGTGGATAAAACCAAGCAAATTTGGTCCTGGCACCACAGTTACTGTTTTCCTGAGCTTATAAACTAGGTAAGCAATGGAGATACCCTGAACTGTAAATGGAGTGATAGTGATAAATGGCAGATCAGTGAGTGGGTAGATGTATTGTAGGGGGAGAGAAGTGTCAGAGTCCCACCTGTAGCATGGGCTCTTTAGTTCACGCTTATGTCAGCTACTTCCCTCTCTGAGGGGTGAGCTCAGGTCAAGGAGAATAAATGTGGGAGGAGAGAAGACAGAGCTGTAAGGTGCTGCTTTGTGGTCTCAGGCTTGCTCATCTTCCCCTTTCCTCCTCGATTTGGTCTCTTAACAGAGATACATCCCTTAATCCCATTGCCACCACCTCTGGGTACCTCACTTTCCCTGCCAGGATGAGCAGATGCCAGGGCTGCTGTGAGCAACCTGAGGAAAGCCTGAGTTGGTAGGTAGAAACTGTCAGTCGCTGAGTGCATTCTCCTTCTCCCTCAAAGGCCTTAAAGCCTTTTCTTCAGCTATTGCCACCCCCTAAGCCACTACTCCAACTGGGGGAATGAATGAGCAGGTTGTGGCTGTGTTATTTGTGCTGCCAAGTGCTATCAGTCTTGGGGCAGGAGCAGGGAGGAAGAGGAAGGCTGAACCCTGCTTGTCTGGGGTCTGCTTTTGTCTTTCTCACATCCCCCACAGCCTCAGATCCCCTTGGGAGCAGCTGCAGTCGCCTAAGGAGGCTCAAGGAAGGTAAGCAGCATCTCTAAAGAGCCAGAGGAGGCTCTGAAGAGTAGCAAAGGGGATATGATTCCCCTTTAGGAGACATGGTTCAGGCGTGCCCGCCTGCCCTCGCCTCTGCTTCTTGCAACCTCCACCTGCAGGTGGGGGGTGTGGGAGATGCTGTCCCAAGAAAGCTGTCCTCTGGCTGGAGAGGGCAGATCCTCAAGCCTGGGCTGAAAAAGGTCTTAGCGAGAGAAGAACATTTGCCGGGAGATACTCAGAACTGGACGACAAGGCTCTGAGCACCTGGATCTGACTTTGAAGTCACCTCTGCCTTGGGTGAGGACTTGAAGGGGACCTCTGGGCATCTCTAGTCCAGCTGAAGATGATCTGTGACTTGTCTTCTTTTCCATTTAATCTGTGACTGTGAAAATGAAATGCTGAGGTTAAATTAGAGTCTGTTGAGATCCGGCAAGTATCAGTACACTTTTTTTTTTCCCCCCTGAAGCTAGAGCTGAAGGGAATGCACTTAATTCAGTTAGCTTTGTCTTTTAGTGTCTGCAGTCGACATAAGGCACATGCATTTTATTCCTTGCTTAGTATCTGTTCCAAAGCTATTGTTCTGTGTTTGTAACTATGGGAGATGTTGCCACTGTCAGCTGCAGATCACTATCTACCTTCTGAAAGTCACTCTCATCTCCTGAATGATTTTCTGAAGCAAAAGCTCCCTAAACCGTTTCAGTCAGAATAGATTGGTTTAGCCAAGGCCTGTGATTTAAATTGTTTGAGCTGCTCCGGCGCTATGTGCTAAGGATGGCTGAGGATTCCCTTGAGCTCACAGGACAGTAACTGCTGGCAGTGACATGTAGGTAAGGGGACTGGAGATTGTACCTTTTGTGGAAGGCATAGCTGGAGATGGCTGAGGATATGTGGCCAGAATGGCACAATGCCAGTCAGGCACATTTGTGGGCCTACTGCTTCTCTGAGATACTAGTTTCATGCTGGTAGATGACTCTGATGTTGAAAGAATCACTCCTGAACTACAATGAAGTAAGGAGGATGAGGGCAGTCATTCTTATCTCCCATATATTTTGTTTGATGTGTAACTCTGCAGGCCTCAGAAGAAAGCTTTTTGTCCTAAAAATCTATCTCTAAAGGTACGTTCAGCTGCTTTTAATCTTTGATGTGGATTGGGAGGCAAATTCTGTATGTCATTTGCCAAAGCGTGTTATTGAAAACACTATGTTTACACTGAGAACAATCTGTTGGCAAAGCAGCCTTGAAGAATCTGAGAAAACTTCAGAAGTAACCTTAAGAACAAAGAAATTGCACTGAAGAAAGTAATCAAGTATATTTTCCTACCTATCCCAAGCAGATTGGATAAAGCCCAATACAGTGATGGGTCCCAGCTCACCTTGGGAAGACCAAGTGGGAAGGAAATATTCGG
Source organism: Rhinoptilus africanus (assembly GCA_013400135.1). NCBI lineage: Eukaryota > Metazoa > Chordata > Aves > Charadriiformes > Glareolidae > Rhinoptilus > Rhinoptilus africanus. Next base: position 23,298 of record VXBO01006297.1, read on the forward strand.
TATGTACCTTTCCACCTTCCCACACAGAGAGTGAAATCCGGATTTCTTTTAGCTTTGTGGTTGCCACATTCTGGGATGCTGTTGTATCATTAGTCACATGGGGAAAAGACAAATACTGAGACCCAGCATGCTAATAAATCCAAACATCTCTGGCAGCCTTCCTTGGCCCTGGAAGGTGATTGTCTATGGTAGTAAGCTGCTAGCACATTCTCTGGCATGAATGTGACCCATTGCAACTGATTCTCGCTTTGAACAAGTTTTGGGCCTGGCCTGGCAACCGGAGAGCACCAGGGACCATACCCAGTAGGCAGTTTACTTGCTGCCACCTCATTTAGGAGACTCATTCACCAGCACACAGTTCTCTGCCAGCTGGCCTGGATGTTTGGTCCTAATGCTATAAATGGTCTACTTTACTGGTATGGATATAGCCTGACTATAACCCAGCATGGGCCGTGCATGTGTCATACTGGAATTCAACCTGGATCGTGTCAGCTATTCAATGGCTCGTGTAGATCCGTCAGTAAAACTCGTGTGCTTTCATGCTATGTTACCTTGTAGGAGAGAGAGGTGGAATGATGGGGGAAAATCCTGCCATGATGAGTCTTGGGAACACATTAACAGGGGGAAGGTAGAGGAGCCCAGAGCCTCAGTGTGTTCAGTTGGTGCTTGCCAGCCTAGGATTCTTGCAAAGGAGCACAAATCCTGCCTGGCTCACAAAATGATGAGAAGAGAAAAACCCAAGTTTTTCCATAGTGCTATCTCATTCCTAGAGGTTTTCCTATAGGGAAGAGCAGAGCTGGGATACTTTGCCCATGAGACCAAGTTGGAGGCTTGACTGTGCCATCCCTGCTTAAGTACCTAGGGACAGGTTGTTGAGAATATCCACCTAACGAGGCTAAGCTCAAGACTTCTGTCCAAAATGTGCACTTGCATCTTGCCTTGACCCTCACAGCTGTGTTCCTAAGTTTTGACATGGTTTTTGTACTTTCAATATTATAACATCTCCAGAGTTGTGCTGCTAAATTTACTGTACAGAGTCTCTCTGGGGCTGGATGGTAAAAAACCGTAGTGTTCAGAGGTGTGTTTTTTTCTAGGTAGTGCTTTGTCGAGGGTGAAGTGAATGTCTGGGACAATGTCTGACCGTGTTTCAGAGGAAAGGAGTCATCGGCATTACTTTTGCCCTGCAGACACAGAGACCAGAAGGGGAAAGACCAGGATGTGTTCATGGGTTGTGCGAGAGACAGGGAGTATGTGTGAGGCTAGAAGAAGCAAAAAGAGTGACTGTGGGACAAGAGCCACTGCAACATTGACACTGGAAATGGAGGACTGAGAAGCCAGGCTGAATAGGACCAAGGGGCTATAAGCTAGTGATGGGGACCAAGAGAAATAGTAGACTGCAGCCAGAGTAAGGAAGTTTCATACGCAGTTTATGTCTCAGACATTTATGTGATGTCTGGCTGGTGGCCTTCAAGCTGGATAGGGGACAGGGTCCTTTTCCTGTGCACACCAGCCGCGATGTGCTGGGTTCTCCCCAGTTAGCCAGTGGCTCACAATGCTCGCTGCCTCATCCAACATCTTCAGATCTCTGGGACCTTGCAGTGGCTCATAGTGCAAGAGCTCTCAGCGCTGAGGAAAGCCCTTCTAGCAGGGAGGCTTTATTCTGCATCCAGCTCCTGCACAGCCCAGTCAGTAATGCACATGGATTGGTACTCCTGAGCTACTTTGCCGTGTGTGACAGCTACTTTTGTCAAGATATCTCTTCTTCTTTTGCACATGTAAGTAAATCTGGGCTGCAGTAAGCTGTAATTTACATACAGTGCAGTAAACCATAATTTCATATGCAATAAAGCAGCACAGAGCATTGCAGATGATTTGTGGTCATTAAGTAGTTGAACTTAATTCTTCTCATTAGGCTAAGGGGGCAAAATGCACACGCAATAGTGGTTTCAGTCTTTCCATCATCTGTGTTGCTTTCCTGTTCTGTTGTAGGTACTTTATTTCTGCTGCAATGTCCACACCTATGAATTTCTACAGCATTTAAAATAGTGTATGAAAAATGGAAAATCCATTTTCTAGGTGCAAGATGTTACCACTGTCGTTCTGTGCAAAGTATCTTCCAAGGTAGTATTAGGTTATCCAGATGTGATAAGAAACCAGTCTACTTGTTGACATATTGGAATTATAAATTTGCATCATTTGGATAATGCTTGTCTCAAATCCTTGTAAAGTGATTTCCATTTTCCCTACAAACTTCTTGTTTTCCCTCTTCTTCCCCAGTCTTGGTGTCAGCTGTTAATATAATTAATGTTTTTTTTCTACTTCTGCTTCCAGATAACCGCTGACAATGTTAAACAAACCAGAGCTCTGGCAGGACCCCACTAGACGCGTCATCCAAACATATCATCTTACAACTCTGATAAAAGGATCCACTGGATTTTCCTTCAGATGAGATAATACATTTGTATTCATTGCAACCAATGTTAATGCGAGAAGAGAGCACCGAGATCTAAATTAGGTAGATAAGTCATTACAACGAGGCTATGTTCAAGAAAGAATAGTATGAAAAATGGAGAGCCGTAGACAATTTGCATTGAGTGCAGACTTCATTTCGTGTTGGGTGGTGCTAACACAGTGTGTGTTTGCAAGATATTGAGTAACAGGCAGTAGGAACTCTTGGACTGTGAAGACTCTTGTATTGCCTTATTTAATAGTAGAGGGCTGGAGAGAATCGCTCCAAGCCATCTCTTCCTGGGCTGACTGATACACACAGAAAAAAAAGGGCAATGAGAAGAACAATACCCATTTGCCCCCTCGTGAAATTTGGATACAGGCTTTTATTTGGGTTTCTCTTTGACTCTCCCAAACATCTCCAATTGGCCTGTTTTCCACTGCCATTTAAAAATACTGCTTTGTAATAATGAGATTCATAAAAAGAATAAACAAGACAATACAAATATATTAAACAAATAAATCTGATGGATTAAAAAAAGTGAGGCAGTGCCCACACGCTGTCTTCACCTCTCAGTTCAAAGCCAGGGCTGAGTGCCTCAGCACGCTGCCTGGGTGGAAGTCACAAAGAGCACAGATTGCTTGGCAGGGCATCCGCCGCACAGAGGCTTGTCTCTCAAAGGATTGCAAGTTTGGCCCTCAAATACTGCTTTCTCCTTGTAGGTCTCCCTGCGTTTTGCCTGCTGGCAGGCAAGCTGCCTTTCGTTACTGCCTCCGTTCCCGTCTAATTGTGTCCCTTGCCTTGGGCCTGATCCAAGGCCAACCGGGAGACTTTCGTTGGCTCCAGTCAGCTTTTGGAGCAGCTTCTTTGAAGGAAAAGGCTGGCAAAAGGGCCGTGAGGAGAGCTATGAAGTGCTCATGCATGTTCTCTTTGAGCTTAATGGCGCTCTGAAGTGTTCATGCACGAGTATGGGGTAAAAAAGAAAAAAAAAAAAAAAAAAAAAAAAAAAAAAAAAAGGNAAGAAAAAAAAAAAAAGAAAAAGTGCTAAGCCAGGAGAAAGAGGGCAGGGGAACCTGATCCTGCATGAACTGGAGTGCAGCTGCATAGCCTTGAGCGTTATTGTGCATAGTAGCAAAAGTGAGGCCCAAAAGGGGAACACTTGACTAAGTGGCTCACCAGCACTACGAGATGCTTACGCTCATGTCTCTTCAGAGGTACCCGCTGTGAGGCTGGGTGGGAGTATTAAGGGATCCTGAGATTTAATGCTTTACGGTGAAAAGGACCAAAACAAGCGTTTAAGTCGCACCTGCACGTGAGTCCCTGCTGGGACTGGCATGAACACATGCTTAGCACGTGCAATGCTGCGTGGCCACGGCTTTTCATGGGCCAGTGGATATTTTCTAGGCTAGCACCCCCAGTGTTTCTTGAGTAGCGGGGGTGACAAACAACCTGAATGGCATTCAATGAAACAGGCATTGCAAAGGCAGATAAAGAGAGAACTGGGCACGCTCAAGTCAAGTAACATGCTAGGAAAATACCTCTGCTATACCGTCAGCAGTGATGGGAAGAAGCAAGAGATGAATGTTGACTGGACAGTAAATATTATGGAATCAGTATTAGTGAACTGAGAATTTATAAGTAACCAAAAGATTTCAGTAACATGACAAGCAGCAACATTTTTCCTCCAGCGTGGTTTGGGTCTTTGGATTGCTGTTCAGGGATGCTATCTAACATTTTGCACCTTTTCAAAGTAGGAGGGGCAGCTACGTACAGATGTAGAAAAAGAAGGGTGAAACACATCGGCAAGTAGGACCCCCACTTCAGACTTGTGCTGTACCTGGGTGTGCCAGGGCTGAGCACAGGCGACATCTTTACTTCTTGCTGCCTCCCAGTAAAGAGCACCACTCTGCAAATGTTAACCAGGGCCTCAGTAATGAACCTAACACAGAAATTTTGATGAGCTTGGCATATCTGAGAGGTGAAAGAAGTTCGCTCATGGACTGAACCGAAATTGGAATTTTCCCATTCTAGGTTCAAGAAACCCAGCTGGGATGCTTGAAGGCAGCTGTCATGGACGGCAGGAAGAGTGAACTTCCTTTCCCCAGACCCAGGGCTCACATGGTCCTTAGCCCAAGGGTATAATGAAGGCTGGAGGAACCGCACTGACAAACGTGGTGATGTGGAAGGTTTCCCTGACTAAGAAACATTTGACTGTGAATGAGCTCCGTGGGGAACTCAGAGACAGGCTCCATAGAAAATGAGAGGAAAGTCAAGCAAATATGGAAAGGAGAGGTAAAGAAATAGCCAAAGATACTATCTAAAAGAGGGAGGAAAAAATACAAGTACTATGTCAAGGGGAAGAATAATGAATGAAGTCCTGGAAAGGAAAGAACTCAGAATTAATGGTTACTCTCTGGTGCTGTCATTTTATTTCATTCAGTCATTTTCAGTCAATTTACTTAATGCTAAACTGGCTGTCTAGTGAAAATGTATAGCTTTTGGGGACTTTTTTTTTTAATATTAACCTCTGTTTGATAGTGAAATTAAGAGACTGACATGTTTTGTTGGCTCTGTTATTTGGATGCCTATATTCCACACATTCCTTCAGGCATTGTTTTGTCAGTGATCATTAGGGTAATGTTTTCATGGTGTTTGTGTGTGTGTGTGTGAGCCAGGGAGGAAGAAGAGGAGAAAGTGCAACTTTTCCCAAATGGGGGTCATGACCCACAAGCTTAGTAGGTCAGAGTTGAGGATTAAAAAAAAAAAAAAAAAAAAAATTAATTTCCTTTCTTCCATGGGATGGGGACTGAATGAAAATGTGACAGGCACACAATCTGCTGGCTGCCCTCAATTTTCCCGTCTTCATGAGTGGTTTTTTTTACCATCTATGCTGAAATGAAAAATACAAATGCTGTTAACTCCTTACAGTTTAGGTAATGAGGTGAGGACATTTTTTCCTGATGCCAAGGGTCTTTATTGGGTGAATAGGTTGCTCCTTGACCCATGCTTCTAGGCTGCTGCTGCGCCCCGTGATATTTCAGTGCTGGCAACTTTATTGTGTCTTTGTTATGCAGCACAGATGCCTTGGTTTTTAACTCTGCCGTGCTGGCACAGGAAGGACAACAGCATGAGAACTTCTGCTTTCAAACCAGATTAAGCCCCCAAAGCTTGAGCAGAAGAAGAACCTCTTAGAGCTCTGGTGATAACAAGGGCAGTAGGGGCTTCCCAAAGCCAGGGAGAGACACGCACACAGGTGCAAACCCGCCTGGCAGCCAGAGGGCGATTGCCATATATTCCCCAGCCATTGCCTTCCCCGTGCTACTTCCTCCAGAAAATTGTGATGGTTTTAACAAACGCAGATTTCATAAAGTTTAGAGTGAAGATTGAATCAAAGATCTGGGGGCTGGACATTAAAAATATTGTTGTTTGGATTGCCTATATAAGGGTTCAGTTACTTATTTCTGGCACACTACTAAGCTTGCCGGAGAAAACTAGCACAATCTCTGAGCCTGAGAGAAGTGATGTGGTGGTTGTTTGTTTGTTCAGAAATATGTATGCCGCTTCCAAGAAAGCCAGCAGGGTTGCACATGTGTATCTGCAGGGAAGAATTCCCATCTCCTGTGTAAAACACATCGTTCCAATTATACATTCACTTGAGAGACAATCCACTGTTCCCTATCCATGAAAATGTTTGGTGCTAAGCTGGTGTGAAACTATCTGTTGAATGGCAGGTGATTTTAAACCTCTTTGGTATCAGTTGAAAACCGATGAAAACAAGGTTTCCATAGATCTAATGAATTCCAACCAGGCAGCAGTCTACATCAGGTGCTGATGCAGGACATAAGCATCTCACCCCTCTAATAAACAAGAAAGGGCCGGGCAGCACGATGGCCATGATGTGCCAGGCAGCAGAGCGACTGCAGCTTGTGGGTCACACCTCACCCCAGCCTCGGCAACCGGGCGTTTGGTCCCATGATAAAGCCAAGTCTCCAGATCTGAAGAGCCCTTTGCTGGGCTGGCCAGTGGATAACATGGAAAGGGGGTGCAGTGAGACCAGCTTAGCTCTCCACATATATGTTGAAGAAATTCACACCTCCTTGTGCAAATAGATACCTGCTTTAGATAAACAGACTTGATGATGACTGGGTCCTTCATTGTAGGAGGGAGCTGCAAAAGTTTTGCCTAAACTGTTTTTTTTTCCTGCCCAGTTTGTATTTATTTAACTGATGCGAACCTGAATGGCACCTTGAGTGAGCTTAAAGGGATTGCACCCCACTCTGCATTGCAATGGCCTGGAAGCACCACCCTGTTGTGACTCAGCAGAAGGGAAGGGACCTTTTCCCTGGAGAGGCAGGAACAATCCACCTGAGGTGTGACACCTTTTTTATCTGCTCTTGACAGTTCTTTTACAACCAGTGACATATATTTTTCTTTCGTTTAAGTAGATGGTTTAAACTGATTTGCTTGTTTAAACTAATTTATGCTAATATGAATTAGCCCTATTTCTACCCAAAATAGCAGCTAACATAGATTTAATGAAACCTCCTTACGAAGTCTGTCTGTAAATTAAATTAAAAAGCCCTGGCAGCAAATATGCACAAACCTGTCAATAATGCTGTGCAAACAGTTGCTTTTCATAATGTAATAAAAACGTACTCATGTTTAAAGAACTACAACAAAATTGAAGGCTTCAGGATACAGTGGGTTGAAAAACAACCCATGATGCCTCTGAGAGGAAATACTTTTATTTCTTTAAATAAAAAGGAGAATGAAAAATGCCATACAGCCTTGAAATTATGAATAGAAATTGCAGAAAATTACGATGTGAGCGTATGCATTTGTTGGTGTTGATTCAGAGAGGTCTTTTGGCTCTTCAGTGTCTCACAGCTGGAAAACGTTTAGAGATAGGGAGCCTTGTTAGCCTGTTATTAGTTTCTCCTATCATGTCTCATGGGTAACATCAAAAATACAATATGGCTTTATTCCCCTTTGTCACTCCATTAGATTTCCATTTTAACTTCCATCACACCATGAGCTTTTAAACAGAGCCTTCATTTGCATATTCTCCTCTACTACAGCAAAAACCATAAGAAACATCACAAAAATACAAACGTAGGGTTGAATTATGACCATTTTTAGATGATTCAATTAGCTGCTAATAGGTGTTCACAGTGGTATGTTGTAATGGCAAGTCAGGTTGTAGTTAATGGTTACCATAAGTTAGAATGGTGTTAAAAACAGCCATCCTGTTTGGCTCAGCCACACAATCAGAGCTCTGTCTTTAGAAGTTAGCATGGTATACTGAATAGGCAGGAGCCTGGGCTTTTGCTGGTAATTTTATTGCTTTCCCTCTAGTGCTGGGTCATATGAATCGGAATGGCTCTGCGGAACTGTGCAAAGAAGAGCTCTATTAACCCCCGACGATCCTCCGGAGGAATTTTGCATCCCTGTAGGGTGCTTGTTACTGCAATTATGTTTTCCATTATGGATTTTCTTTGGAATGTGCAACCTGCATGCAAAAATCAGATAGCTGTGAGTATGACTTAGTTCATCACAAGCATGAAGAATGAACCCATTGATGGTTTAGAATTTTAAAACACAGGTAACCGCAGTAGAAAGTTAAGAGAAATGGAAAAGAGACTTGTCATCTGATCTTTCCATCTGTGCCACATTTCAAAGATAATTTCACTCTTCTGTCCAAACACGTGCTACCGTGTTACAGAATGTTCTTAGTCAGGATATTAAGTGACATATGATTATGAAAGGAAAAGATATTACATGAAAAACATACAGTGCGCAGACAAGCCAAATATACGGTGGTATTAGCCATTGCAGGCACATTCACATGTCAGCATGTATAAATGTAGCGGGGGCGTGTCTTGCAATATGTCTGGTATGTGAATCTGCTGATCCTACTAATTAATATTTATTTTTTGTATTACAACAGCATCTAGGTATCTTAATTAAGCCTCTGCTAAGCTTATTGCTGTACACCTATAGCAAAAAGCAGGCATTGCCCCGAAGAGCTTCCAGTCTATCCAGATAAAAGAACAGGGAAGGAGACAGAAGGAAAAGTTAAACCTTAGCCAAGGATTTGCTGAGTTGGAAGCGGGGTCCTCAGTTCTGAGTGAGGTATCTGAGCTTCACAAATGATGCACAGAAAGAACAAGGCATTTAAGACAAGGAATGGCAGCAGCTACCATACAAAAGCACCATGCCAGCTAGCTGGTAAAATGTGGGGAAGGTTTATTCCCTCAGACTTTGCCCTTTCCCCATGCAGGATTCAGAGCCCAGAGGCATTTTCTGGAGCCAAATGCCACAGCCGTGTCCCTAGATGTCAGCCCCAGATGAGTCTAGGGGACGTCTGGGTGCACGCCCTCCCACTGCTGGGGGACCTCTGAACTGGCTTCTCTCAAACAAGCACCCAGCAGTGAGACGGCTTCTTCAGGAGGTGAGAAGTGGTGACATTGTCCCTCAGCCCAGCTAGTGTGTTTCACCCAGAGACTGCATCTTGGGGAAGACTTGGAGAGTGAACAGAGAGGAGACTGGAAGCTCCATCTCCCCATCTCAAGCCATCTGCGCTCATCCTCCCTCGCTCCAGACATCTGACCTCCCCCACATCCCATTACTGAACAGAGTCCTTGGGGCAGCCGAGTGAAAATCAGCAGAGGGCCTTACAGACTGGAAAACATGAATATGGAAATAAAAAGTTAGTGAGTGAATCTGCCAGAGGCAGGAGGAGAAAGGCTGAGCAATGTGCCTGAGAGGCAATTTAACAGGGAGGGGCTAGGCCTAATTAATCTCTGGGATGAGGAGGTGGGTCAAGCGACAAGTGTACAACTGAGCATGCCTCAGGCTGAGATTGTCTTTCAACACCTGCCTTATTAATACTCTGAGAGCAGTGGCACTGTGTATGGGGAAAGATTGGGTTTGGGGTGTGGTGTTCTTCTCCTTCCCCTCTTCCTTCCTTAAGCAAAGACATCCCATGCAGGCAGACCAAGATAACTCTCCTGCTTAAGAGGCCATCACAGGCAAGGGTTTTAGTTGCGCCATTGTATGCTATGAAGCTGCCTGTAGAGACTGACTGAGTTAGGTGGGAGTGCTGCTGTAACATAGGAGGTTTTAATACGGGGAAAGAGACCAAAAACACGCTCTGGGCCGCTGTCATGACATTCAAAGCAGAAGGATGGACTATATCATTAGTTGTAAATCAATAAGGCTCTACCGCAAAATAAACTGAGACAGGATTGTCTGCTTCCCCTGGAAAACATAGGTTTGAGGTGCATGCTTTTAGAAAGGTGCTGGCCCGTCTGTAATGTGCCATGAGCTGGCTACTGCAGCTGCAACTTTAGTTGCTATTCCTGCTGACTCTGCTTGGCTGGTCAGCGTTTTGGGGATGAACAAGCCACAAATATGCAGACTTGCTTGCTTCTTGATTAAAAAGGAAAGCTGGTCTGGAAGACGTTGTATCTCCTTGGGCCCTTTGAGTGGCAGGTAGAAAGAAATGGGCTAAAACTCTGAAACAACAGCAAAGCTCCAGCGAGCTGGCAGCCATCAGCTTGAATGAGCAGACGGTTCCTGGGAAGGCTCTCACTCGCATCAAGAAGTGGGAGCAGCTGACAGATCTTTCTGCTCGCTCACTGATCCTGCTGGGAGACTGCTTCTTTCCAAATTTTTTTAATGTGGGGATTCCAGGGCTTGTTGCTTCATCTTAATGTCACTTAATATGACTTTGGTCTTAAAGATTTGGAAATGCTGTTGTAACTTTTAGGGCTGGTCAAAATATAGGGCACCCTGAGAGGATCTCATGTGTGCATTTGGAAATTTTTGGAGCAAAACCTAAGGAGGTAGCTTAGCTCTGTGAAAGTTGAGAGAGCCACTTACAGTTCAGCAAGCTCCACGACTGGCCTCAAGGAGGCTATTAGAAAAATTGAGAAGATTCAGAGAAGAGTTACAAAAGCAGCCAAAAGAGTGAAAAGAAACCAAAAAAGCCCTCATGATAACAAAAGGTGTGAGGGGAGTTCTACTTATTTATCCTTCAAACGAGTCACTTGTCACAGGCTGAAGATCCCTCAGCGGGATCAGCAGCGCAATAGGAAGGGTTCTGCAGTTTGGTAGACAGAGGTGTAACAACATGTGTTGGCTGGGACTTGGAGCTAAGCAGCTTCAGACTTAAAAACCAGGTGCACATTTCTAACAGTGAGGGTAATTAACCATTGGAACAACTTACTAAGGATTGTGGTAGATTTTCCATGATTGCATGTTTATTGTGGTTGTTGTTCAACCACAGCTATTGAACCTGAAGTATGAATTACTTAGCATAATCTTATAGTCCGTGTTGCTCTAGATGTTAGATGAAATCATCTCAGTAAGTCCCTCTGGCCTTAACATCCAAGCATTTGTGTAGGATGGGGAAGTTTATTTCTGCATCCTAGCACAACAGCCACAGGCACTGAGGTAGCTGCTGCTGCTGCTATTACGGAAAGGGAAGACTTGTAAGAGTCTGAGTCCAAACAGGCTAACTGGGTCTGAGAAGGACCTTACTGAAACATCGGCAGGCTGCGTTTAATCAACATATTCCTGGATGGGTGTGCTACCTGCAAACTGGAGCTGGGCAACCCGAATCTCAAAAGAGACTCTTTGATCCTTGGAGAACGGATTTAGTCTGGAAGACAGTTAAAAAAAGGAGTGAAATCCTCAGAAGTGAAGTCAACTTCACTCTGTTTCACACAGTTAGTGCCGCTGAAATGAAGCTACTCTGCTGCTGACAGGCAGGACGGGACACTGAAGACTTTGATCAAAAAACAATTTCACATTTGGGTCACACCCCTTTGGACTGGGTAGAAGAGTCAGAAACACTCCTGGGGAGACCTAGGCAGCAAATTGCTGCATAGCTGTCTCTCTGAGGCAGAATCTCATTTACTGTTTTCTAAGGGGAGCCCTTTGAGCTTCTGACAGCCTTTGGCAGAACCAGAGGTTGACTTGGGACTGTGGCCCTCCTGTTACCATCTTGTTTTACGTATGCACCTATCCTCAGAGGGATAATATCTGAAAGGAAAAGCAGTGCAAAGGCTTTGAAAGCAAAGCTGCAGAAAAAATTACATCTTACAGTTCAAATCTGCCTTTTGAAGCCAGAAATCTCCAGTCTGCCATGGCACTGTGCAAACAGTGTCTGATATTTTCCTTCGTTTGACCACAGCGTGAAGAGGGAGAGGTTGTGCCCAAACGGGCATTGCCTGTAAAATTATACTCATACCAGCCTGCCTGCAGCACTGACAGGGGATGCAGGCTCCTGTGAAACTCTTCAGCTGTCCGGCTCCCTGGCCTTTTCGGACACATTGCCCTTCTTGGCGGCCCTCTCGGCATGCTGTAACAAAAGGAAGGTCAGTCACTAAATCAAACAAGAAAAAAAAAACCTAAATCAAACAAGGCCGCACACATCCATGCTTAGCAAACCGCCTGCCAGGGCTTGANTGGACACATTGCTGCTCTTCTTGGTGGCCATCTCGGCATGCTGTAACAAAGGGAAGGTCAGTCAACCAAATCAAGCAAGGTCACACACGTCCATGCTCAGCAAACCGCCTGCCAGGGCTTGAGGTGGAGACCAGCAGATGGTCGGTGTGCTGATGATTCCCTGCTTTATTCCACTGCCTTACACGGAGCCAGAATCCAAACAAGGAGAAGGTGAGTGGGTTGTCTCCACACTGGAGTGTCTGCGGGTGAATTCTGAAGGATTTCTGTGTCTTGGGGTTTGCATCAAGAAGTGGGACAGCTGGAGAACGAATTGGAGTGAAAATATTATAATCAAAATAGTTGTGCTCCTGAGGATGTTAAATCTTCTTATAATCATTTATGAAATCAAAGACTGACTTCCTCTCAAAGTGGAAAGTTGCTTCCACCAGATGGGGGTGGGAAACAGGGGACTGAACCTGATTAAAAAAAGATCACCGTTAAATGTCATTCTCCAGGAGAGAGACCTGCTGAAATGAGGGAGATTTATGTGTGAGATTTAAAGTGTCTATGGTGTGGGAAGACTACAGCAGAAGGAAAATTTGTTTGATAATTACACTGGGAATACAGGAAGGAAAGCCTAATTCCTGTGCTGTAAGGGAGGCACGGGTTGACAAGTAGAAGAGAAGTGCAGGAATCCACATACGATTATTTATTAAGGAGTCCCATCTAGGTGTATATGGCTGCACACAGTGCAGCGCAAGAGAAACATGTGGAGATGTAGAGCACAAATTCCTCATGCCTACAGGGAGGTAGAGGAAAGACTGATCATGTGCGATTAGACACCGAACGCTGGCTCTCAGGAAACAGGGGGTCAGTTCCTGCCTTGGCTGCAGACTTCCTAGGGCTAGACATTTAATATCTTTGGTCCTGGTTTCCCATCTGTAAAATGGGAATAACATTTCTTTTGGTCTTATTTGTTTAGGTTGTAAGGCGGAGAAGGCAGGTCTCTCTTCCATTGCGAGCATACGTCGTGCCTGGCACGATGAGGGACTCAACTCTGCTTCGAGCTGCTAGATGCTATGCTGCTGATACCAGTGCGAAAAGTGGGAGAGAGAGACTGGGAAGAAAGCTAGGTTATCAAGAGAAGCTTTGCCACCGGCAAGGCAGAGAGCTGTGTCCCTGACAAGGAAAGGTATGGAAGAAGATGGAAGTTGAAGATAGGGAGAAGATACAAGGTTGTGATGGGGAATTGGCTGCTGTTGAAGGCTGGATCTTCTGAGCTCACTGAGGGTTTGGTTTGAGGGGCATTATGAGAATCTGAAGTCAGCACTTGCAGATGAACCTCATCAATAGCTGTGTTGGCACAGTTCTCATGCAGCCTGTGTCACTTAATAGTATCAGAAACAGGGATGGGATCACACTCTATGGGAAGCAAGGAGAGTGCAGGCAGAGCTCAGCGTTAGGAAGGGCCTTGGGAATAGGTTCAGTGTGGCCATTCTGCCATGACTCTTCCCCCTGACATGACCCTTATTGTCAGTGCTTCAGGGCACCAGGACGATGAGGCAGAGTGCAGTGCAGAAGGAGCCTGGGACAAGAGACTCTGCCTATCCATATACAGACCAGAGAGGACTTGTCCTGGTCAGGTGTCTTGCACTGTTTCCAGATTAGGCTTGATCTATGTCGTGCAGAGTTGGCAGCTTCAAAGGGGAGTTACGTGATATGCTTGTGTGGAAAGATTGGCGAGGTAGGGATGGAAAGGAAGAGAGTTAACAATAGAGCTGCTCCTGGCGTGTCTGGACCGCTGTTCTTAACAGCGTGGGCTTCTCACGATGCTTGTGGAGGGATAGGGGTGTCTGATAGTCTCATGTCAGATGCATGGTCCTAAAAAGTGACCAACTGGCCTCAGTCTATAAACTGTAATCCTGAGAATGGCCTGCCTAGCGGAGCTCTGATGATGCTCAGAGGTTTGTCTGACATCAGAGACAGACCCCTCTCTGTCAGGGGAACGATGGTGATTGTTGTTTCTAATTTGTCTAAAAACATATGTATCAACAGCTCATCCAGATCTCAATTTGGAAATGAAACAGACCTTTCATTTGGACAAGGGGAAAAAAAAAACTTTAAAAAATTGAAAAAAAATAAAAGAAAAAAGAGAGAACGAGAAAAAATTTATTGCTTGGATATTCCAGGAGCTGCTTTTTTTCCTTTCTTTTTTTCCTCTCTCTCTCTGAAAGACCTGCCTACTTAGGAGTTTGAGAGTCTCAGGACTTGTCTACACAGGGAAATTTATCGGCCTAATTATGCCAGTATAATTAGGCTGATAAATTTGCCTGTGTACACAAGCCTTAATTTTAAAAGCTCCATTGTCTCTGAGTGCAAGCCTAGTGAGCAGTTGTATTTTAGGCCCCTGAACTATGCTTGCCAGCTGTGGGCTGACTGCCGAAGTCTTTGACCGAGTTTCCTCATTTCAAAGCAGTGGGGTTCTTTGGATACTAAAAGCTTGTATTAAATTAAACAGGAAGGTATCAAAGGAGTCATATTTTGCTGAAGCGACTTGCAATTTCTTGTGAAATGTATTGACAAGGGTATATAGGTCACCACTGCCTCCTGCTTGGTGGAATGTCAGACCAGCTCCTGTCTGTGTCTCTCCGGTCGCTGGCTTACCCACCCAACCTACACTGTTAGCAGAGATTCCCCTTTAGGTAAAGGGTGGAAAACGTGTGGGTTTGACAGTGTATACCCAGAGATCGTTTTTTCCTATGGCATAGATGCATGGTAGAGGTGAGTCTTACACTCAGAGGGATACGTGCAGCACAGGAATTTTGTGTTGTAACGTATATTTGTCTTTCTGTGCAATCACAGAATCACTGGCACAGAGGTAGAAAAACTCTGGGCAGTTTTGGAGAAGAAAAACTTGTCTATAATTGTGTAGCTGGTTAGCTCTATCTCACGGTAGCTGTACGCAAAAACATCATGGTCTGCACATACAATTAGCTGGGCAGCTGTGAAGCTGAGGGTATTTACGGAGTGAACACACACTGTGGTCTTGTGGCTCAGGCATGATCACTTCTCCACAGCTATTTAAAAAAGTGAAAATCCAAAAGAGTTAGACTCCGTTACAAAATGAGCTGGCTGAAATAATAGCCGTCCCCTTCCCAAAAATAGGCATTGTCCGAAATAAAGGGCTGAGCTGGCTTCAATGTGCAGAGGAGTTTTGCTAGTGGATGCTTTGCAGAGGTTTGCATTTCTCTAGCAGAGAAACAGGAGAGAGTTCCTGAGGAGTATGGAGAAGGGCAGAAGAAGCAAGGTCCTAGAAAGCGATCAATGTTTAAAATCACCCTGAGAAAAGTAGTCGGGGGGAAGGCCCTCAGAGAAAGGTCTGACCTGAAATGGGCTTTAATGTGTGAGTGGTAATCCACATACTTGTGCTTAATTTCCAGTGTGGGAGATGCTTGTGGGTATCGGTGTGCATGCAGGATTGGAGGATGTCATCAAGAGACTTGTACGTTGGTGCCTTGGCCCACGTGAAATTTGCTGTGTATCCTCAGTTTGGAGAACTTTGGCTGTTGGGTGGCTGCTCTGTTTTTTTCCTACTGGAAAAATCTCCTGAATTCCTGGAGACAGATCTGGATTTAACAGTCATTCAGAGGAGCATTTTGCATTTCTAAGCCCATTTGGCCTGATTTTCTTTGTGTTAAGATAAAACTTTGGGGCCTAATCCTGTTGGAGAGAGAGCGGGATTTAGGGAGGAGGAACCTGAACTTGGAGTCCTGCTGGGTTGAGTTGGGCAACAGTGCAAATCAGGCCACATACGACTGGGAGGAAGATGGGGTGCACATCTCATTTTCACCTTGGGGCTCCTTCAAATCACACCAACAGGCACATGTTGACTGTCCTCCCATTTTTCAGGAGTAGATATTTTCATGTTTTCCAGCGCTGAAGAGTGAAGTGTACCTTTGGGAATGGAAAGCATGAGCCTGGCCTTGCTGTTCATGCACCCAAAGCACGGTGCAGATCCCCCAACCGGTCACACATGGACATATTTTATCATTGAATCAAGTAGCTCCATGAGCTGCAGACCCAGTGGAACTGGGTTTCCTGTGTATTTGGATCTGTAGGGTGTAATCCCGTCTCCTGAGAGCGGAGCTGATCCTGCTACCTCTCCTACAGTTGCGTTGCCAGTTCCCTCTATTCGGATATCTGTTTTCATGGAGCTCCTGGGAACTTTGTGTCTCAGAGGTATTTGTTCTTCTGTCAAACTTGGTTGAAATTGGAAAACAGGTTGAAAAATTAGTCGACGCAGGCTCCCATGCCTTAAACATATAGTCTGTGTGCGTGATTCATCCAATTAATTTTTATACGTGGTGCTGAAAGATCTCGTTGGAGAGCAGATCCAAATAGTTCACAAATGCCCCAGCGAGAGCAACAGGGCAAGTGGAAGATGAGAAACAACATGTCGCTGTAGCAGACAGGCGTAGGAGGGGCACAAAGTAGCGGTGGGATAATGAGGATGGCCATCAACGTGATTCTCTCAACGGGAAGTGCATCCTCTGTGCCCAGGAATTTAAGAGCTGTGGGATGCCTGCTTTCGGAAAAAAAAAATTATGCTACTGACAGGAGAGGGCGCGTGCTTTTTTGGAGTCCCATTCATCTTCCCAGCACGAGAAACCATTTCGTAAAGGAAAGAGATTACCTAATCGCGCTTTGGCGTTTTCCTTTGTCCGCTTATCTTACATTTCCTAGCCATTGATGGATAGGTAAAATCTTCCAGTCGTGACGGTATGAAGTCCTACGTAGGTCGGTTGGTATGCAGAGCTGATACAACATGAGCTCTCCGTGCTTGGGCGACGTTAATGTGCGTTAATGACAGAAGGGTCTAGCAGCAAGGTGCAGTGCAACCTTTTTCACATGTGAAGGTGCTGAATGGAAGTTTTGAGATTTTTCACTGCCATTTAGAAGATCTTCCTTCTCAACCATTGCAGACTGATAATTGCATAAGATCCTGCTAATTATCTTTTGTTAAAACCTTTTTTAATTGTTACAGTCTCTTTGTCTTCTCTCTTTTTTCCCTCCTTTAAAACTGTGTCTGTAACTGTAATCTGTGCAAAGTTGTGTAAAATAAGAGTCCTGTAAAGACTGAAAGTTACCTTGTTTGCCAACTTCTTATAAGCCTAATGTAAATAATTTAGCTTTTTTTTTCTTTCTCTTTTTTTTTTTTCTTTCTCTTTTCTTTCTTTTTTTTTTTTCTTTAAATTTCATTATTAGCACATCTGTAGGGGGAAAAAAGGAAAACCACGCTTTCGGATAGGACAGTTGAATATTAAATATGCAGCTTTGCCATAAAACTTTGTGGTGAAATAGAATCACTTGTCAAGACATTTAGTTTATTTTTACTATTCATTATTCATATTCGTACACCAGCCAGGTGCCCCACACAAATCAGGGCTCTTTTGTGCTACATACAATATAAACGCACAGTGAGGGGCAGCTCCAGGCCCAAACACATTACGGCATAAATACCCTGGCAATAATTGGGCATCAGAGAACTGATTTATGATTAATTATTATGATTAATATTATATATCATTTATTAATTTATATCAGTTAATGAGTTCTCTAATGCCCAACCTTAAAGCACCTCATCTTTTGCTGTTGTGGTGGGTTCAGTCATGATCCTTGCCCAGACAATTCCAGAAGTAAAATCACAGTATTGGTGTACTGGTGTTTTAACAGAGAAGTGTTTCTAAATTTTAAGTTAATGAGAATCCCAGTATTATTTCTATCTTTTACTATGTAGGTACAATAGAGAAATGTATCTGTTGCTCTTTGAAAAGTATAGAGAAAAATGTGAGTTTCTACATTCGGGCTGCGTAGGTTTCAAGACTCTTCACTGTGCTGGGTTGAGCAATCCGTTTTGTGAATCTTTTATGCATGGTAACTTACAAACCAAGAGCTCCTNCTGTAGCATTTCCCCTTCATCTACACAGCTTTTCACTGCAGCCAATGTGTCACATAACTTCTCTTATGAGTCTCCCAAAGTCCTGGGGGTCAGGCTGCAAAGTGAAAAATGCAGAGATCTAGGAATGGCTCAACCAGCTGAAAGTTACGGGAAGGGAAAGGCTCCAGTTTCACTGAAGGAAAAAAAAAATAAAAAGAAGAAGAAGAAGAATGGCTCCTTTCAATGCAGACGGAGGCAGTCTGGCTGAGAGTCAGTGAGGTTTAAAAATCCAAGAGGTCCAATAACTGAAAATCTGTATAGATTCAAAGCAATATTTTAAATACCGCA